>CM071802.1:15445752-15967485 GCA_036559045.1 Platycarya longipes | reverse complement strand
TTTTTTTCACCCCTAACACCCAAAGAACCTCAAGTCTTTTGGAGCTAGGATCAAGCAACCTTTGAAGGAGAACATCTTAGGAGAAAGGTAAGGCATTCCTTGATTCAATCTAAAGCAAAGAACACTCAAAGAGAACACACACCACATAACCTAGGATTTAAGACTTAACAAATCTTTTTCTTCTTAATCTCAACACTATGACAAGTCTAATGTAATATCTTATTTACATTTTCAGATTTCTAAAACTACTAAAAGAAAGTTGTAAGTGTACCTTCATTTTTACTCTTACATCTCTTGAATATAAATGGATGATCATGGTTGTTTGGTTGCTACTTGTGTTGCTATATCATGATATGTTGATAGAGATTTTTGGCATGCAAAGATTATGTAAATAAACTTAGTAATATAGTATTTAAACTTGATAAAGTTTGGAATGGATGATTTAGTACACAAGATGTTAGAAATTTAGGAGTGGAAAGCATGATAGAGTAATAATCAAAGATGTAGTATTGTATGCATGATCACTAAAGCATGTTGTGATGGTGGAAAGGTTTTCTCTTTTTAAGTTGATAAAGCTTGAGCATGTGGTGATTTGCTTAAAAGGTTATATATTTAGGATTAATTTCATGTCACATTAAGGGTTTGATTAACTCGGATGAATAAGCATGAAATGTAAAAAGACAAAGTGTGTTGAGGTGGTAATGCATATGTGTTTGGTGGAAATATCATGATGTTGAGGAAATATGTTATTTTGTGATATCAAATCTATTGGCATTTTGTAGAATCGATAGATCAAGAGCATAATGTTTGAGTGTTATTATTAAATCTAGATAGATGATGATCCGCTTTAGATAGGATTGGTGCTGTGGAATTTAGAGGGTTAAATAAATTAGTATATGAAGTTAAATATAGGAGATTAATTTGAAGAAAGAAAAATGAATTTGACTAGTAGGGTGGAAGGTTCGGTTCCTACCTAAAGGAAAGAGGACATCATGGGGTTTAGAAAAAAAAAATAGGGGGAATAGGGCTCGGCCCAAACCCTAAATGTGAGGGGCCGAATACCCTACCTGCAAGCCCACCATGGGTGAAGGCATGTGGGAAGGGACTATTAATCGAAGTCCTTGCTTAGTGAGCGAAAGTGTTTGGATGTGCACTCGAGTTCATCTCGGGTATTGGGCGTGAAATGGCATTATACTTGCATAATCATGCATACATCACGAAAACTCTATTTTGAGTCAAAATATTTTTAAAAGGAAAAGAGAATGAGTTAAAAGAACCCCAAAGGCTGGAACGGGGAAGTGTCCCAGTAAAACTCCCTGTTCACTCAGGAGTGAGTAAAGTCGAGTGAAACCCCTGGGTCGACGAAGAACTGTCGGCAGACCATGTATGGCTCCCTTAGGGATTCCGGAGCGTGGTCGCACCTAAAGCTAGTGGGTGCATTGGGCAGTGTAGGTCTCGGCCTCACTGATAAAAGAATATGGATTGTAGTCACTCGGTGGACTAAGGGTCACCGAGCGACAAAGAGCGGAAACGCGTAACGTAGCGACTTGGGTTGATACGGTCGCCGGGCACTACGGTAACTAGCGGGGAACACACAGTGCGTAGAGGAACCGTGAGGTGTCCAAATATGAAAAGTCATGACAAGAGGAGCTTTCGAGCCAACACAGAGTTGAACAGTATATGGAAAGTGGCGCCTATGATAAAAGACCTAAAAGGTATAAATAAAAGAAGAGTGATTTTTGTGAAATGTGATGGAAATGACGTTTTTCCAAATATGAACATACGAACAAAATCAAAATGACAATTTGGATTTTTAAAGAAGGATTGCATGAGCATGTGCATGAGTCAAGTGTCATCTGCATATGCATATGAATGTTTATGGTTCATTTACTTATATGCCTGAGATGTTTTAGTTGAAATGTTTATTTACTTACTGAGATTTCCCCCGAAATCTCACCCATTTTACTTCCTTACTATCGTTCCGTGTTTGGGACGATAGAAGTGGTTGCAGGTGATGGATTCGACGACGAGCCTGACATTAGGGACGAGTCCCCAGATTTTGATGTGGTGACCCCAGAAGTATATGCCCAGTTTATAGCCGATATAAGGCATACGAGTATGGTCGAGGCAGAGGGCCACCAGTATATAGGAAACCGCCAGCGTACAGGCTGTTGCCTAACTATAGGTGTAGACGGATTCTTGTTTCTGGATCGCGTTTATACTTTGCTTGAGTTGGGACCCAGTCTTCTACGTGTTGGAAGAATGGGTCTAGGGCGATTTTTGTATGGTCCAGGAGTGAAGGAGGTGACGGATGAGCCTCGGACTTGAGGACAGGCGTTGGGGGTTATCACTAGTATATGTTTATATTTTGTTTAGCTATTTTGGTCCCTGTTGTTTTGGGGAAATGCTTTATTTAAGAACTCGAAACAATGCGTGTATGGTTGACTAAGTATTAAAGATGGGCTGTATAGTTTTAAGAAAAAAAAGTGTATGTGCCTATATATCAATATAATTCCATGTGACTCAAGGCGAAAATTCCCAATTTTCGCCTAACTTAGTACGGCTCGACCTTAACTGCTGCGAAAGAAAGAAAAATTTTCAAATCCGTATTTTTAAGCGAACTCATAACTCAAAAAGAACATGTGAACGAAGGATAAATGTCTCTGCGATGTTTATCATCGACGCCTTGGTTTGCGTCCGATCCCAAGCGTGGACGGGGGCGTTGACATGGGCATTACGTATTGTCGTCTCCGTTGTGACACGATTCTTACTTATACTCGACGAGCATTACGTATCACCATTTCTGTCGGCATGTCAGTCATACGGGCGTTATGTATCACCATCCCCGTCATGACATGACTAATTTATCCGTAGTTCTTATTCTTAATTGTTCCATTCTTTATTCATTTGAGTGTTTCATATTCTCTTAAATACATGCAATGTCTCTTTTTTCTTAACCTACCACAGAATGGAACATGCATGCACTCAATCCAACATATATCATACAAATTATACACTTATTTTACTCATATAATTATTCCTTATTAAATCCTCAAACTTTTTTCCAAGGAAAAAGTCCTAAATTTAGACAAACAGAGAATCTTGCTCGAGCAAGGTATCAAGCGAGAATCAAGCGAAGCCTCAAGTCATATCTCACTCGAGCTAGGTATCGAGTGATAGTCGAGTGAAGTCTCGGGTTGCACTTCGCTCGAGCCAAAGGTTGAGTGACCTCTAGCGAAGGTTGTTTTTGTTCTTCGCTCGATCCATGGATCGAGCGAAAGGCGAGCGAGATTACGGTTTATTGAATTTTTCAGTTTAATTCATGCAATCTTTTCTTATATATAATTTTATTAACTTATATTTTTAACCTAGTAGTTTTTAAAAGTATATTGTGATTTCTAAACTTATCATCCTTGTTAAAAATATTATTTAATTAATTCACTAGAAGTTTCAAAAAGAAGGAAAAACATTCCCTTTTTAAGTGT
Source organism: Platycarya longipes (assembly GCA_036559045.1). Taxonomy (NCBI): domain Eukaryota; kingdom Viridiplantae; phylum Streptophyta; class Magnoliopsida; order Fagales; family Juglandaceae; genus Platycarya; species Platycarya longipes. The sequence continues at coordinate 15,964,000 of CM071802.1, read as the reverse complement.
TACCTACTCTATTTTGTCACTACTTCCCAATTTCGTCCTTCATAGATTTCTTATCTCTTAAAACGTAAAACACAAAAGTTGTAGATCTTTGTCTTAGCTTTCTATAGATTTTTGAATAACTCAATGTCGACATCACACTAACCAGTTATGATCATTTTACTAAAGGATGTTAAATCTGCCAACTAAACCCCCTTGGAGTCCGAAAGTTGCTAGGATTGTTCTATCATTTTTTTCCAAATTATGACTTCATATTTTCACATACTCCTCTTATAATATGATCATAAAACACATTCATCAGGTTCTAAATTTTTTTTTAGTATTTTTTCACAACAAAAATACTCCATAAATCAAAAGGATTCAAGCTACTACATAAATTATACATAAGCTTAAACAAGCTTCAAATATGCATCAAACTAAATCTAAAAATTAAGCCACTTATACTACACCAAGAGTATGTTAAGTAGTGCACTTAAAAATATTTCCAAAGTTAGATTCGATGTTTTGAATTGATCTTGCACTACCCTTATCTCCAAGGCTCCTTCTTTGCATCCTTTTGAGGTATGTGTGTTTTGAGTGAGTTTTCTTGTATTCTTCTTGATTTCCTCTCAAGGTGAACATGAGGCCTCTCTAAAAGGAAACAAAAGGAAGCTTGAGGGTCTATTTATAGTGGTAAAAAGGTATTGGAAGGCTTGAGAAAAGAGAGGGCATCTCAGCACCCCTCTTTAGCCTAGTGATGTGTTTCTCTTCCCCCTAATTTGCAAGGTAATGATCACCCCTATATCTCATGATTTCACTAGATTTTCATCCCATGGTTATGCTTCCTCCATATCTGAAATAATTTTAGATCAATGGTTTAAATTATTACATCACATAGGTAAAAGAAATGGAACAAATCTTAGCATATCTAGGATATGCTTAAACTGGCTCCCACATTTTTAGATCATCTCTCCTCCCTTTTGCCACATGTTCCAGCCTTCCTATACATCCTTAGAACATCTTAAAAGAATTCCCTTAAAGCTTGGTTGGCTATTGGTTGAGAATGGAGGGACAACTTGGCTGGTTTAGTTAGTTCTCCTCCAATCAGATTTGTTCCCACTTCTTCCATGGTTATATACAAAGTTTTCTTCTAGAAACTCTTCCACCACCAAATACAAACATTTTCACACATATCTAGTAGATAAAAATGTAGAGAACCAATCAAATTGAGGCTTCTAAAGTAGGTCTGTGGTTTGATTTATTTTCGGGTTTCAGTTTACGCTCAACACAGATCAGTCCACTTCTAGCTCAAATAACCCATTGATACACTTCGATTCTCCAAAAACCCAAAACTTGAAAGTTTTATATCATCCTCTTATTGATCCATCGGATTTTGGATCACCTAAATACGAGGTCATATGAGGGAAATATCATAAATTTACCGAAACATGTCATTCTAATCTGAGAACCCACATTTAGGCTATCTAAGTGTTTTCCCACTCCACTTCCAATTTTCTCAATTTTTCTCTTAATCTCCTTGATATAATTATTCTATAAATGAAAACTAAAATATTATAATTTACACCTTTTAAAATTTTAAAAAAAAAAAATTTATCATAATTCCCCATATTTCATTTTCTACTTAAGGTGTTTCTAGTTTAAATCTTCCTTCCAATTAACATAGCTTCCTAAAATTCCCTTAAAGAAAAATAATAATTTTCTAAATGAATCTATTCCTAAGGATATATGTAAAAAGGAAGGCTTATTACAGACGAAGTTGGTGAAAACAGTATTTTGGGACCTGAATATTTACAAGAAATTAAGGAGCAAATTACAAAGATTAGAAATCAAATAAAAACAGCACAAAGTAGACAAAAAAGTTACGCGGATAATCGTAGAAGAGCTTTAGATTTTATAGTGGGAGAGTGGGTGTATTTAAAGATCTAACCTATGAAAGGAGTTATGAGGTTTGGTAAGAAAGGAAAGTTGAGTCCTGGTTATATTGGACCCTATGAAATTCTGAAAAAAGTAGGTCCGGTAGCTTATTGCCTAGCATTACCTGATAATCTGCAAGGAGTCCATAATGTTTTTCATGTATCTTCCCTGAAGAAGAGTTTAAGTAATGAACCGGTGGCGGTGATGGATCCAAGTCCTATTAATTTACGTCCCAACTTAACTTATGAAGAATGGCCGGTACGGATTGAAGATCAGAAAGAACAAACCCTTCGGAATCACACAATATTATTAGTGAAAGTACTCTAGAACAATTCTGTTTTTCAGGAAACCACCTGAGAACGTGAGGATATGATGAAAACTAATTATCCTCATTTGTTTGAAACTTAGTTGTATTAATATGTGTTTTACATTTGAACTCAAATGCATGTACATATTGTTATTTGTACGATACTTGTTTTCATTTTTATGTTTATAGTCGTTGATGTTTGGCCTTCATTAGGATTATGGCTCCAAAAAGAAATGCACGAATATCAGTCACTCCTGTAGATTAGTTAAAGAAAAAATCTGAAAGGATTAGAGACATTTTTCATAGGGAAAAGGTGAAACAATGGAAAGCTGATAGATTAAGTTGGTTGAATAAAAGTGAGAGGCACAGAACACATATCATGGACATAGATAAAAAGGGCAACCCTGTATGTAGACGAGCTTTACCAGGTGACGAGAGACAAGCTGCTCAAAAATGGTTACAAGCAGAGAGGAAATTTTTGAAAAGAGAAGATAAAGGAAAATCCATCATATTGGAGTCATCTGATAGGTCTGAAGATCGAAAACGTCGATGTGAGGAGGGACAAGTCATATAAGAGACAGAGTCAGAAAGATTACATAAGTTGCAAGAGATTAGCGTGAATATGTATTATGATCAGGATGTTGACATGATATTTTACTACTCTCAAGATTCACTGTCCAATGAGGAAAGAATCTCTACCTCTTCAGAAGAGTTTATTGCTACTAGCAACCGAGGTATTAATTCATTGAACCTTTAATTTATGTTTTAGCGATTTTGGGGATGAAATCCTTTTTAAGGGGGAGATGATGTAATAGCCCAAAATTCCTAAGATGAAGTTTTTACTTGAGTTTCTTTTTAAAAGGAATTTATTGAAAATTTATTTTCTAGGAAAAGAGAGTTGGAGACTTAAATGAGAATTATGAATTAAAAAAAGGTGAAATCATGCAATCTAGGAAATATTATGGAAGGACCTTTGAGATTTGGAACAACGTATCAACTAGAGAAATTCAATTTAACCTTAGAAGGAGTTGAATTTTCAAAAAGCTTTGGGTATAAATGCAAGAAGAAGTGATAGAAACAAAAATCAAACACTTGGTACCCGGAATATGCATTCTCGGATTAGTCTGTCGAGTTTTAGTGTAATGAGCATAAATTATTCATATGAGGTCCAAATGAGGTGATTCCAATTCTTATAGAATTCTAAGAGACAGATATAAAACCTTTATGTTTTGCTTTTTTGAAGATTCGGATGGGATAGATAACTTATTTGGGAAATAAGTAGACCGTTCTGGTTTGAGCTCAAGTGAAACTCGAGTTAGATGAAATAGACTAAATTGGGGCATGTGATGAAATATGTAATTGGTTTTGAAGTTTTAAGGTATCTTGACATGTGTAAGAATAGTTGGAAAGTGATGAGAATCTGATTTAGAAGCTTAGTTAGCTTATTTGTGATGGAAACAGAAGGGAACCAAAATCTGCTGATTAATAACTAAGTGAAACAAAATTTGACTCTATCCTAACTAAACCTGAGAGTTGCCTTCTAGAACATGTCAAGTAGAGTCTTAGGAGGATTATCATGTAACCAAATGGGTTAGGAGAAGGCTGGGGGGTGTTGGACACCAAGAGAGGGCTGGAAAGGGTTGGTTCATGCATGGTTAGGTGAATGCCACCTCATGCCTTATCTAATCAGCTCTCTTCTCAACCATTGATCAATTTGGCTACGGAAATATCTCCAATGTTAACCATTGGATGCTCATTTTAGCTGCAGAGCCTAGGATCTTGGAGGATTAAGTTTAATCATGAGATTTTTGAGGATGGACACCTCATTCACCAATAGGTAGCCGGTTATCCCCATCCACCTTCATCTCTTCTTTCCTTCATGTGGGTCGACCCCTTCCCTATAAATAGGTATTGGAGAGTCTTCTAACTCTATTTGGAAGGATAATACACGTTCCACTTGAAGGATGATTAAGAAAAACCTTCCTTAAGTCCTTAAACTTCCACACATCCCCTAAGTGAGCTAAGTAAGTGATCTTGAGGAGAAAACTTGCAAGGATTGGTTTGATCATTTCTAACAAGTTTTGGGGAACTTGTAAGTCCACATTCTAGCTTAACTCTAGCATGGAAATGGCTTATTTGAGTGGTTGAACAATGCATGCTAGTATTGGACTCTTAAAACCATGTTTAAGTGATGAAATGGAATTTAAGTATGTTGGGATTGGTTTTGTTATGGAAATGTGTTAAATAAAATTAGAAGAATCTAGATTTATGTTTTAATAAGTAAAAATAAGGTTTATGTGAAAGAATGACATGTTTTAAGTTGAAAAATCCCATGAACCGTGATCTCGTTCGACCCTCGCTCAACCTATGGATCAACTGAAGAACAATCATAACCCTTCGCTTGACCCTTGCTCGATATCCTGCTTGAGCGAGTGACAACCCGAGACTTCTCTTAATGCTCGCTCAATACCTTGCTCGAGCAAGATACCCTGTTTGCTTAAATCTAGGGCTTTTACTTGGATAAAAGTTGATGTTTTAATAAATAAGAATTATATATGTCATCTAAGTGTATAACTTGTATGATACATGTTATAGGATTTAGGATACATGCATGTGCAATTATGTGATAAGTGTTTAAAGGAGGCATAGCATGTATTTAAGAGAATAATAAATATCCATAAGAATAAGAAATATCCATAAGAATAAGGAAAGAACAATTAAGAATAAAAATTATGAATAAGTTAGTCACGTCGTGACGGGGACAGTGAGACGTAATGCCCGGATGACTGACGTGCCGACAGGGACGGTGATATGTAACGCTGTCGTATGATAAGAATGTTTATTGTTATCACGGGAACGGCAATACGTAACGCCTGTGAGAATGACATGACTAGTGGGGACGACAAACGTAACACCCACTATGCTAAGTATGTTCCGTGTCAAGATGGGGACGGCGATACGTAACGCCCGAAAGATTGACACGAGACTCGTCACAACAGGGATGGCGAGACGTAATGCCCTGATGACTGATGAGTTAAATGTGATAGGGTCGGTGATACGTAACGCCCATGAAAGTTAAGTAAATAAGATTTTTTTTAAGGAATTGGTGATAAGTCCTCATAAGAATGCATATCTGTTTAAGTTAAGTAAAGTATAAGTTATGCATAAATCACATGGAATATATTTTGAGTTATGTCCTTTCTCGATTCTCAAGGAATATTAACGGTTGCCTTTGTTTATGATCTTTTAAGCTAATTGTGTACTTATTGAGCTTTCTAAGGAAATCTCACTCTTTTGTGGTTCTAATTTCTTTCTTGTACATATAAACTATACACAAGGTTTGATGGCTAACAAGGGGGAAGCCCTGATGCTGCAGGAGATTTCGAGGAGTCTTGAGGGACCCTCTAGTTATAGTCCCTATGTAGATTTTGCTTTTGGTTCTTTGGGACCTCCTATCTATGACCAGCCGATGGGATTTTGGAATCACGATGCATCCATTTTTTCCAAGCAGGAACAGCGTATGGGATGTTGCTTAACTTTAGGTTTAGACGGTTTCCTGTCCATATGTGGGGTTTACACGACACCACAAGGACAATATCTCCAGCGAGACTTTTGTTTTAGTTTAGATATGTTTCTCTAGGGGAGGAAATTTCCTGAAATTAAGAAGAAACCTAGTGGTGAAGGCCAAGTGCCCCTCTTTGTATATTGAGCATATTTGTATGCTTTTATGTAAAGTATAGATGGAATCATGTGATGGTTGATTCGTCAATACGCATGACAAAGTATACATGTGCATGAACTAGTCCCATGATTCGTATGTTAAGCACTAAGGGTTGCATGTCATATGCATGAAGCATGAAAATCATATTTTTGAGTCAAATATGTTTTCAAAGGAAAAGAAAAAAATTAAAGTTTTTATAAGAACTCCAAAGGCTAGGACGGGGTAGTGTCCTAGTAAAACTCTCTGTTCACTCAGGAGTATTTGAAATTGAGTGAAAGCCCCTGGGTCGATGAAGAACAGTCGGCGGACCAAATATGGCTCCAAAAGATGTCCGGAGCGTGGTCGCACCTAAAGATAGTGAGTGCCCAAGGATGGTGTTGGCTTGTGCCTTACCATTATAAAAACAGTGATGTAGTCGCTCAGTTTGAGTGGTCACCGAGTGATGAAGAGCAGTAAACGCAGTCGCCCTGGTTTGAGTGGTCACCTGGCAATACGATAACACGTAACGTAATCACTTAGACTTGAGTGGTCGCCGGGTGATACGGTAACTAGCAGGAACACACGGTGCATAGGAGAACTGTGGTATTTCAAGCCCCAAGATTGAAAGAAAGTTGAGTTTTTATGAAGGTCTTCATGAGCATATGCATTTGCTAAGTCATTAGTCGCATATGCATGACACATATTTTGTTTGTTATTCGCTTATATGTATGCTCGAAATGATTTTGTTGAGATAGTTGTGTACTTACTGAGATTTCTCGAAATCTCATTCCTTTATATTTCACTATCGTTCTTTGTTGGGGCGATAGAAGTTGTTGCAGGAAAAGATGACGTTGACGACTTTGAGACTCGGAGAGACTCTCCAAACCACTGATGGTCTGGTGATCTCCCCACCTTTTGACGTGATCGTGGGGTCAGCAATTAGATGATGTCGTTTACTTACGTTTTACTTAGATTTCGGAGGTTCCTAATGTTTTGGGAAAATATATATTTTGTGGAGATGGATACTCTTGATGATATATAGTATATGAAGCTATTTTGGGAATTTACAATTGTTATACCTAACTTTAGAATGACTTAATCTTTTCTGCTGTGAAAATTTTTTATTCACTACTTTTCTTTTAAACGCATGCTCGAACTTAAGATAAGAATGAGAAGTGAACTTCCCTGTGTTGTTTATTCCCGATGTTTCGATTTACGTCCGTTATCAAACGTAAGCGAGGGCGTCGACAAATACTGCAAGAAATAAGAAGAGCAAATTGACAACATGGAAATATATTTGTAAACCAATGGAGGATGGAGGTTTGGGCATTCGAGACTTTCAAGATATCCACAAAGCATTGCATATGAAACTAGGGTCGCAATTTATATTTTCTAAGTCGTTGTGGGAAGTGTTTTTTCAATTGAAATATGATAAAGTGTGTCATGCTTGTCTCATTCAGCACTCTACAAAGGATACTAGCTTGTGGAGATTTGTATTAGAAATTATGCTGAAGGTCTTCATGGAACCAAGTGAACTATGAAAGAAGGGAGTGTCACTGTGGATTGATAAGTGGAAAATACAAGTTTATTGGTAGAAATAACAAGTCTAGACTTTCAAATTCGTGATTTGATTTCTGAGGGGAGTTGGGATATATATAGAACAAGCTCCAGAAGACTTTGGGCATGAATATTTCTCAAAACGTACTTTCACGGAAGAAAGGATTCCTGGTATGTACTAATTTGATATCTAGAGAGTTCATAGTAAAACCCACTTGGGAGAAAATCAAAGTACACTCTAGTGTAATGGGATGGAGTATATGGGTATGGTACAAACTAATACCGCATAAAATCTCAATATTTATGTGGAAGGGAATCATTTCGCTTTACCTTTTGATACAAGACTATAGAAGACTCGTATTCACTTGGCCTCAAAATGCAATTGTTGTTCCAACCACCACAATCCTTGGATCATGTCTTGTGTTTAGGTGAATTGGCAAAAGGAGTATGGAATTGCTTTGGTAATATATTAGGGATAAGAAATAACTGCAACCAGGCTTGGTGGGCTCAGGTTAGTACCTAGTTCAACATAGTAAATAAGTCTTCCCAAGCTAGCCTTGGCTTTACCACTGAGACGATGTCACGCTAGAATATAAAGGTGTTACTGAAATTTGATGTCTATGCGCTTAAAATTAGAGGAATTTCAACCAACTTGTTCTCTAAACTCAGCCAAATGCAACAAGTTTCCTCATTTGACGTATATATTATGTCAAAACTTCAACTCCTTATGAAAGAAGTTAGGCAACGTCAGATTACACCACGAAGCTTATAATTGTTTAGGCAGCTATGGAATAAGAACATAGGTCAAACAAAATTTGTCTATCTCATGCCACGTGTTCCACAAAGTGAGCCAGTTTGCTAATCATTTGGCCAAAATGGGAATTAGAGCGGAAACACAAATTTATAGTTGTTGGTCTAATTTGCTTCGTCAAGTGCGAGGAATAGGGTTGGGCTTGGAGTCGGAAAGCCCAACCCCAAACTTCGACTCTGACTCCAACTCTGACTTTGATTCCAACTCTGACTTCAGTTCTGACTCTGACTTCAGTTCTGACTCTGACTTCGATCAGGAGCAAAATCTTATTCCTATCTGAGTTGTCAGAGTTGGAGTTGGTGTGTCGAAGCCACATAGAGAGAGAGAGAGAGAGAGATGGCTTAGGCGACCACCGCCATCAGACAGTGGCATCGTCAACACTAAAGCCACTGTGATGATATATATGGAGCCTCGAAAAGGAGTGTTTCATCCTTTGAAGATGACTCAAATAAAAGCCAAAAGAAATGAAAGGAGACTTGGTGTCGGAGGAGTTGAGAAGGACATGATGAAGATTAAAAAATACTATTGAGGAGCTCAAATATTACTGAGAAATCAAGTCTAAAAAACCTCCAAGATTGAAGAGGACAGACCAAAAATCTCTAAAAAATGTAAAAAAGTAAAAATGATGGTGATTTAAACCCAAAGCAGTGGAAGGACGTGAAAACTGAAAGTAAAGTTGATAAAGTTGGTTCAGATGAAAAGAAAAATAGGTAAGATAAAAATAAGTAACCTCGTAAAAAGGAATTAGATAAAAATATAGGCTCTTCTTTGGGAGAACTAAACAAATAGCTGAGATAAGATTTGTTCAAAAAAACTCAGGGTTCAGAATTTAGGGCTGATATTGGCTTCAACTACTCTAAATTCGATCAATTTTTCGGAGTAATTCTAACTTCAATTTTAAACTCTAAAATTTTTAGTTTTAGATTCGTTGGAGTCAGAATCAAAGCAAGTTTAGGCCATAATTGGGGCCAGAATTTTTGCCTGCCACTAGCTAGGAGTAATAAAACTAGACAAAATAGGTCTATTATACCTAAGCCATAAATAATTAGTTGGTGGATAATAAGGTTTTATGAGTTTGGTTGAGATGTAATCCTAAGTGCTTGTTTGTCATGATATTCTTTGGCCATAAATGAAGTTTGTTTAAGTTAAAGAGGTTGGTTTTCAGAAGAAAAAAAATTCATGAATCGCATCATATATGTTCTTGTCTTGTCCATCTTATACTTCTCAAAACTTTATTCTTGAATTCAAACAAGTAGTTTGTCCTGTGATCGACAAGAAGATAAAAAATAAAAAATAAAAAATAAAAAAACAATCAAAATCCATCGTAAAATTTTAAGAAATTAGAATGAGAATTGGCTGGGCTATTAGTGTTATACAACAAAGTGACCCTAAATCTGGTTGACATCTCCAATTTTGTCTGAATTGAGTAGTCTATTTTGAGGAGAGAAGACAAAATCTGGTTGACATCTCCAATTTTGTGTCTGAATTGACAATCGCTCAGAAAGAGCTAAATAATCAGTATCATGCAATTTACACACATACATCAAATACTATTATTTGTTCTTTTTTTAAAATTTGGCGATTCATTTTAGACACAATATATGAAGTGGAAACTGAAAGGAAAGGAATTAAAAATGGAAACTGAAAGGAAAGGAAACATGAAATCGCTTGAGTTAATTGTGCTTAGACTTTTCTTGATTTCATTTTTTTGGGAGTAATTCATGCTTTCCATGTCAATTGGTGTTAAGCGATTGTCACACATGATGCTTCAAGCAGCATTTACTCTCAAGACTCAAGCTCCACCAAGTGGGAAAGGAGCTGATAAATGATGTTTCAAGGTTCATTTAAATCATCACGTTCCTTAATGTCAATACTGCCATCCATTAAATTATACACAAAATTATATGTTGCCACATTGGCAATGACTACCGAAAAGCCTCTGAATTCCAAATATTCCAAATCCGTACAATAAAAAAGCAAATTATTACTACTTGGAAATTACATACCTCTTAATTCACCGCAATAGGACCGCTCTTTCAAACCTAAAATCCTGACACCACTTGTATTTTGATGAATTCTTGAGAGAAAGATCACACTGTAAGTCCTTGTGAGGGAGCAGCCATGGGTGTCTTTGGTTTAGGCTTTTCAACAACGATGGCCTGGGTGGTCAGGACCATCCCTGCAACTGAAGCGGCATTCTGTAATGCACATCGTGTCACCTTTGCTGGGTCGATAACACCGGACTCCACCAAGTTCTCATACTTGTCCGTCATTGCATTGTAACCAACTTCCCATTCACTGTCCTTTACCTTCTCCACAACTACCTCACCTTCCATTCCAGCATTTCCAGCAATCAGTGATGCTGGTGATACCAGTGCCTACATTTTAAATACATCAATCAAAAAGTAAGAAGCCCGCCAAGAAATTTAATCTTACACAGCAAGGAATAAACAAATCCATTTCACCTAAATTATCCATCTAATAGACCAACAGGACCAAGGACATTTCTGTCATTTAGTGGCACTCCAGCTTGCTTTGATACAGCACAAGCACCCACCCCTCGAGGATAACTGCCTAGCATGCCAGATTTTTCTGGTGGAGGGTTTCTGTGGGCTTTCCAGGTGGTGCTTCAAGCTTTAAAAAGTATTGAGAAACCTTTCAGCCTGTTTATATATGCAGCTTGGGGCTTCTGAGAAGTATCCCAAACTACCATTCTAAAACTTGGTTTAGCTTCTCACATTCTTAAAAGCTGCAGACATAATAAACTGACCAGTGGGACATTCAAACCTAATTTAGATTTGCAAAAAAAGAAAAAGAAAAAAGTGATCACAAACCATATTTTCTCCGCCAAAACTAGTACCAAATTAAGGCCTAGTTTGTTTTCACAACACATCTCTATCTCATCTAATTTTTTATAAGATCTCATCTTATTTAATTATTACAACTTAAATTTCTACACATAATAAAATAAACAATTCAATTTTTTTCAATCCCATGACAATAATAATATTATAAAAATATATTTTAATAATATTTTATTTAATTTTAGCCGTTTATCTCATCTCATCTTATCTGGAAAAACAAATTAGCAGCAGCCCTCAACTAATGTGCTACTCGTGATTCGTAAACAAAATTTCCATCAGTAGTTTATCATGTTATATAATAGACTTCTTACCTTCTGCACAATATCAGCACCAAGCCGCTCGTCTGCATCTTCAAGCTTCTCCTTAATTGCTGGAACATGAGTCGAGAGATGAACCAGTGCAGCACCACCACCTGGCACAATCCCTTCCTCTATGGCAGCAAAAGTTGCATTCTTGGCATCTTCAATACGGAGTTTACGGTCCTCAAGTTCTGTCTCCGTTGCAGCACCCACCTTAATTACAGCTACCCCACCAGACAATTTGGCAATTCTCTCAGCTAGTTTCTCTGAGTCATACACTGAATCTGTCTCAGTTAATTCCTTCTTCAATTGTGCTATCCTGGCTTGTAACTCATCCTTTGAAGCAGCATCTGCAATAATGGTGGTGGAGTCCTTGGTGATGGTCACCTTTCTAGCCAAGCCAAGCTGCTCAACTGAGGTGTTCTCAATAAGCAGGCCCAGATCACTCGCTTGGAACTCAGCTCCTGAAATATGTATCAAGAACATAAATTAGTACCACAAAATGACATTGTACCTATAATGCGGCACACCTTACCCCTGTTATTGTTGTAAAAGACTACAAACACAACAAAGCCTTTCATATCAAAACCTACTAGGATAACAAAATTCCAATAGAAGAAATTGGCCTTAATTTCATACTAGAAATGTATACTCGCAAGCGAAGAGAGACAAATCATAGACAGACCAAAAATTTCTGTGTTGTATCCACATTTCATTTTCCAACCACTAACAATTGTTAAAGCTTTTATAAGTACACTATAGATTATTAAATGACGGAAAATATATAGAACCAAACTATTCATTCTGATGACAAGTAACTACCTGTTAGAATAGCAATATCTTGAAGGAGGGCTTTTCTCCTCTCACCAAAACCAGGAGCCTTTATTGCTGCAACATTGAGAATGCCCCGCAACTTATTTACAACAAGTGTAGCCAAGGCCTCCCCAGTGACATCCTCTGCAATTATAAGCAATGGGGCTCTCAACTGAGTCGTCTTCTCTAACAAGGGAATTATGTCCTTTATTGCAGAAATCTTCTGATCTGTGACCAAGACTCTTGCATTCTCAAACTCAGCAATCAACTTTTCAGGGTTTGTGACAAATTGTGGTGAGATATAACCTCTGTCAATCTGTGCAACAAGAGGAACCAAAATGGCAGATAAGCCTCAAATGATTACAAGCATGCTTATGCACCACACACACAATAAATCAGCTCCTGGTCTAGAAGGGAAAAAAAAACATTGAGAGACTCACTTCCATCCCTTCTTCAACTTCAACAGTTGTTTCAAATGAAGATGACGATTCGATTGACAAAACGCCATCTGGCCCAACCTTGTCAATTGCATCCGCAATCATAGTTCCAATAAGATCATCATTCCCAGCAGATATGGTTGCAACAGCTGGAAATAAAACCCAAAAGGAAAATCCAAAATTTTAAAAACAAATATTAAAGAAGTAAAAATTTTGTTACCAAATATACAAATATTTCAAATAATAATAAAACAAACACACCAACCTTTGATATCGTCACGACCTTTGATAGCTCTAGCCTTCTTCTCCAACTCTTCTACCAAGCCCTGTACAGTTTTATCGATCCCCCGCTTTATAGAGACTGGATTTGCACCAGAAGTGACACTCAAAAGACCTAATTTAATGATTTCCCGTGCAAGAACAGATGCAGTGGTTGTACCATCACCAGCTGAATCATTGGTTTTACTTGCAACCTATGTACCACAACACAAACAAGTAAATACATTATCAAAACATCTCTTAGTCAACTATAGAATACAGTTATAGTAAAAACAGAAAGTGAAGAAAGAAACATTATGGCATATAATACGGTAAAGATGAAGATCCAACCTCCCTAATGAGTGCTGCACCAGCATTTTCCATGGCATCAGGGAGCTCAATAGCTCGAGCAATTGTGACTCCATCGTTTACTACTTTAGGACTTCCAAATTCATCCAACACAACATTTCTCCCTTCAAAATACCCAAGAGAAACAGATCAAATAGAAAATTGATGTTAACCCAGACTGCATTGAGCAAACGACAAAACTCTTTACAAAAAATACAATAATGGAAAGGACAAATATAAATAAAAAATAAATAAAAATAAAAAAAGCCAAGAAAATTAAAGTTAATTTACATCTAAAAACGATTTATAGATAAGGCGCATTTCAATTGGGCAAAATCGCAGGGACTACAGAAGTCTTTTTCTCAATAAAACAATAACTATAAAATCTTGTTAGATTAGCTCCCATGTCAACAAAGTTTTTTCTATGAATAATGGTTACGAAGGGCCTCCTTCAACCGGTTACCAAGCTCCTCCAACCGGTTACCAAGCGCTCCCATGTCAGTTAAGTCACCAGCACCACTTCATTTAACGATGGAAACAGCCAGAACAAGAAGTCACCTCTAGGACCAAGAGTAAGCCCAACAGCATCCGCAAGCTTATCAATTCCGGACTGCAGTGCAGATCTTGAATGCTGGTCGAATGCAATTTCCTTTGCAGCAGCCCTCACAAGAAACCTGCCGCTCGATTGCCTGAGATTCAGCCTGTTACTCTGCTGCTGAGAACCCCTTCTTCTCAAGCCCTGTCATATTGTATCCACAGATTATTGCATATATATAAATATGAAAACCAACATAATTAGTTCCCGAATTGTAACTAGAAAACATTGCAACGTATACAAGACCACGCCTAGAACACAATGAAAACAGAGTGCCTAGAAGATAAAATCCTCAATTTCTCTCATTTCCACCAAGAACAAAAAGGAAATGCAATTATATTTTTAACCAGCAAGCTCAAAACTGCATGATAAAACATTAAACCTCTTCAGGTCCTTAAGCCCAGATGATCAAACCCACAATAATACCCCACGCGCATGCATATTACTTTTCCCAGAAATTTTTCTACGAAGGCAAAGGAATAACCAAAAGAACCCAATCAGAAAGATAAACAAGCACCTGTTTGGGGGAGCAGAAGATGGATGCTGTAGACATAGCGTTAGTCGATGCCATTTCTCAACAAGCGAAGCTAAGGGTTTTTGGGTTCTGGGTCAGTGAGAGCGGCCGAGTGGATAAGGAGGCAGCAAGAGTGTGTTGGGTCCTTAGGGTTTACTTTTATTGAGAGTGAGGATATTCCAGAAGCTTCGTCCAATTCCAGAACCGTCGTGTTCGGTTCGGTTTGGTTCGAGGACCCAAAAAGCGGGCTATGGCGTATGGAGTATGGATTATGGACTAAAATTTTGATGAGCGTATTGGCGAGCGAATGAATCAAAATATTGTAATAAAATATTTTAATATTAATATCGTTTCGTAGTGATTCAAAATAATTTATATATATAAAAATTATATATATAATTATATATATAAATTATATTTCAAATAAATAATTAATATATGAATAGATTATATATATAAATATATATATAAATAATTTAGTCTAAATTGATATAAAAAAAGGTAAGAAATGAAAAAAATAAATTAAAATTCAGTACAGGCCAGTACGATCGAAATACTAGCCGGTACGGTACAGAAAGTGTATCTATACCACTCAAGCGGCTGATACGATATGTACCGGCCGGTACAGTACGGTACCAAAAACAATGCTATGGACTATGGAGTCCGCGTGCAAGCATTTTGACTTGAAAAACAATATTGAAAAATCAGTTTTTTTTCTTTTATCAGAGAATACTATATTTCATTTCAATAAATTGAAATTACATTTGTGACTTGATATATAAGAAAAATTTAAGATACAAGTCAAATTACTCATTTATTTAGAGCACTCTACACATAAATTTCTCTGTGACAGATATTATCTTAATTTCTATACTCTCTCAAGTGACAAAATTTATAGAAAATTCAATATCGATTTGTCTGGGACTATGACACTCTGTAAACAAAGATAAACAACCATCACTTTCCAAAGAAGAAGGTGAATCAACACCACAATTCTCCAATTGATGAATGAAAATCAATCACACCATTTGAAGGAGCAAGATAACAACATGAATTAGTCGTTACCTTTTTATTATTACCTAAACCAAAACATCACCCAAAACAATAACACAACACCACGGAGCAAGACACAAATCAAGACCAAAATAGAATATACGAAGACGTTGCAGCACAAATCAAGACACGACTCTACACGCACCACTCTGGGAGAGTCCAGACGAAAAATTTTGAAGTTGTCGAAGTTGTGGATCCCAAAAATGTTGCACGTGGTGACAGCAGAAGCAGCTGTGAGAAGGCACGTGGAATTCACTTGAGCATGACGACTCGCACGTGTGGAGCACGCGCCGCTCTATATAGTAAAATATTTCACCGACTAGTAGATAGGCACTAGACGAAGCACTCGGTAGGGGGCGTGATTGTCTTTTGCCACCAAAAAACACCGAAACAAAACCATTCTCAAAATGAAAAAACTAAACACAACAGCATATTGAAATAGATGACAGTATGAAAAGGGAGGGGAGGAGGGAGAGAGGGGGTGAGCCGAGGCTCCCACTCCCCTACGGCGGAGCTTTCTCTTGGCTGCGAGAGAAAGCGGTTTGAAAATCATCTCTGGAATCACCGAAGTAAAGGGGCAGTAGTTTTTGTTGTTTGGTTACGCATTCCCGCTATGTTTCTAATTGAAAAATCAATTGAATGGATCAGATTAGATCAAACCAATGGGTTTAGTATAGTTTGTAAATGATATATGGTTCTTAAGAATTAAAACTAGTGCATTACGGAATTTCATATTTTAAAATTAGTTTAAATTGAATTTGGTCGGTATATATATTTATAACTTTTAATATATATTATCTGCTAAATTGCTTATTAATGTAATATAAAATTTTAATATAAAACTTATTAATGCTAAGTTTAAATTTATTAATCTTACAACATAAAATTGATATAACATAAAAATTACTCTTATGATATTTAATATAACATACATATTTTAATTTTATAATATAAAATTAATATGACATAAATTTTAATCTAACACATAAACATCAGTTTTAAGTTTGTTAACGTCGTGTTTTGTATGCCTTTGGACTAGATTCCAACAATTCGAGTCTTCTCGCTTAATCCTACACGCACAAAGATGACAAAGAAAGTGGGGCCCCTTGGTGAGAAGGAGTTTGTGCATGAGTTTAGAGAGTTCAAAGAGTTCTTTGCATACCTGAAAATTGGTTTTTATAATAGGTTCATGGGTGGGACAGTTCATGCTTGTTCCTGTGGGACATATGGCCTTTTAGTTGTTTACTTTAATCAAGACCCTTTAATAGGTATGGCTTCTACAACGGTGTCATTAATGTGACGTGTTTGGACATATCCGCTGTCAAGAGATTAAGGGCTCTCTTTATTTCTCGCTCACCTGACTAAATATGTACTGAAGGGTATGATGTTGCCAAGAGAGTATTATAGCAGTGAGTCCCATCTCTCCCATGTTATCTATTCTCACACGAGGGAGTCACATCAAGAGATGTTTTCTCGTGGGGCTCAGGCCTTTCAGGTGGAGGTCTTTCGACTCCCGTCTGAGCGAGGTTGATAGACTTGACCGTGCTAGATTGGATTTTTTCACCTTATTCCCTTATAAGTTCTCATGAGCTGAACACTTAAGCCAATGGGGGGAAAATCCATTTATAAAATTATTAATATAAGCTTTGATATATATATATATATGTATATATCGATGATAAATATATTTTCGACATAATAAATTATAATATATATTCTTTTTGTCAATACATTTTACATATTTGATCATAGATGCTCATATAGAAATTCTACAATTTATATAAACTATAATTAAATTCAACACTATACTATTATGTGTTAAGTATAATAAGATAATGTATTTAAATTATAATATTAATAGAATAATAGTTTACTATATGTAAACATCATATTATTACTAACATAGATAATCCATAAAACAAAAAAAATTGGACTGAACTCGATTGAAATAGAAAAAACCAGAAGTTCTAATTTTAGTAGCGAATCGATCTGGTATCGAATCTTAAGTTTCAAAATCGATAAATATATTGGTTTAGTTCTAAAAAATGTTTCAAAATCAAACCGAATCGGACCGATTACACCTCTGAGTAGCTTACTTAATCTCTTATGCTATCTTTTTCGGCTCTATGGGGACCTTTTTACTTGCAATGCTTCCTTTTTCTCTTGTTGCTATTGTTCATATTGAGAGCTTGCCACAAAATAGGTTTTCGTATTCATTCTTTTTGTTGTCTTCCCCAATATAAAAAAATGTATGCTTATTTTCCTCATCTTTTTTTCTCCTAGAAAGCATCACTCAAACATATAAATTAGTGACCCGTAGGGCCACAATTAACACAATCAGTAATAGTTGAGAGTAGTAATGTTGTGTTATAAAGAAATAGTTGAAGCACTGAGGGTGAGAGGTGATTATGGCTATTATTAACAAGCAGGCAAGTAGAGAGCAGTAGGGAGTAACCAACCGTTAGAGACACATGGCAACGATGGTGCCTTGTGTCAATATTGATCCACAGATAGACTCACGACACTATTGGAGGTCAACACCTACCTAGAGATGGACCACACCGACATTGTGCATCCAGATCAAACAAGGGATGGACCAAGCATCGACGTGGGTCTAGATCAACACATGGTGCTCCCTTGGGTGGCAAGCACTTTCACTCTCAAGGTGCTCTGCCTAGGTGACGAGCATTTTTGCCCCATGTGGTGCTCTACTAGTTGGTGTAAACTTTCACTTTCCAAGTTGCTCACTAAGGTGGGGGGGAGCACTTCAACTTCCTTGCTCTCACCTTTGCCACTCGGAGTACTCGCCTAGGCACAAGCACTTTGCCTCTCTTAGTGTTTGGTCGAGATACAAGTACTTTGCCTCCCAGGATGGTAGTCGGCGTATAAATAAATTCCCTTTTCCTGCTGCTTGCTTGACGCATGAGTACTTTGGTTCCCATGGTGCTTGCTTGGGTATGAACACTTTCTATTTCCATGTTGCTCACTGAGATGGCTATCATTTTCACTCCAATGGTGTTAGCCTAGTATCTGGCACTTTCCATTTCAACATTGCGCCCTAGAGTGCGAGCATTTTCCATTTTACCTCGATGAGCACTTTAACTTTCTTGGTGATTGCCTAGTGGGCAAGCCCTTTGTCTCTTGTAATGTTCGGACAAACACTTTACCTACCATGGTGCTCAGCTTGATACCTTTCCATGTTGCTCATCGAGGTTGTAAGTACTTTGCCACCCATGGTTCTATCGAGGACGAGGACTTTGCTTACCATTATGCTCGCCTAGGTAGTGAGCACTTTAACTCCCTTGGCGCTCGCCTAGGATCCAAACACTTTTGTTCCAGGGTACATGCCTTAGTGGCAAGCACTTTGTTTCCCATGGTGCCTGCTGGGGATACAAGCATTTTTTCAACTACGGAGCACACATAATTGAAGGGCACTTTACTTCCCTCGATGCTCTTCATGTTACTCGCACTTTCACTCCTTGCATCTCTCATCTCGGTGGCAAGCATTTTGCCTCCATGGGAATCAAACACATGCATTTCTAAGCTAGTATAATTAAGACATATAATATCTATGGTTATGGCTGTTGGGAATTGGGTCGTTCGACAAACAGTAAATGCGAAGTGACGCAGCGGATGCAACAAGAGAAATATAACAAAAGACGCAGAATAGCGATGGACACCAAGATTTGAAGTGGTTCGGCTTAACACAAGTCTACGTCCACTATTGGGTCGGTCTCAATGAATTCTACTATAAAAACAGAGATGGAGTACAGAGATTGAGTTACAAGATTCTCACTCTAGAAACACTCAATCTCACTTACAAGTTGCAAAGCTCTCTCTCACAACTCTCAAACCCTTACAAATAGCTCTCCACTCAAAATCTAAACCAAAAACACCTCTAGAGCTCCTCACAGCTGCTTAGCGTTCAAATGAACGCGATCCTTCTTATAGGCGAAACACTATTCCAAACGGCGCCAACCCTAGTACCTGGAAGCGATGCAACTCTAGGATTGACTTTCGCTCGAGCGGGAGGTCGAGCAAAAGTCGAGCGAAGTCTCTACCTGGATCTTCCTAGATCTCACTCGAGCTGGAAGTTGAGCGAGGGTCGAGCGAACTCTCTATCTAATGCCCCACTCAAACGAGATGTCGAGCGAGGGTTGAGCGAAGTCACAGGTTGAGGCTCGCTCGAGCGATGAGCATACTGATGTGCTTGATTGAACTCAATTCAAGCCGCATCTCAACAAATCTTCACCTTGACTTGAATTGTCACAAGCCCCACAAATTTCAAAAGACCCACAAATCCCTCAAAGGGAATACCCAACACAAACGGCAATGCACCACAATACAGACTACTTACTTGAACAACGGCATCTGAATACAAATGAAGACAACCAAATATTCTCTGCCAAAGTAAGAACCCAACAAAGTCTGCATGAGCATACACAAAAGGTGGCCAAACTACCTCCTCTATCTACCAACTGTAGATATGCTCTCACTGTGCACCAATGCTATGGACAAAATCATACTTTACCACAAAAGCATGATCTAGAGTACCACACGTACTCTATTTTGAAGCTCTCTGCAACTCCACCTTCTTGCTATAACTCTCTCTTCTTCCTATGGAAATAAAAGAAGAGAAGTTTCACTAAATAGCAAGCTGTAGTTGACCGCTTCAACTGCAATCTGTAGACAAGCCTGGCAAACTCAAAGCAAACTGTGGACTTTGATACTCAAGCTCACCTCATTCCATCCAACGACTCCTTGTGGAGTGAAACAAAACTGTATAGTCTGAGTAACGCTCTACCTTATTGTCTGTAGATCACTTGTCTTCTCAAGTATTTGAACACCAAACACATCACAAAGAAACAGATAGACAAAACCAAACTCCAATGGTCATAAAACAAAATATGAGTAAAACAAGACACGACTTTACACAAGATGTATCCTGATCAGAAATAATGCAGGAAACCTAATTTTACATTGTTTTCCAAGAATACAATGCAAACAAAAAATCAAGACTACTGTCTTCTGTTCACACCAAGTAAAAAAACTATCGACTCATAAATGACCACCCCTGTCTGGCACACTCACATGTGCTACATGCGAGTGATATCTGAATCTGGAGCATGTGAGGATACTCCACCTTGTTACCATATTGCCCTCAAAGATGTAGAGACCATCTGCCATCTTGTTCGCTGTCATCACGACCAAAGAGCCCTTATAGACTCGAAAGACTCCACCTTCAGCTGAACACTGATAACCAAGGGAATCTAGAGCGCCTAAAGCTGACTGAACCAATCCCAACAATATTGTACAAGCTGAATCCATGATCCACTTGTCACCAAAACCAACCACTAGGACTGTTGACTACTAGGACGATATCAGTTTAGGACACTCACTCTTGTAATGACCAAACTGATGGCAGTAATAATACTTAAACAATTTTCTTATTAGATTTAGAGTTACTGGAACTACCCCTATCCTTCCCTGAATATCTATCCCCGGATCTATAACCAGAGGAACATTTCACAAACAAACCATTGGCTTGAATGTTCCTCAGATCCATAATAATTTAAATTAAATTCATCCAAATGTGCAGAAATAGAAGTACCTTCCATCATTTTGAGAGTTTGTGAGAGATTTCTTCATGTACAAGCTCTCCAGCTTGTTTCACAACAACTTTCCTCAAAACTTTATCTGATAGTGACAATAAAAAAAACATTGAGCAGACCCATCTATCGCAACAAAGCTTTCATCTTGATCCGTCATAAACTGAAGCTGTTCTGTCCGTCGAATTTTTCTACTTCAAAATTTACTGAGGCCATCCCTTCAAATCTTCAAAGCAACCGCTCTGATACCAATTTGTTAGGAATCGGGCCTTTCGACAAACAATAAATACGAAGTGTCGCAGCAAATGCAACAAGAGAAATAGAACAAAAGATGCAGAACAGCGATGGACACCAAGATTTGAAGTGGTTCGGCTTAACACAAGCCTATGTCCACTGTTGGGTCGGTCTCAATGAATTTCACTATAAAAACAGAGATGGAGTACAGAGATTGAGTTAGAAGATTCTCACTCTAGAAACACTCAATCTCACTTACAAGTTGCAAAGCCCTCTCTCACAACTCTCAAACCCTTACAAAAGCCCTCCATTCAAAATCTAATCCAAAAACACCTCTGGAGCTCCTCACAGCTGTTCAGCATTCAAATGAACGTGATCCTTCTTATAGGCGATATCTCGCTCGAGCGAGACATTCTCGCTCAATCGAAACACTATTCCAGACGGGGCCAACCCTAGGACCTGGAAGCGATGTAACCCTAGGATTGACTTTCGCTCGAGCGGGAGGTCGAGTGAAAGTTGAGCGAAGTCTCTGCCTGGATCTCCCTAGATCTTGCTCGAGCTGGAAGTTGAGCGAGGGTCAAGCAAACTCTATGTCTGATGTCTTGCTAGAGCAGGATGTCGAGCGAGGGTTGAGCAAAGTCACGAGTTGAGACTCATTCAAGCGACGAGTATACTGATGTGCTTAATTGAACTCATTTCAACCCACATCTCAACAGTGGCAACCAAACCTGCTTAGTCCAAAGACCATTGGTGGCTAGGTGGCCTTTTTCCAACACCATAATCAAGGTTTTATTTTTTTACATTTTTTAATTTAAAATTATTATAATTGATTTTTATTTTTATTTACCTTTTTTAAAGTAAGAAGAAAACTTCAACATATGGCAGCTTTAAATGGTGAAAAGTGTCTTCCATTAAATAGGAAAAATTGAATTTATAACAAAGGTAACGCACATAAATTATTTGTCACCTATTAATTATAGGAGAATAATTTTACATGGGTAGTGCTAGGTACACACATGGTCGTGTACCGTTTGGGGACACGCTGACGTGGTCAGCCCGAATATTATTAAAAAAAAAAAAAAAACAAAAGCAAAAGTCGAATGAGAGGGAAAGTTGAAATGTTGTAGAGCAAAGCATGAGAGAGACGTCGAAGAGAGAATCCAGTAGGGAGAACACGCAAAAAAGGTGAAGAGCTTGCTGGAATCGGAGGCGGTCCAAGGATCTGCAGTCATCAGAGATCCTGCATTTGCCTTCTCTTCAGTAAGTTCTAGCCCCTATCTCTCGTAAATGCTTCTCCAAGCGTAAATGACACCGTAAATCTATTTTCCTTGTTTCTCCTGTAAATTGCTTCGGTATTTGTTTCTCCAGTAAGTGCTAGCCCTTGTTTTTGGCATTCTCCAAGCAGTTTAGGCATTTTCAGCATTTGCCTTCTCTTCAGTAAGTTCTATCCTTGCTTTCTCATGATAGAACTTCCTGTTTAATTTTCTTGCTTGAATCTCAGCATTAATTTAGAAAGGGATGGCATTTTCCTTTTTTTTCATTGTCTTGGTTGTAGAATATGTAGTGGGAGGAATATGGTTTCTTCTCTGTTGCATCTTGTTTGTCTCATAGGCAATGTCCTTTTCAACCCAAAATGTTGGGGTATATTGTTGTGGCTCTGGTCTTGGTAGTTTCTTCTTCCCCTTTGTCAAGGATTTTTGGACATTTTTGTAATATTTTTGTGACGATCTTGAATTTTTCTTTCTCCTTATTTTGACTAATTATTTATTTTAATAACAATATTGATAATTTGAGTTGGTAAAGGTGAAAGCTTGGGCTTAGAAGTGAGCTTTGAGAGTATGGATTTGAGTATAAGCCCAAAGTGTGGTGTGTAAGCCCAAAGGCCCATAGGATGGATCCATTAGTCAACCAAGCCCATGCAAGAGGACACTTGTCACTTAAGGGGGGTTTAGGAAGTCTTCCAAGACTAGTAGGTGTGAGGAAGAAAATGTTAGTAGGTGAAGAGTGGACTAGTTGTTTCTTGGAGGAAGAAGTGTGAAATCCCAAGATGAGATTTTTCTCATCATTTGGATAACTTGGGAAGTGTGTAGGACAAAGAGATTTTTCCATTTTAGTCTCCTTAGGACCATACCAAATCTAGTCAAGGACACATGATAGATTTGGGAAATGGAAGGATGGGAAGTGGGAGCATATTCGGGTAAGGGAGTTGCCGAACCCCTTTGGGGTGTTTCTCATGTAATCCTATCCAAATCGAGGTGAATGACTATTGGGAAAATCTTGAGAAGACATGTGAGAGTATGAGTGATTGATTGAATGAGTAATGGAACAAGAGAGGAGAAGAGAATACATGGGAGAGGAAGATGAGATTCGATTGGCTAGGAGAGAGCTTGGCTGAAAGTTGCAAGTCCCATTCCCCAAAATGAGATCTTCCAATCTCTTGGATTGATATATGAGATGATAGTGTGAAAGAAAATAAGAGGCTAAAACCCATTGGAGGGCGCCGGCCATAGGAAAATAGGGAAAGAGAGATTGTCATCCAAGTACATGATAGTTTAGGCTTGATTTCACCCAGTGAGTGGGGTCAAGTGTTTCCATCCATCAAGTATCAACTTTTGACTAGGCAATGAGTGGCCTAAAAGCCTAAGAAGCTCTCATAGCTGAATGGCCTATTGCATTTGGTCTTCTCCACTTGGTTTCACTTTCTCACAAACACACACATACCTCTCGGCCTTAAGCACTTCTCTCCACTCTCACTTTGTTATATTTTCTTCTATCACCTAAATATCAAAATAATCTAAGTATAGAGGAGAAAGAAGCAAGTGTTTTTGAGTGAAAGTGCCTTTGAAGAGGTAAGTTACATCTTGAGCAAAAACAAGCATAGAAACCTAGAGAAGAACACATACACCACACCAATGTTCTTGATTCTTGGAAATCTTCTCTTTAAAAACCCTATGATATGATTTGTTCTAATGAAATATTTTATATATTTTCAGAGTTAATCTAATCCAACCAGGAGTATTGTAAGTATATTCTTATTTTGCCTTTAGTATTTCTAGTATATTTTTAAGAGAATGTGATTGTATTGATTGATTTTCTTGTTTGTTATGCCATCATGAAATTCTTTAGTGGAAATGCTATGCTTAGCTAGATGTTAATCCATGCTTAAAACCTATGATTCCTTTAGGTTTGAAAGTTTATAATATGATTGGTGGATTTAGTTAATTTGTTGCAAGGAAATCAACATGATATATGCATGCATGACTAAGGTTAAACTTGTTGGATATTGGATGATGTAAAATAGGTTACTGAAGAAATACTTCATTTATTTAGTAGCAAATCCATGCTTTGTTAAGGTATCATGCTAGGATAAATAATTGCAAAATATTGGTGGATGTAGATATTTTATTCTTGGTATGAACGTATCATGAGTAACATGGTAGATTGTGATAAAATGCATGGTTGGTGATTTAAAGTTGAAACTTGAGAAAAAGAAAAAAAAATGGAAATGTTGCACCTTTGGGTTTTGGGTTGGAGGATTTTTAGGGTTTAGAATCTTCAAAATAAATATTCTTTCATGTAATGTTTAAGTTTTGAATGTTTGGAGAGCTTAGAAGCATAAAAACTAGGATAATGCAATGGTATGATTTTTAGCCTTCCCATAGATGATTAAGCGTGCTATTTGGTTTGAAGAGAATGGATTAAAATATTAAATCTAAGAGACTAGGGTTTCAATTAACCCCTTTTTGCAAAGTTAAAATTATTTCAGCAATTCTACTAAGGTTTAGTGAGTATGTGAAAGAGAATAGAAGGAAGAAACTCTAGGTGGAAACCAAATAGGGTCTTGGCCCAACCATAAGGGTGGAGGCTCAGCACCCCATTCAAACATTTAGGCCCATTTACGTGCTTATACAAGAATGGTAAGCTAAATGATGTGATGTTTGACTTAAGAAAGACAATGGCTAAGTGTGCACTCGGGTTCATCCCTTATACAAGAATGGTAAGGGTTTGCATATCCCATGCATGAAGCACGAAAACTATGTTTTTGAGTCAAGCATGTTTTCAAAAGAAAAGAAAAGGATTAACGTTTTACAAGAACGCCAAAGGCTGGGACGGGGTAGTGCCCCAGTGGAACTCCCTGTTCATTCAGGAGTGATTAAAGTCGAGTGAAAGCCCTTGGGTCAATGAAGAACAGTCGGCAGACCATGTATGGCTTCAAAAAGTGTCCAGAGTGTGGTCGCACCTAATACTAGTGGGTGCCCAAGGACAGTGTAGGCTTTTGCCTTACCGTTATAAGAACAAGGTTGTCGCCCCTCGGCTTGAGTGGTCACCGAGTGATGAAGAGCGGTAAACGCAGTCACCTTGGCTCGAGTGGTCGCCCTGGAGATGCGTAAATCGCGTAACGTATTCACTTAGACTTGAGTGGTCGCCGGGTGAGACGGTAACTAACAGGGAGCACACGGTGCATAGGGGAACCGTGAGGTGTTTAAATAAGAATTCATGAGGAAAAAGAACGGCTTTCGAGCCCAAGAATGATATGTATATAATAAGTGGCACCTAAGATAAAAAATGACGAAAAGTATACGAAAAGATGTATTTTGAAAATGAGAGTCAAAGAGTTTTGTTACATGATTTTACAAGCAAATGAAAGAAGGAAGTTAAAGAAAAATAAATGAATAAGATGATGAAAGTTGACGTGAGCATGTGCATAAGTTAAGTCATGAGTCTCATGTTGTACAGTGTGTATACATTTGTTTGTTATTCACTTAATGATATGCTTGAAATGCTTTCGTTGAAATAATTATGTACTTATTGAGATTTTTCGAAATCTCACCCCTTTATATTTTCACTATCGCTCATTGTTGGGGAACGATAGAAATAGTTGCATGAGAGGATGGCAACAAAGACAGTGATGACTGAGGAGACTCTCTAGGCCCCTGATGGCCTGGTGACCTTACCACTTTTTGATGTAGTGACCCCTATCATGTATAGTCAATTTATAGAAGAAATGCAATGGAAGGTAGGCCCCTGGATGGCAATGCACCAGGTATTGTCTCTCTTTGAGGTCCAACGGGTCTATCTTCATGGATTGCGTTTACACTTCGGAGTTAGGGACGAGTCTCTTACTTAGTCATGGGTGAATAGGACTGACTCAATTTCTTTTTGGTCCTGGTGTGAAGGAGGTCAAAGACGAGCCTCCTTCTAGATAGAGGGTCAGCACCTATTTATTAATGTTTATTTTGCTTAAGTATTTTGAGGTCTACCTCTATTTTGGAAGAAAGAACAGCTTATGAACTAATGGATTATGTTATTATTATCTTAATGAAGCTATTTTAGGATATTAGAATTATTTAACCATGCTGCCATTTGTTGATGTTGCCATTATAGAATTGAGACATTTGTTGATGCTGCCATTAGAAACAAATAAATGCTCAACAATGATGCATGGGCTTATGTTGCCCCGTACAACATCCTACAATTTAATGTGGTCTCTTCACTATCATTTTGCTTGCTAACTCGAGTGGTGCACAACACTCTAAAATCTTCTCATGATTTGGATGAGGAAGAATATTGATTAGATGGTGAATAAGTGTATTAACTATCACCAAAATAGGAAAAAGAAATGCACAAAAAATTGTTAAGAATCTTGTGGGGGCTTAGCTATCTTTTAACTACATTCTGAATGCTTGAATTGTATGAGAATTTGATACTTATTGGTATTATAAAATAAAAGGTATGCATCTTCAAGTGTAAAAAAGGAGTTTCCCCTTTTATTTATTGATCTCCAAGTGTATGCATTTATAGATAGATACTAAAAGTAAAACCAGCTACCAACTTGCCAAGTAGTAGTCCACTTCAAGACATAAAGACAATCAAAGAAATGAATAGCTCTTTGATTGAGAAGCTAAGTACGTTAATTTTTTGTCATTATTTCATAAACACTCCCAACATAGAAAAGGGAAAGAACATTCATTTCTATTAACACCATCTACCTCAAATACTCCAACCATGGTATGCTAATTTAAAAAAAATAATTATATTACTGTTGAGTTGATATTTTTGAAAGAGTTATACATGAAAAACTTGTGTAATCACATGTCAGAACATACCATCAGCTTCTCCAAACTTTGAAAATTACATGCACATGGATGGTTATTATGGAGAACTTCCTGCATGGTCACTCGATTGTAGAGTACTTGAAATTCCATCTACCTCCGCCAAAGTTGAGGAAAGCAATGAAGATAGACAAGGTGAAATGGAAATCGATGATTACATTGCCGGGACACCTCAATTAGAGGATAATGAATTTGAGAAATTAATTATGATCGAGGAACCATTTTCGGGTTAGACCACTTCCGACAGGAATGACCGAATTAATAATGGGTTAGATGGATCACAACCAATTGATTTTTAGGAGCTGTCGACTAGATCAGGTCAGAGCGATGAGATTTATTTTGTCCATTTTGCTTGTAAATCCTGTTATAATTGCCGAATATTTTGTCCCTTTTTTGTTGATCAATATTTGGTTGTAATTAAGAGATATTTTGTCCATTTTTTGTTGAATATCTGGTTGTAATTGCCGGCTATTTTGTCCCTTTTTTGTAGAATATTTGATTCTAACAGGGAGATTTAATGGATTCAACAATTGTTTGCCAAAAAAAAGATTGAGAATTTGTATGTATGTGGTATATATACATGTGGACCCCGGAATGAATAGGTACCCCAATTTTATGAATAAGAAGTATGTATATAATGCATGCACCCCTTCAAGTATAGTACCATCTTTTCAACGCAACAACATTATTAATGCATGCATCCCTTCAGTTATAGATCACATCCTAGTTATAAATTAGAATGCATCAAAGTGTATCATACAAATAGGGAAATCAAATTTCAAAATACAAAGCAACTGGCAGATATTTCTCAAAATCATTAATACTTTTGATCAATTCATACACAGTCATATGTTTCTCAATATACATTTGTCTATCATACATGCCTTCATGCCCATTAATGAAGGGTGACCAACAACTATTGAGCTTCACAAAGCAACTAACTCCTAACACTAATTTGAAACCACTTATAGACTATTAAGTAACATACTACAACAAATGCAAGAGCCCAATAAATTTGACGTAGTGTGCATGATCTTTCAGCTTCACGTACAACACGCACAAGCTCCTCATCTCTATTGGATAGCTCCAACTCGATCGCATCCACTTCTTTCGTAGATAATTCTCCCTCTTTTTGATATCATTGAGCATCTTCTTCAACTGTTTAATTTCTCTTAACAATTCATTGTGGGTTTCTCGAAGATCCGGCATTTTTTATTAATCCCTCCTCTACCCACTTGAAATAGTTACAATATGATAATCCCTGGAATAGAATACATATTTTGAAAAAATATTAGATGCACATAATGTTAAAAGGACAAGTAGTAAAGCTTTAATTTAAACTACTTCAAGGCAAAAGATTCAACATATGCAAAGCTTTAAGAAACGATTTTCATGTGATTTTTAAAAGGACAAGTAGTAAGCTTTAATTTAAATAGCTTGATTGCTCTATGCTGAAAATTTTGGAACTATTATCCCAAACTTAGTGGCATTTACCTGTTAAACATTAAAGTAAAATAATTCCATCCCTGTGTTACTAGTTTTCCCTTATTGTTTAGGAACTAAATTGTGCAATTAACCTAGTTGCTTGTGTTGGTTGCAAAAGATTAGTCTTCATTATATATTATCTCTTATCTCTGTTATCGATCAGGAAAAAAAAGTCTCGTGTTTGTTATACTTTCATAAGAGGGTTGCATTCACTGCAGGCGATATTTAATGAACTCTGCAAAATGCTGGACCCTGGCAAGCCTTCTTTCACTCCAAAGAAAGGGAAGACAAGTGTGGTTATGTTTATAGGTTTACAAGTACAATTGTTTATCAGATTTATTTCTATATGGGTCATTTAGAATTTTTCATATGGTAGAGATCACAATAACCTATGAGATTGTTCTTTTGGAAAGTTAGGATGTGTACTTGTCATCCGGGTGATATTTATCTGTTCATTCGTGGGTCTAAACGTAGTTTTTACTATTTTAATTTTAACTTGGATGTACCTTTTTTCTTATCTTCACCTCTTATTATTTGCATTTTCAACAACATGTACAAAATATACATATTATCATCAGAAAACCACAACATGTACAAAATATACATATTATCATCAGAAAAGGGCTGGAGACATGCCCTCGTGTGTGTAGATACATTCAGAGCTGGTACTTGTGATCAACTAAAACAGAATGCTACTAAAGCTAAAATCCCATTTTATGGAAGGTATTTTTAATTTTTACTGTTGGGAGCATCTGTATTACAAAGATCAGACGATGTAAATGTTAGGAGAAGCATAATTCATGTAAAAGAAGATAATTGCAGAGACAACAATGACGAGATGATAAACAATAATAAAGCTCCTAAAATATTTTTTTTAACTACCAAATGGTGACATGCATAGTTAATAATAATGGGCTTTGAAATGCATTTTCATTCTAGAGATGAAGCATTAGATCTTCTTTGAAATATTTACTTGTTGTATTGCCATTTAGTTATGTATCAGTGGCAAGGATTGATAATTTGTTATCTATAATTCCTTGATTGCCATTTAGTTATGCATCAGTGACGAGAACAAGTTTCAACAGTGAGAACAAGTTTCAAATGTGGATTGGTTTAGACAATTCATTTCTTGAGCCCTCTCCTTGTGCTCTTATAAAACATTCTACCATATATTAGAATCCTAAGCCATCTCAATCTCAGCCCAAATCTAAATTCTCCGCATCTCTTAAAATCATTACTTTCTACATTTTTACTTGATAAAAACCCATAATGAAGTCCTCGTAAGAACACCAAAAAATCCAAAACCTAAATACCAAATTCACCAATAACAGAATCTAATCCACATCGGCAAAGAGATTGCATAAATATGAAAATAAAGAATATAAATATGAATCTTAGTCGGTACCTGGGAAGAACTACCATGAAGAAGAAGATGTGCCGCTGCTACATAAACCAAGAGAAGAACCATATAAGAAGAAGATGAGGAGAAGATGTGAAGACGAAGAAGAGTTTCGTTGAGTGGTACCTGATCTAGGGATTTCCTTTCAAATGAGAAGAAGATGCGAAGAAGAAGAAGACGACTGCGCAAGTTAGGATGCCAGACTTCTAGGGTTTTCAAATGAGAAGAAGAGCTAAGAAGAAGAGACGACAGCTCGAAGAAGAAGAAGAAAATGCAAATTTGAAATGGAGAGCCAATTGAGAACACACCGTTTTACTAATTTGTCCACGTGGACGACGTGTACGCAAGTGTACACAATGGTGTGTGCAAATATCATTTTCCAAGGTGATAAATAGGTAAATCTAAAAAATTAATTGCAAGGAAGAAAGAGAACATCAATATAATTAATGCATTTCTTTTATAATAATCAAAGCATTTATCACTAGCCTTCCTATTTAGCACATCATAAATTTACTAGCCATTGGATCCAAGCCTATATTAATAAATGCCCATTCCAACGGTTCACATTACCATTAGCTAGCATTCTTGAAAACAAAACATTGAAGAACAATTAATAGAAAATGACAAGAAGAACCAGAAAACACAATCACACAGATCATTTCACAACAGAAAGCATCAGTTTCAGTCATTACTAATTATGTAGAAAGAAAGCACATTTAAACCTCTCTCTCTCTCTCTCTCAACATTATATAAACTCCTAAACCATACTTACTTTTATTGTGAACATTTTGAGTTGGAGAGAATAAACAATCTAGAGATGAAACTCTCTAGCTCCTCAAACAATCAACCCACACCCAATTCCCAACCAACAACACCAAGTGCTTCAAGAGCTAAGCTCCTTCCATGTAAGGCCTCATCAAAAGACCGTCACTCCAAGGTTAATGGCAGGGACCGCCGCATCCGACTACCGCCAATATGCGCTACCTGTGACGCCCACGAATCCCCCCTGGGATTTAGAAGGACTCGCGACATCAAGACGATCATCTCATGGATCAATCATCCCATCGAATAGTGTTTGAAGAGTGTGTGAAGCATGCACCAAGTGTACCGTAAATATTCGCAGCGGGAAATAAATAAAAGTCAGCCGTTCTAGTACCAGAGATTCTTTAAAAATTACAAATCAATTTAAAGCAATTTCTTCAACAAGGGATTATACAGTCTTTCAAAAGAAAAAGATAAACAAATACTGCTTTAGAGATCATAATCTCGATCTTCATCCTCTCAACAAATTTCCTTTCCTGTGAAGTCTGTATCTTGAGCCAAATTCGTTTTCTGCAATCACAAACTACGATCCCGTAAAATGGAGGACCGTAGGGTGGGCGCGATCCACCGTGGTGAGATGTGAATCCTAGTAAGCAACAGATAACAAACAACATACAATCATTTCACATAACAGAACATCATCAGCATATACCAGTAAACTTAATGGGTGCATGTACCATGAATATGAGACTTACAATATGACTTATGCACATGCACTTTCATGTAAAAACATTCGTAAACCTTGACATTTTTCAATGCTTTGCTTCATGTACTTGCTTTTCATAAAAATGCTTTCATATAACTTGACTTCTTTCATATGCATATAACTTGACTTCTTTCATATCATTGCTTTTCAAATCCTTTCTTTAAAACGTTTCGTATCTTTTATTCTTTCTTAGGCGCCACTTATCATATACAGATCTTTCTTATGGCTCGAAAGCCCATCTTGTCATGACTTTTCACTTAACATGTATGAGACACAACACGGCTCCCCTAGCACCGCGTGTTCCCTGCTGGTTACCGCATCACCTTATTGTGAGTGCGTCTTTAACTTTAAAACGGCAGGTCCTTACACCACATCCGTCCTTGGCACCCACCAGCATTAGGTGCTACCGCGCTCCGGTCACCTTTTGGAGCCATACACGGTCCGCCGACTGTTCTTCGTCGACCCAGGGGCTTCCACTCGACTTTAATCACTCCTGAGTGGACAGGGAGTTCCACTGGGGCACTACCCCGTCCCAGCCTTTGGGGTTCTTATAAAACTTTACTTCTTTTCTTTTCTTTCAAAAACTCAATCTTTTCTTTTCTTTTTCTTAAAAACATGCTTGACTCAAAACATGCTTTTCGTGCTCATGCATGTGACATGTGACTTCTTATGCAGAACATGTGAGTCATGAAACATATGATCATACATTCACAAAACATATCTCATACATATTAACATATGAATAGACACTCATCTTTAACTTATCTTCTATCTCACACATTGTGCATATTCCAGTGAAGATATAGTCAAGACCTTAAATCACATCACATCCAACCAACACTATCTCATAGGGGTTAAGGATGCAACTTATAACGAGATCAAACCTAACTTTTATTCTCCTTTCTCTTTACCCAAAACACGCATATTTTCTAAGATCTTCCCATAACTTAATAACCATATCATAACCAATCATTAATCACCACATTTACCTTGCATGTATAGTTATTCTCTTCAACAGATGATCCTCATATACTATTTTCTCTATTCCCAAATATTTCTCAATCTATACATCAAGGGAACCCAAGAACACACATCGGTAGTTACTAAAAAGTAACGGAGTCATTCCACCAAATCTTTTTATCACTAATAATCATTAAAATAATCGAATTACCCAATCAGATCATCTTATCACCAATAATTATCAAAATAATCGAATTACCCAATCAGATCATCTTATCACCAATAACTATTAAAATATCCGAATCGTCCAATCAGATCATTTTACCGCAAATAATCATTAAAATAATCCAGTCGTCCAATCAGATCATTTTACCGCAAATAATCATTAAAATAGTCGAGTCGTCCAACCCAAAACATTTTATCTCCAATAATCACTAAAATACTAGAGTCATCCAACCAAAACATTATACCATCAACAATTACCATTCACCCAGTATTTAATCACAATAAGATTGACTCGGAATAATCTCAATCTCCATTAAATGGCCTCAGGCCCAACCAATCTACTCTCAATTTACTCATCATCACTAACTAACACATCAAGCAAACAAAACAGAGATTAACAGTCAATCAAACAGTCAATCAGACAGTCAAACAAATATCTGTTACTTACTGTGCATAAACGGACGCCAATCGAACATCGCGGTGATCCCCGATTCCAAGCGGGTAAATTGTGCACTATTCATCTCCAGGCACGGCGAAGTGACGGGTTGGGTTCGGGTACTCCATTCGACACCAAAATTTAGGGGAATGATCCTTGGAGGATGGGGAATCTCGTGGCGGTGTCGGTGAGGCGGTGCAACCACCGGAAGGCAGCAAATCTAGCTCGAGATGGTGGAGGCTCATTTTCGGATTTTCGCCCGTACAAGGGAGGTGCGGCCATGGATGGGAAAACTGTTTTAGGGCTGTGATAAACTGAGGTAGGGGAAGCTTTTGGCGGTGGTGGTGAGAGCCACGGTGGCCGGACGGCGGCGCGGCGACGGAAAGCTCATTTGGAGACCCATTTCGGTTCCAAGGGAGGAGAGAGAGAGTGGGTGCTCCGTTGGGGCTAAGATTTCTGGTGGTAGGTCTTCTATGGGTGGCGGATCAAATGGCGGTAGTGGTGTCATGATACGGTGGCTGGTGGCGGAGATATGGGCGGCGAAAGGTGCGGCATAGAGGTTTAAACGCCTCTCGGGTTTGGGGCTGCCGGCGGGACGTGGGGCTGCGGTGGTCGACACCACCGGTGGGGTTGGACTCGCCGGAGGGTGGCGGTTCAGGTGGAGCCGGAGGTGAGGCTAGGCGGCCGGGGGTGGCGCCGCCACGAGCTGAAAACCGGACTGCTCCTCTCACGGTTACTGTAGCACGTGGGAGAGAAAAGAGAGAGGAGAGAGAGAAAAGGAAAAGGGAGAGGGGAAAATGAGGGGGCTTGACCCTTTTCGCGCTATTTATAGGCCCGACCCTTTTGGGTCTTCAAACGGACAACAGATGAATTTAAAACACTGATTTGAAAGCGTATAACATCAACTTAACTTAAAATTCTCAAACTAATTAAATAAAATATTATTTCAACTTATTTTATTTTTCAACATAATATTTTTTCATCAATACTTAAAATGATGAACTTAATTTAATTATTTAAAAGGAATAGATCCATACATTTAAATCAGATATTTAAAGCACGTTTAAAATCTCGTACTATTTCAAATAACTAAAATCAAGTTAATAAAATAATCCTGCATAACATAGTATTTTTGGAGCTATTCAAAAGCTTCCCAACCAAAATAGAATAAATATAATAAGACTTAAGAATTTAATAAATTTAAGATCAATAAACCAGATAATGTCAGATAAAATAGAATCAATGCTCCTTAATAAAAATATAGCAAATCAAACCATATTTTATAATAATTAAAACTAAAAATACTGAATATATCATTTCAGATGGAAAGACCAGTAGTAACAATTAATTACAATAATTAAAAGCACTATTATTTAAGAATCTCACAAAAGCTTATAACTATACTAAAATCAAAACCACTAAATCCAAATAATATCGATAACAATTCCAATGATAAAACCAATAATAATCTTTAAATCACTATAATATTAAAATGATAGATTTCATAAATAACTAACTCTGATCGTAAATAAAACGTACCCGAAATTAAATTAATGAGATAACAATTTAATTTATTAAAATAAATTAAAATATTCAATAACAAAATATGAGTAAATTAAAAGTATGTAAAACTGCGGGGTCTCACACTACCCGTGTCTTTCAACTTACTCGCGAGCTTGGCTTCAAAACTGATGGCAAGACCACAGAATGGCTCTTGCACAAGGCCCAGCCATCCATTATCACTACCATTGGCAGTAATATTAATGGCAGTGCGGCTTTCAGTTCTGTGACTTTTAGTCCTAGTCCCACTACTGGCGTGGTTTCCAAAATTTCAGCCTGCCCATCTTCGACTTCTAACAAATTCCCTTGCGTGGCCGAAATAGTGCATGAAAATAAAGATCATGTGGTCAACAAGTGTGCATTTCCGGGTTGGTTTCCAAAATAAAGACCTAAGTCGGTGTTATTGCCATTTGAATTCGGGTTGGTTTCAAATGATGTGAAATTTTCAATGAGATCACCATGTTGCAATCAATGACAAATTTCAAAGGGGGACCTAAGGAGAAAGATCCACAGATAGAGTTTTGAAAAAGCATAATGCTTTAGAAGCAATTAGCTACAAGGATGATTGTAAAATGGAACTAAAATAATGGAATGTTGCATGGATGAAATAAAATGAAAGTTTATTTCTCCTCAGAGATTAGTCAAATCAATTCAAATACAAAGGTTGTGAAAGTAAACTTTATAAAAGTGATTTCTTTTTACAAAGGTTGTGAAGTAAATTTTATGAAGTGGTTTCTTTTTGGGCAACTTGAGAATTAATTGGTTTTAGTCAATTCCAAAATAGGCCATTCCACTCCATTAATGGAGTGATATATTGTGTCAAAGAAAAGGGAAAAAGTCCAAAAAAAAAAATTGTACAATAAGGATAAAAACCCAAACAATTAGAGAAACAAAATTCAGTAAATGTAGAAAAAAGGAAATTTCTATTTTTATTTTTTGAGGAAATCAACAGCTATATTGTTTGCATGAAACCTTGTATTTCTAATTAATGTAAATCTCATAACATTTCATCGGAACAAATAACAGAAAAATAGAAAAACAAAACAAATGATTGTTGTGGCCCTGAACACGATAATAGGCCCAACCCATTACAACTATAACCACAATTATTTAAACATAAATAAAGCCCATAACTAAATATAGAGCCCACAATTTATGAATAAAACCTACAATCAAGAACAGGCCCATCGACACACAGCCCACAGACACAAAAACAAGATATAAGCTCTATCCCCCTTTTGACTTTAGCCCACTGTTGTCGTGAATTGTTTAAGCCCTAAGAGGCTTAACAGCTGCTTCCCCCTTAGTTTGCTTTAGGGGCTCTGCTTCATTTGACTAGAAGTTCGATCAAGGGCCGGTTTGGAACTTGGTCATCTATCGCTATAAGATATGTTCCACTTTGATGTAAAAAGCCTCATGTGGATCAAGAGTGAACAATCCTAGTGAAGGTAAAATTGAGGGCCCAAAGTGTTTCTTGAAGCAAGACACATGGGACACTGGATGAACCATGGACCTAGGCGACAATTCTAGTTGTAAGCTACTATATCGATCCGTTGCAAAACCATGAAAGGATCGAAATAGCGAGAAGAAAGTTTAGAACTTTGGCATAAGACAACGCTCTACTACTTGTATTTCTGTAGCTTAAGGTGTACCATGTCTCCCACCTCAAACTCTCGCATGGTGTGGTGCTTATAATATCATCTTTTCATAAAGGCTTGTGCTGCTGGTAAGTTCTTCGGTAGTGCTAGAATCTCATCCTGTGACTTCAAGTGGGAGTCCACTTCTGCATTTTGTGTGGTCCCTGAGACATACTATAAGAGAGTAGGTGGGAAAACCCTAAATAAGGCCTTAAAAGGAGAGAGATAAGTGGAAGAGTGGAGATTGGTGTTGTATCACCACTTCCCCCATGGTAACCAAGCTCTCCTTAGGATGGTGTTGAACAAAACACTACAGGGATTGTTGAACACAATGATTCATAACTTTTGTGTGTCCATCGGACATGGGTGATAACTAGAGTTTTAAAAGAGTTGGCACCATGTAGCCGTGACGCCCCCAACTTACGTCTGGGATTTAACGTAAATTAAGGTATCTGGATGAGCAACACTTGGCTACTCACCCTCGTACTTAACAAGAATAAAGAAAACATATGCTACTTAATTCGCAGCGGATCAGGTTTTAGATATAAGACTTTCTAAAGATCACATGGAAATATATTTACAACATTCATTAATACTTAACATTGTACTTTTTACATATACAAGACCCAAACTGTAGTAAAACATTTTACATTCATCCAAAAGAACTTTCCTTCACCTCACTCTTTTTCCCTCTTAACCTCGGGGTATTCTCTCCCATAGCGAAACCTATCCATACTAATACTAAAGTCTCGCTGGAGCTGTTGTCCCTGTGGAGTCACATAAACCCCACACATAGACAATGAGCCATCTACTCCTAAGGTTATACAGCATCCGGTACGTCGCCTCTCCTCAGCAAAAGTGGATGCGTCAAGACTCCAAACTCCGGTGGGTTGATTACTGATAGGAGGTCCGAAGGAAACAAAAGAAATGTCCATATAAGGACTATAGTCAGAAAGTCCCTCAGGACTCCCCAAAGTCTCCTGCCTCATCGGGGCTGTCCCCCTGCTGGTCATCGAATCCTGTATAAATTGATATGCACAAAATATATGGAGCCACAAAGGAGTGAGATTTCAAATGAAATCTCAGTAAGTACATAAACAACTTAAAGGAAACAGGGAAAAACAACAATAATATTATCACCACTGATGACAAGGGAAAATTTACCCTAATATACCCCTCATAAGACCACTGTCTAACTGATACTTTTCTTAACTCAACCATAATCTTATACTAAATTACACAGTTTTCCTTAAGATTCTTATTCTTTCTTATCACTGATGGGCGTTACGTTTCGCCGTCCCCATCACATACACTCATCCACCATCCGGGCGTTACGTCTCGCCGTCCCCGTTGTAATGAGCCTGGTGTCAATCTCACGGGCGTTACGTATCGCAGTCCCCGTCTTGACACAAAACATATACACATATTACTGCGGGCGTTACGTCTTGCCGTCCCCGCTATTCAGGTCAATCTCACGGGCGTTACGTCTCGCCATCCCCGTGAAGATCAATCTCACGGGCATTACGTCTCGCCGTCCCCGTGAAGATCAGTCATTCTTATAACGCGACAGGCGTTACGTGTCGCCGTCCCTGTCGGCACATCAGTCATCCGGGCGTTACGTCTCGCCGTCCCCGTCACGACGTGACTAACTTAATCTTATATATATTGTTTTCTTTCTTTTTATATCTCTCTTATTCATACGAGTTATTTTCACTCATAACCCTTTCCATTTGAAACACCCATTTCTATTCTAGGAAACCCTGAGTCTAAGCAAAACAGGACATCTCGCTCGAGCGGCTTGTCGAGCGAGTATCGAGCGAAGTCTCGGGTTGGGACTCGCTCGAACAGAGTATCGAGCGAAACTCTAGCGAAGGTTCATATTTTGCCTTCACTCGACTCACATGTCGAGCGAGGGTCGAGCGAACTCACGGCTCTAAGAGTTTCTCTACTCAAAACATGCCAATCTTTTCAATACACCCTATTTAGTTTCTTTAAAACTTAAATCTAAGTTCCTACAAATTTTATTGAACATATTTATAAGACAAATTACAATCAACCCTACTCATATGTCACATTGTCACTTAATCATGTTCTTAAGTGTTCATTACTAGTAAACATAGCTCAATCATCTCAATAAACCATTTTCATGCTTAAATTAAGCTAGAATATGGACTTACAAATCCTTCCAAGCTCAAGAGAATTGATCCAACCAACTTCTTGCAAGTTTTCTCCCACACTCACTCACTTAGCTCACAAATGAACTCTTTAAGGGTTTGGATAGATTTTTCTGGTATGGCTTCCAAAGAGAAAGTGTTCTCTCCTTCTAAAGGAGCTTAGAAAGCTCTCAAGGCTCTATTTATAGAGTGGTGGTCGACCAACATGAGGGAGAGAAAAGGAAAAGCACCTAAGGTGCACTAGTTGCCAGATTTGCATGGGTGATGATGTGTCCATCTAAGCAAATCTCATGATGAGGATTAAGCCTCCCAAATCCTAGGCTTTGCAGCTAGATTAGTCATCCAAGGGCTCACATTTGAGATGTCTTGGCTGCCCATTTTGATCCATGGCTGAGGAGTGAGCTAAAGGGATAAGAGGTGAGGTGGCATTTCACCTAACCATGCATGCATCTCTCATCTCCAGCCCTCTCCTTGTGTCACACGCCCCCTTCCAGATTTTCCTACCCATTTGGTTCCTTCCTAACTCCCTTAGGTCTCCCTTTAACAAGTTCTAAAAGGCCACTTCTTAGTTTAGTTAAGGTAGAGCCAAATTTGATCCACTTAGTCACCTATCAACTAGATTTTGGCTCCCCTTGAGTTCCCATCATACTAACTATTCAATTGGCTTCCAAATCAACTTTCCATCCATTTCTAACTATCCCTACACCTGTTCTAATGCCAGAAAATCTTAAAACCAATTGCCTAATTAGTTACATGCCCCAATCTAGTTCAATTTATCCAACTCGGGTTCCATTTAAGCCCATTCCCAAGCTGCCTACTTGATTCCCAAATAAGTTATTGATTCATTCCGAATATCAGGAAACTTCAAACATAAAAGTTTTATATATCTCTCTTAAGGTTCTATACCAATTGTAATCACCTAATTTGGACCTCATATGAATAACTTATGCCCATTTTACTAAAACTCGACAGATTAATCCGAAAATGCATAATTCCCAATACTAAGTGTAATCTCACATTCCTCAATTAAATCTCCCACTCTAATTTCCTAATAAATAAATACATCAAATAAATTTCCTTAAAATAATATCCATAAAATAATTTACCTTAGAAAATTTGGGCTATTACAACCGCCTTCTAAAAGGAGATCGTGAAAGTGGCATCTTGGGCTATAACTATAATTGAGGGAATGTAGCGTCCCCAATTTAAGTTTGGGATTTAATGTAAACTGAAGCGCTGTGACTTGTAACGTTAGGCTATATTCCTCTTTGTTCATGCCAAAAAACACATGCATGTGCTTAACTTACTAATAGTTTGTAGGATATATCGTAGTGGAATAAGGTCAATTCCAAAAATTCAGTAAAGAAATCAAATTCTTTGCAATTATCACATGGTAAACTATAGTAAAAACCCATAATCTTAGAAATCATAAAGCATATTGTACTAGCTTCTTATTAGAACATATCATTGTTCGATGTTTCCAAAAACAAATATTCAACTATTCTTTTTTACCAATAGCGGTTTTTTTCGAGTTTAGCAATAGATCACATATGGGAGGGATCATTTCATCAAAAAGGAGTATTCTGTAGGACCCTCAGGGCACCTCAGAATCTCCCGTGACTTCTGGGTCTCGTGGTGGTTTACCTATTCCTGCAATAACGTCTATCATTTCATAAAAAATGATAGATAAAAATAAAAGAGTGAGATTTCAAGAAATCTCAGTAGGTACACAGATAATAAAATAAAAGTACTAACAGTATATATGAATAACATATGAATGCACAAAATATGGCCATGGAACTTATTAAACCTGACTTATGCATGATTTATACATGACTTGTGCACCTTTTTATAAAAACTTACTTTTTTTTTCCAGAAAAATGACTTAATTGACACAGGTGCACAACCTTTTGTGACGTGACGTATCTTTTCGTGAAAGTCTTAATTTCATACTTTGATTTCTTATTCTTATAAATATTAGTCTTAACCACGACGGCAGATCGAATTGCCTTCACCGTCGGGTTTCTTAGCATGACAGCAAATCGAATCGCCTTCACCGTTAGCTTTCATATTCTCGTCAGTCATACGGCAAATTGAATCGCCTTCATCATCATGATGGGACTTATCATATTATGGCGGCAGATCAAATTGCCTCACCGTCATAAAACGACTTTCATATTACGACGGCAGATTGAATCACCTTCATCGTCGGCACGTCAGTCATCCGGCAGATCGAATCGCCTTCACCATCATAACACGATTTTTCATAATCTTATTTTCTTCTTATTCTTCTCTTGTTCTTGTAAAGTTTTGTAATCTTATTTCTTGGAGAACAATATTACCCAAAACTGAAAATCTTGTGACATACATGGATATGCATATACTCTTAAACTCTTTCATG
Organism: Platycarya longipes; assembly: GCA_036559045.1. Lineage (NCBI taxonomy): Eukaryota > Viridiplantae > Streptophyta > Magnoliopsida > Fagales > Juglandaceae > Platycarya > Platycarya longipes. The sequence continues at coordinate 15,922,772 of CM071802.1, read as the reverse complement.
CATGCTTCATGCTTCATGGGCTATATGAGATTTTTTCATGCATGATACATGTTTTCATGGGTCATATGACATATGATACTTACCTCATCAACGCATGGCATACACATATTTACTTACACCCTTAATTATTCATCAATTAAACATAAATGACTCACTTGGGCAACTATGTAAATAATTTGATCAATCCCCTAAAAGTATAGGGCCGAATATTTCTTGAAACTCACATATAATACTTATACCATGATTGTTTCTTACTTAAGCCATAGATAATTTACTTGAAAGAAAACTGAAATAATTTAACCTTAATTCTAAAAACCTCTAGCCAAGCATTGAAGTAGGGATAACTCAAAAATTTATGTTCATTTCCTTGGAATCAACTTACTCTCCTTCTAGGATACCTTGAAAACTCCATAAGCAAGCTTGAGTAACCCATAGCTGAATCCCTCACTTACTTGGTAGACTATTTCCTTACATTATTTTCTTATCTAATAACCATTTCACCATCCCTATATCTTCCATTATTTCTCAAGAAATTCAACAATACAATTTTCCCTCAATCACTTAACCATTCAAATGAATAATCATATTCTTCACCTAAACATTAAAAACTCAAAGTACTTCTAAGGTACTCCACTAGGGCCGAAACCCTATCAACCCCCAAACTTAATCCTTTTTGGTTAACCAAACATCACATATCAATCCTCCAAATCTCCATCCATAGTTTACTAAACATAAATTCTTACTTTTTGAAAGGTTTCCTCCATATACTCCCTTACTTATCCATATAATAACTTAACACATACATGCATAAATGTACTCATTCAATCAACATAGTATTCACTCAAAGAGAGCAACTAATCACATATTAATTCTATACATACACATAAATGCTAAAAATTAAGTTATGTGTGCACTTAAAAGCTTCTCTAAGATTTTTAATTTGTAAAAGAGCTTTACCTTAGAAAATTCCTTGAGAATGTAGCCAAAATGCCTTGTTGGGTGGTTTGGGAAGATAGGTGAATGGAGGAGAAGACTAAGGGTTTTCTAAGCTTGTGTTGGCCAAAAGCTTAAATGAGAAGAGTGGGGAAAACCTCTCCTACTTGTGAGTCGACGATATATATATATATATATATATATGTATATATGTATATATACAAAAGGAGGGAAAAATTTTCTAGAAGCACACTTATGTTGCTCTTGTCGTAGGCCAAGTGTCTCACTTAGGTTTAGGGTAATTATCCCCATCTTAGTTTAGGCTTGGGTGGCAAGGAAACTATCTAATGGTTCATCTAGTGACACCTAAAAGAAAAAGCAAAATCTTTAGATATGCAAATCATTTTTATTTGGGCAACAAATCTAGGATAGAACCAATAACATGTTTCAGCTACCCTTGGTTTTCCTTGTGTCATCCTAACCTTTCTAAATGCAAGCTCCTCCCATGCCACTTGTCTACACACATGTCAAAATATTAAAATAATTGTGTAGATATTTCAAAAATAATCTTACACTAAGTCGGTCGTCTATGCCAAAGTCAGCGCCTCCATGATTTTTCATCCAATTTTGGCTACTCTTGTGTTATGATGACTAAGTCTTTTGCTCCAATTACCCCTTAGTTCTAAGCTTAGTTTACCACATGCCAAGTGTCCTCCTAGGTTTAAGGTGATCATCCACATTATTTTAGACATAGTTGGCAAGCAAAGAATCAAGGGTTGATCTTATGAGGCCTAATAGAAAATGCCAAAAACTAGATACACATGTCATCACCCATTGAGCAACAAATCTAAGATAAAACAAAAGTGATGTTTGGCAACCCCTTTGCCCTTTGTAACCAATCTGAAAATCACCCTATACTTAAGCCCCTTGAGTGCTATTTATTCCTATACTTGGCAAGTTTTCATAGGTGTTACAAAAATATAACAAGAGGACAAAACTCAAAGTCGGTTTCTTCCTAGGCCTAAGTTGGTGCTCCTTTGTTTCCCGATTTCGTCCTTGATTATGCCATTATCTGTTGGCGCCCCAGCTTGCACTTGGGTTCGTACGCAAATTGCGACGCTGGGGACGAACGTCACAAGGAAGTCATCCCTCATCTTTACGTGTGAGAGCCTTGTTTTAAGTTATAGCAAATAAACTTTTTTTATTTTTTTTACTTGCAGCGGAAAAAGGTCAAGCCATAAACAATCGACGAAACGTTACGTTCGTCGCACATCACATGGTTAACGAAATAAAACCCAAATTAAACATCACATGCATATACATATATCAAAGCTAAAGTCACCAATGTAAACAGTTTTATACAAAAGTACTTCCCAAAACAAAGGGAAGATTTTTCCTCAAAATACATCGGTGAATACAAAATAAAGATACTGCCAATCCACTCCTCCCTCCACCAACCATACTAATAGGTTCTTCTTTTATCTTCTTAAAATCCGAGCCATAACGAAGGCTGTCCAGACTCAGTCCTGGGCCTACGTCACACATCATCCCAGAGGATGACGTAAACAGGCGTCCCATGTGGAGGAGCCCGTCAACTCCTAGCACCAAACAGCACCCCGTAGGGCGTAGGTCGTCAAAAAAATACGTCGCCATAGGAAGCGACTCTGCCGCCCACTGACCCAACAGGTCTAGGGTCACTGGCCCAGCAGTCTCAGTCTTAGTCGGGCCCATGAGGGTCCGGCCCATCTTCTCGAGAGTCGTAATCTGGGGATCCATCATGTCCTGCAATAACTTCTATCGGTCCCAAGGGAGCGATAGTAGAGATAATAAAAGGGAGGTGAGATTTCGGGAGAAATCTCAGCAAGTACACTAGCACTTAAATCAGAACATTTCAAATATACAGAAGAGTGAACAAAACATTCGCAACTAATGCCATGCAATGAACGACTGACTCATGCACATGCTCATGAAAACTTTTAAACAGACTTGCTTCTTTCAGACTTCTTTTCGTAAAACTTTCATACGGATTTCTTCTTTCAAACTTCTTTTCATATCATTGCTTTTCAAATCATTTCTTTAAAACATTTCGTATCTTTTATTCTTTCTTAGGCGCCACTTATCTTAAACAGATCTTTCTTATGGCTCGAAAACCCATCTTGTCATGACTTTTCACTTAACATGTATGAGACACAACACGGCTCCCCTAAGCACCGCGTGTTCCCTGCTGGTTACCGCATCACCTTAATGTGAGTGCGTCTTATAACTTTAAAACGGCAGGCCCTTACACCTTATCCGTCCTTGGCACCCACCAGCGTTAGGTGCTACTGCGCTCCAGACACCTTTTGGAGCCATACACGGTCCGCCGATTGTTCTTCGTCGACCCAGGGGCTTCCACTCGACTTTAAACACTCCTGAGTGGACAGGGAGTTCCACTGGGGCACTTCCCCGTCCCAGCCTTTGGGGTTCTTATAAAACTTTTCTTCTTTTCTTTTCTTTCAAAAATTCAATCTTTTCTTTTCTTTTCTTTAAAACATCTTTGGACTTTAAAAAAAAACATACTTTTCATGACTTATGCATGGAACATGCAATGCTCACTTAATTTCATACAAAACCCGAGACCAGCTCGAGTGCATTCACGTTTCCTTTTCTTTTCTCCCTCTTTGGGATAACTTTACAACTTCCTACTTAGTCATCATGGTCTATACCCAAAATTGGGCCTAGGATTGAAGTGGGGTACTTGGCCCATCTCCAACCCATCATGGCCGATCCCTTCCAGGGAGTTCCTAGGGCTTTCCTTCATCATTTAACTCCAATTATCCTCCAATCAATTTAAAAGTGTTAACTTAAAACATGTACCATCCTTAGAAAAAGGGGTAACCGAAACCCTCTCATCCACCAAGTAGACATTTCCATCTCCAAGCTTAAATATTTCTAACTTCCTTCCTTCACCTTTCTAACTTGGGAAATTCCTTCCATTAATCTATTCAAAGTTTCCTTTTCTATAAGTTTCTTCTATAAGCTCAACTAAATAATTCCACCACAAAGCAATATACTTTAATCTTCTAATCTCAACCTTAAATATCATGAAATTCCAATTAAACATTAATAGTCATCATACACAAGTGGTTACTTCTTTCCATATGCAATTATACACCAATTCAATTCATACCAATCATATATTTTATTCCCATGTCCATTTTCATTTCCTCAAGATAATATTTTCCTTGAACAAATCAATTTCATTACTAATTTCCTCAAATAAACTTTATCTTAGCAACACCAATTTTAATTCTTAACATTAAAATCCATCATGCATCAACTTCCTCCTTTCATATAATAATCATGCTATTCACTTCTTTTTGCAACTAATAATTGATCCATCATTTCTACTCACATTCTAAGCTTATTTCATCATAGAGATTCTCACAAGAATATTTACATCAAAGACAAGTAAAATCAATTCAATCCAAACATGGCAATTACAACCATTAATCCAACAAGCATGATCACTTCACTATATACAAGAATTGTTAAGGAAAAGGTGAAAGTATACTTACAATATTCCTATTAGATTTTTGATTAAAATCTGAAAATACACATATGAAATCTCTTATTAGGCTAGCCATGAACATAAAACTTAAAGGAAACCCTATTTCCTTCTAACCAAAACAAAGTGTCACAAGTGTGTGTGTTCTTCTTAAGCTTGCATAAATGTAGTCACTAACCTTCTCCAATGAATTGATCACCTCAACACTCTTGCTTTTTGGCTTCACTACTATAGGGTTCTTCAAATTATGTGGTGAAAGGAGAAGAAACAAAAGTAGAAGTGGCTTGAGTGAGTTTGGCCGAGAGGTGAAGAGAGAATGAGAGTGTTTGCATGTGTCCAAGTGAAATGAGCTAAGGGAATTGCATAAGGGGTCACACGGCCAACTCTCTTTCCTAGGGTCTTTGGTACACTTTTTACCATACTTAGGTATGACTAATGATAGATTGAGTGATTGACAACTCTAGGCCATTCCAAGATCAAATCTTGGCCATGCCTTGGTGGATTTTCCTTTCTCCCTCTCACTTCCTATGGCCGGCGACTTCTTGGAGTGTCTAGCACCCATTTTCTTGCTTTTCACTCAATCATCATTCCTCTATCCTCTCATGTGTCCATCCAAGTGATCTCAAAGCCATGCTTTTTGGAATTTGAGCAAGGCGTGATCCGGCCAAGCCAAGCCTCCACCGAATCCACTTTGTCCATTTTCCTAGTTTTTGTCATTTCCATCACCTACACCCACACCATACCTCTCTTCACATCACCATACCCTCTTACACATGTACCTTATTCACTTACACACTCTTCCCCTTTTGTCCTATCACTTGTTGGTGGCCATACCCCATGAGATTCTCCAAATATGCCCCACGGATTGCCTTCCACCGAAACCACCTTGCTCCTTTCCTCCATGCTTCTCCTCATGCCATTTGTCACTTTCCTACACACCACGATCTCAAATGGCAAATCAAGGAATGGTGTCTTGTACCTCCAAGATTCCATGGTAGGAAAAATCATTCCATTAGAGCCTACACTCAATCCTACATGGCATGTATCCACCTACTAGTCAATCTCCACCAACTAGGATTTTCCTACAAGTATTTGGATAATTTTCTAGGATTTTTCTCCAAGTGACATGTATCTCTACTATGGGCTTGATGGGCCATGGGCTCATTCTATGGACTTTTGGGCTCACCATTGCTCTCTTGGCCCATTTACTTAATCCATTCCTCAAAAGTCTCATTCCTAAGCCCATCTCTTCAAAGCCTATTTTATTCTTTTACAAATTACCACTAATCTCATGTATTAGCATTTAATTAAATAATCAAATTAAGATGAAGATTTTTAGGGCTATTACATTATCTCTTAAAACTTAAAACATGAAAGTTGTATATCTTTCTCCTTGTGTTCCACAAAATCTTGAATTATCTCAATCGGAGATCAAATGAGAAATTTATGCTTATATTATCGAGAGACATCAAAACTATCAAAATTTACCCAATCCGATTTCCTTCATGGAATATACTTTGCTTGATTTCTTGAAACTATATGCAAGTCTTACCTAACTCTTATTTTCACACTATGATTTTTTATAATTTCAAATAGACAAATGTTCTCTTGGTGCCAAGTGTCTCAAATGATTGTTCAAACACTTAGATATTTTCCAAATATTTTTCCTTTACCTCATTTGTGTCTTATTTCAAGTTTTGCTCCATTACACATATGCTTAATACCAATAAAGGTTTCTAGAAGATATATTTTCAAAAAGTTCCAAATATTAACTAAAATAAACTTAAAGAAATTACAACCATTCCAAGTATAAGAAATCTAGTAGAAATAAAAATTCGGGTTATTACACGAAATTCCATGAAGTTTAAAGACCTAGGAGATGAATAGTTGAGCCACTGTAGCTGCAATGTAAGGATGGGAGAGGGGGAGGAAATTTTTGTATTTTATAAAGCAGTCCTCCACCACTAGGATCACAGAAAATTTGTTGGATAAGCGTAGGCCTTTGATGAAGGCCATGAGATATCTATTCAACTTCTGGTGGGAATTGGTAGGGGTTGGAGTAAGCCAATAAGGTGCATGTTCTCTAACTTGCATTTCTGGCAAGTGGAGCACTTCCTAATGTAGAGTTCAGGTCGTTTCCATTCCTAGCCAGTAAAACTTAACCTTGGCCCTATGAAGTGATTTTGGTAACTACATACCTCCCATAAAGGTTGTCATGCATATGGTGCAAAACTTGTCTTAAAAGGGAGATTTTTTTACTAATAAATCTTACCATTTGTAAAAAAATACCAGTCACTAGGGTAAGCCACTTGTTAGGTGACCTTGTTGTAATTTCTTATAAAATTCAAAGAGATCAATATCAATCTTTTAGGAAGCCTGAAGGTTTTGTAGCCACATGGGGACCAAAACTATAATACTTTTCAAAGAAACTTCCCCAATTACTTCAAGCTACTTAGATAGAGCATCAACCACCTTATTCTCCTTTCCTTTTTTTTTTTAATTTTATAGAAAAATAATATCCCAACAACTTGTTGATCCATTTTTGTTAAGATAAAGTTCCTATTTTTTATTCTAATAGGAATTTCAAACTCTATTGGTCTATCTTTATATAGACTAGGTCTAGGAATTCCTTCTTATAAGTAGATAAATATAAAGCTTCCCCATTGAGAACATGGCTAAGATAGGCCAATGGCCTGCCCTCTTGCATCTACATAGTCCATATGCCTACTCTCGAGGCATCACATTCTATAAGGAAGGACTTGGAGAAATTAGGTAGGGCCAAGACTAGGGGCCCAGTCATGCTTGTTTTTTATTCTTCAAAGGCCTTACAAGTTGTTGTAGTCTATTGGAAGGAGTTTTTCTTTAGTAAGGCAATGAGAGCTGTAATCATCAATCCATAATGCTAAAATAAATTTTCTGTAGTAACCTGTAAGCCCCAAAAATCTCTCAAAAATTTGAGGGATTTAGGTAAGAGCCAATTCACAATAGTCAGCTTTTACCCTCTTCAGTTGAGACCAAGTGCTCCAAATATTCTATCTCATTGCACCCAAACCGACACTCACTCCTTTTAGAAAGTAAGGTATGTTCTGCTAAGGCCTCTAACACCATGGCTAAATGCAGTAAATGGTCTTCTTTGGTTTTACTATAAACTAGAATTTCTTTAAAAAAAAAATGCATCACTACAAACTCATAGTGATTTATTAACCCTTGGAATGTGGGTGGGGTATTAATTAAACCAAAATGTGTCACTACAAATTCATAGTGGCCTTGATGAGTCCTAAAGGCTACTTTGGGGATATCATTCTCTCTTAACCTATTTGGTGGTAGCTTAACCTGAGATTCATCTTAGAAAAAATGGTTGTACCATGTAATTCATCAAGCAGCTCATTATTGATTGGAATAAGGAACTTTTCCTTGAAGTCTCATTGTTTAATACTTACTAGTTGATACACATTCGTCAATTCTCATTCGCCTTCCTAACCAACAGTATAGAGGAGGAGAATGGTGAATGGTTGGGCCTCATTGTAACAACCTTCCAGAAATTCAATGGTTGAATTTTTGTAAGTTATACGATCATCGTGAAAATCTAAAAAATGTCTCATGAATCAAGCAATCACATATGATTGAATTTGTCGGCATAGTTAGTTTCTGGCCCACTTAAATGTTAGAAATACAATTTTGTTTATTAGAGGTATTTAGGAGTGTGAGAATGAGAAAAAATCTATGCCATTAGTTTCAGATAAATATTTAAGAGTTTATGGCGTAATAAACCTACTTTCGTTTTCTGAACAACAACAGTTCGAAAATACATTTTAAATTGTTTTAGGCACTTACGAGTTGAATTTCGTGAAATGAAATACGCTCTTAGTTTCATATAGATATTTGAAATTTTATGGTGCAATTTTATTTTCACTATTTCTGGAGTGAATAATTAATCCAATGTAAACACCATGTGGTGCTCAGTCTAGTGTTTTCAAAATCACAGTATAGAATGACCAAGATAGATTAGAAAAGTTTTATTTAAAAACTTAATAAGATTTTAGCTACACTTGATGAATAGTATTTTTTGAACCCAAGATTTTAAGTTTCATATAATTATCTTTCTACATATAAATTTTCATAATAACAAATAAATTCAAATTAAAGGAATAATAAAGAGACAGAATATGCCTTCTGAATGAATTTCAAGGATGGACAGTGATCAAAATATATCTATCACATAGTCTATGCATGCATTCTATTGCAAATGGAAAGCTTCCAACAATCTCTATAGAAGCATCCAGTTAATAAATTTCACAACGCCAACTAGATTCTCATAGAGAGAATGACCCCTCAGTATAATTATCTCTTCCTTTTACCTCTAAGTCTTTATAAGCTAGTTTATATTTTAACAAAGTTTATTACTTGCGAAGGAACAAAAAGGAAGCATAGAAGGATATACATTTGCACAAAAAGAAAGTGAGGTGAATGGTTTGAGATATATCACTTTCATGTTTGAATATGCCATCTCTCGTATAGATGCATCATTTGAATGCCAAATAAACATTTGAACCCATATTCTCACTTAAGATATATGATAAAGATAAATACTTTAGCCACAAAAGATCTCACAAATGTAAACTCACCATCTGACATGATTTGATATGGTACTTTAAATTATAAAGTTATTTTTATTGTAAAGTAGATATAATATATTATATGAAGTCGTGTTAATTTATTAATTTACTTTTGTGAAATTTTTTTGTGATTGTAACATTTTTCAAAAATAAAATTTTAAATATTTTCACAAAAGGAATCTAAGACGGCACATACTCACGAACCTTCATATTTGTACGTTATGTCTTATGTTTACACATCATTCGAATGTCAAAACAAATATTAAGACAAAACTCTCATATCAAAATGTCAACTCTTTATCGAAAACTAAGACCAACAACATTGTAAATCCACTGTCACATTACCCAAACAAGCCACAAGATCAGCGCCCATTTCCCTTTAGTTTTTACTATTTTAGAAAGAGTGATGATACACTTATCATTTTATCACCATTCCTTTATTACTACTAGTACTTTTGTTTTTTCATTATTTTTTAAAATATCTTTTTAACATCCTTAATTATTAAGAGAAAATTTTAAAAATATACAATTTTATTAATAATTCTTTTTTTAATCATTAAGTAAAAAAAAATTAAAAAATTAAAAAAATTTAAAATTTAAAAAAATAAAAAAAGTGGTAAAAGGATAGTATAAATCTAAAAAAGCTATTATTATTCCTGTTGAGGTCATGTTCCAGGGGTTGAATACTCAGTGACATCCAAATAATCCGCATTTGCACAAGGAAATGATGAAGGGGGAGGGCTGTGATGCCCTGAGACCACTCCAATGCCTATATCAATAAGATTATAAAGGGAATTTGGAAATATCAAATTAGAGAATAGGGATAGATGGATTAACCTGTGGACTGTAGAACTTTCGACTATTTATGGGGCTTGGTGTGCCCTGGGCACGCTGCCCGAACATCATGGTGGTTATCCTTCCAATCTGTCAAACCATCATTCCCTTCACTGTGTTTGAGTGGATCTTCCTGCCATCTTGATTCTGTCCCAGCGAGTTGTCCCATCTTCCATACCTTGTCAGCCCTCACTCTACCATAAGGGGCATGCTTGGACTCCTAACCCACCTTTAATGCAATGAGGGGGACCTCGTCTAGGATCGGCATGCCAGGGGCTTCAAATGGCTCTGCAAGGTTTAGCATTTAATGTGGTGTGGCCGTAGCAGGTACCCACATTACATGTAGTGGGACTATGGTTGGCACTGCGCATTAAATACAAAGTGGGCGTGCCTGCTTTCCTTTGACTCAGTTTTGGTCATCGCTTGATCTTTCTTACTGGTAACCTCTCACCCGGTCTCTTGGGACTCGCCTCTCGTACTAGTAGCCTCTTTCCTGGTCTCTTAGCATGACGCCCCCATGGGTCCTGGCCTTCCTTTCCTATCAGGCTCCTTTTCATAAGATTGGGCCCGAGGCCCAATCTTGAGCAAGTGGGCCTCCCCTCACAGTATCCCATGAATTTTTACCGAAGAGATCAAGGTGAGAATTATCTAGATTCTTATCTTGTTGGTCGAGCGATCGACTCGGTCACCCGTCGATCCTTACTTAGGCACCCAACGTGCCTGTTCGACTGCCATTGACTGGGTTTCTGGACATTTGGTCTTCCTGCTCGGCATTGGACTTATCGTAGGGGGATGGGTGGCTGACCATTAGTACACAGCCTGCGCTTGCACGACCTTTGAACTTCCCGACAGTACACTCGGTCTTCCGACGGTCGTTTTGACAGCTGGCCATCACTATACAATCTGCGCATGCACATCCCTTTAGCTTTCCGATTGAGTGCTCGATCTTTCCAAAGGTTGATTTGACAGCCGGCCATTATTGTGCAGTCTACGCATGCACATCCCTTCAACTTCCCGTCTGAATGCTCAACATCTTTGGGTTTTGATTGGTGGGTGGTCCTGACACCCTAAGCCATTGTTACCTTCACGGAATCCTCGCCCACGCTCCTTGGTCCCCATTGGCCCATACCAGCCATGCGCATATCGCCCTGCCTTCTCGACGGTTACTGATTACATCATGGGCTGTCACGTTGCTTCGTTTCCCGCAAGCATAATTTCCCTTTGAGTATGAAAAGGGGGTGGGTTCCTTCAAAACCATTGCCTCACTCTACCTTGTTACCCTGCCTTTCTTCTTCCTCATTCGTTCTTCCTCCAGCTCTCTAAACCCCATTTCTTTCCTATTTTTTCTCTATTTCTGTCAACAATGGAAACCTCCACTTATTCTCGTTTCATTGGGCATACTTGGGTAGCAAGATTCCCGGCAAGTTTTATCCAAGAGCTTCGCGACCTCCATCAAATTCCCCCTTCCGTCGTGTGACGACCCAGAATTTTCGTTTCTTATTATTTTATTTATTTATTTATTATTATAATGATATTGATATTTTATGTTGGTAAGGATTGGAGGCATGGATTTAGAATTGAGTTTTGGGAAGTATGGACTAGGATATTGGCCCAAAGGAGGGTATCAAAGCTTATAAGCCCATGAGAGTGATCCATGAGTCAACCAAGCCCATGCATGGAGACATATGTCATCCTAGGAGAGCTTTATCAAGTCTCGAAAGACTAGTAGGTGTGAGAGGAAAACACTAGTAGTTGGAGGGTTTGACTAGTAGGTTTCTTGAAGGATGAGGTGTGGAAACCAAGATGAGATTTTCTCATCATTGGGTGACTTGGGAGGCGTGTGAAGAAGGGAGAAGTCTTCCAATTGAATTTTCCTAAGAGATTATCATATCTAAGTGATTGACTTGTGCTAGATCTTGTACGAATGGAAGATTTGTGTGTAAGAAAATTCCTTAGAAGGTGTGTGACAAGTGACAAATGACAAGTGAGATGTGGTGTCATTAGGAAGAGAAATGGTGGTTTGGGAAAGAGCATATGCATGAAAGGAAGCTAAGGGGAGCCAACTTTCTCACTTTGAGTTTCCCAATGTGAAGCCCATTCTTTGCATGACAAAAAAGTGGATTTTGTGTAAGAAGATCCTTAGGGATATGATAGACAAGTGGGAGTGTGTTGACTTGGTAGGAGTGTGAAGGAAGAAGGGGTCTTCCATTTGAGTCTTCCTAGGAGCATGCCATATCTAGGCGAGTGACACTTGTAAGATTTGATGGAAATAAAAGTGGGAGAAATGGAAGAGGATTCGGTGAAGGCCAATGCCGAACCCCTTAGAGTGTTTTTCCATGCAATCTATTCCAAATCTAGATGGATGACAATTGTGAGATTTTGAAAAGACATGTTGAAGCATGGTGAATGATTGATTAAGTGGGAAGCATTATTAGAGGGAAGTGTAACCAAAGGAATGCAAGAGGGATTCGGGTGAGGTATAGTCGAATCCCCTATTTCAATCTTCCTAGGTGTTTTGCCAAATCTAGGTGAATGGACAAGTTGGATTGTGTAAGAATGATGAGACTTGTGTTTGTAAAAGTGTGTAATGGAATGGTGATTGATGGAACTCATGAGAAGGAAGGAGACCAAGGGAGGAGTAAGGGGGTTCGAATGACACTAGGAAAAGGGTAGCCGAACCATGCCTTGCCCCTTTCCCCAAAGTTAATCTTTAGATCTTCATGAAAGACATGTGAGATGATGGATGAGTGTGTAAGAGATGATGTGAAAGAAATTGAAGGGCTAAGCCCATGTGAGGAAGAACTCAACCTAAGTGTGAACTAGAATAGGCATGATTGTACTCTATTGATAGAAGTCAATCTAAGGGTCTTTCAACCCATCAAATGTCACTCCAAGCTTAGGGAAATGAGTACCTAAGGGACCTAGAACTCACTTGGCCGAATGGCCTTAGGCCTTGCTCCCTTTCCTTTTGTTTGCCTCACTTGTTCACAAGCACACACACACCCACCTCTTGTCAACTCTCACTTCCTCTCTACTCTCACTTTGCTTTTCTTTCTTCCACCTTCTAAATACAAAAATATTCTAAGTATAGTGAAGTGTGAGCAAGGTGTTCTTGAGTGGAAGACTACTTGAAGAGGTAAGTGAGATCCCAAGCTATTTCAAGAATAGAAACCTAAGATAGATCACATGCACACACCAAAGTCTATATCCTTAAAAGTTTCTTTTGAACTATATGCCTATAAACTATTTTAATGGAATGTTTTTATATATTTTCAGAGCTAATTTTTTCTACTTGGAAGTATGGTAAGTGTACCTTTATCTTGACTTTAGCATTCCTTGTATATATTTGAGTGAATGTGTTTGTATTGGTTGATGGATGTATGGAAATGCTAGATTAGGTTTTCTTAAAGGAAACGCATTGTTGTTATAGCTGAAAATCCATGCTTGATCCTTATGATTCTATAGGCTTGAAATTTAAATATGTTGGTGGATTTAGCTAAGTTGTTGCAAAAGAAAATGAAGCATGATGGTATGATATAAGATGATGGTAGAAATGCATGCATGACTAAGGTTAAGCTTGTTGAATGTTTGGTGATGCTAGGTTTGATTACTTGAGAAATGATTTGTCTATTTAGTTACAAATCCATGCTTAGTCTATATGCTACTCTAGGCTTGAAATTATATTATGATGGTGGATTTAGCTGATTTGGTGAAAAGGAAAATGAAGCATGTTGATATGGTATATAGTGATAAGGATGCATGCTTGACTAAGATGAAGTTTGTTGAAGGATTGGTGATGCTAGGTTAGATTGCTTGAAGAAATGCCTTGTATGTTTAGTTGTAAATCCATGCTTAGCAAGGTATATTATTTTAGGCTTGATATTTACATTTTATTAGTGGATTTAGTGACTTTGTTATAAAGGAAAAATAGAGGATGAATAGTAAGAAAAATGGTGACAAAATGCATGCATGTTAAAATAATGTTTGGAGTTGAAAAGAATTTAAATTGGTGCATATATGGGTTTCGGATTTGAAGGTTTTAAGGTTGAGTTTTTCAATGATCAACTATTCTTTTATATGAAGATTAAGCCCTGAATACTTAGAAGGTTTAGAAGCATGAAAGCTAGGAGGATTCAATAACATGATATTTCGGTTTTAACATGTATGATTAAGTATGCTATTTTTGTGGAAAGAAAAGTGATTAAAATGCCAATCCTAGGGACTATAGGGTTCGGTCAACCCCTCTTAGTGGTGCTAAAAATATTTAGTTAATTTTGTTAAGGCTTGATGAGTGCATGGAGGAGGATAGAAGAAGAAAACTCTAGCAAGTTGCCATGGAGGATCTCGGCCCAACCCTATTGGTGAAGGCCGAATGCCCCTCTTTGCGTGTTGAGCCCCTCTGTGTGCTTTTATATGAAGTATAGATGGATTCATGTGATTGGTTGATTTTTCAATGAGCATGATAAAGGATACGTGTGCTTGAACTAGTTCCATGGTTCGCATGTTAAGCATTAAGGGTTGCATGTCACACGCATGAAGCATGAAAATCATGTTTTTAAGTCAAACATGTTTTCAAAAGAAAAAAAGAAAAGAATTAAAGTTTTGATAAGAACCCCAAAGGTTGGGATGGGGTAGTGCCCTAGTGGAACTCCCTGTTCACTCAGGAGTGATTAAAGTCGAGTGAAAGCCCCTAGGTCGACGAAGAACAGTCGGCGGATCATGTATGGTTCTAAAAAGTGTCCGGAGCGTGGTCGCACCTAATGTTAGTGGGTGCCCTTGGAAAATATAGGCTTTTGCCTTACCGTTATAAGAATAAGATTATAGTCGCTTGGTTTGAGTGGTCACCGAGTGATGAAGAGCGGCAAACGCAGTCGCCCTGACTTGAGTGGTTGTCCTGGCGATGCGATAACACGTAACGTATTCACTTAGGCTTGAGTGGTCGCCGGGTGTGACGGTAACTAGCGAGGAGCACACGGTGCATAGGGGAACCGTGAGGTGTCCAAATAAGAAGTCATGATGAAAAAAAACGGCTTTCGAGCCCCAAGAATGATATGAATATGTTAAGTGGCACCTAAGATAAGAAATGATGAAAGAAACCCAAAAGTTTTTACGAAAAAAAAAAAAGTGTTTTAAAGCATGAGTCAAAAGAATTACGTTTATGATGAACCTTTTTTATGAAAAGCAAGTATACGTGTCAAGATTGAAAGAAAGTCAAGATTTATGAAAGTCTGCATGAGCATATGCATTTGCTAAGTCATTAGTCGCATATGCATGATACATGTTCTGTTTGTTATTCACTTATATGTAAGCTCGAAATGATTTTGTTGAGATAGTTGTGTACTTACTGAGATTTTTTGAAATTTCACCCCTTTAAATTTCCACTATCGTTCCTCGTCGGAGTGATAGAAGTTGTTGTAGGAAAAGATGACGTCGACGACTTTGAGACTCGGAGAAACTCTCCAGACCACTAATGGTCTGGTGATCTCCCAACCTTTTGACGTGGACATGGGGTCAGCAATTGGATGATGTCATTTTGAGTACGTTTTATTTAGATTTCTAAGGTTCTCGATGTTTTGGGAGAGTATATATTTTATGGAGACTGATACTCTTGATGATATATAGTAATATGAAGCTATTTTGGGAATTCACAATTGTTATACCATATGACGTAAGGCAAAATATTAAGTTATTGCCTAATTTTAGAGTGGCTTGACTTTTTTCGCTATGAAATTTTCTAATCATTACTTGGCTAGGTCTTCTTGAACGTGCAACCGTCCTCCAGCTGCGGCGACTGAGAGTGCAGCTCGCCTGCTCCAGCCTCTCTTTCTTTAGGGGAGTCCTCTGTTCCCTTTTTGCTCGCCTCTTCCTCCCCCTTCTTTTTTTTTTGAACTTCTTTGCTATGTGCAGATCGCCAACCAAATTGCAGAGGCGGTTGGTTCTGAGATGGCTGATCTCATTGAGTACAATCAGGAGGTTAGCTTAGCGTGCTCCTTCAACCTCTTTTTGTTGAAAAATGCTAAGGCGATGTACAGAGACCTCAAGAAGAAGAACAAGGACCTAAGACCCTAGTGGAGGAAAAGGCGGGCCTGGAGGCTGAGAAGGCAGCCCTCAAGGAGGAGAAGGTCGCCCTGGAGGCAAGCAACACTGCTCTGGTGGAAAGCAATGCTACGCAGGGCGTGAGGTCGCAGCTCTGCGAGTGGAGGCTTGGTCTCTGGAGGCTGCCTGGGATGAAACCGACCACGGTCGAGAGCTTGCCAAGAAGGAGCTCACCGCTCGTGAAGATGAGCTTGTCGTGTCCGCTTAAGAGGTCAAATCCCTGTGGGCTAACTTGGAGGTCTCCAAGCACGAGCAGGCTGCTTGTGAGGCTGAGCTGGAGACCTTCTGGATCAATCTGGAGGTAACCGACCAATGGCACGAGGCTCTTGACGCTGAGTTAAACGACGCTCGGGCTACTCTGGGTGAGGCCAATGCTTAAGAGGGTCTCAAGCCCCAAGCAGTCCAGTCCCATGCCATAAGCATCTCAGCATGGGGTTATAGCTATACAGATGGTCTGAGAAGGCTAAGGGAGGAGGTCTTGGGTGATGTAATAACCCGAATTTTCACTTGTACTTTTTAATTTACATCCTTAGTTTGATTATAATTTCTTTAGAGTTATTTTGGTGGACCTTTGCAACTTTTGAAGATATATTTATTTTGGACATTTTCTTATAGGAAATATTGATAAGCTAAGCTTAAAATGGTAGAAGGATGCAAATAGAGGAATTTAGTGTAAACCATGGTAATTGGGAAATGTTTGGCAGATTTGACATCTTCTGGTAATTTGGATATAAATCTTTCATTTGATTTCGAATTGGGATAATTCAAGATTCTATGGAAAGCTAAGAGGAATATATACAATTTTTATGTTTTGAGTTTTTAGAGATATTGACTCAATCAAATACGAAATTGGGATAGAAGTTGGCAAAACATTGGACATATAGGCATCGACTTTGAATTGACTAATGACTTTGCTTAAGATTAAGTCTTTGGAATATTTTCTCAATTATTCTAAGATCTTGACAGGTGTATACACATATGGCAAATGAAAATATTTTATGTAGGAATTTTTGTGTGAAGCAAGAAGGACTATCTAGCAAACACTTGGTGTGCCCGGATTGGTTGCTCTCGGGCTGATTCGTCAAATTTTAGTGATTTAGGAAAAATGTTTTCATCTGGTCTCCAAATGAGGTGATTCAAAATTTTATAGAACACCAAGAGAGAGATCTAGAATTTTCATGTTTTGAGTTTTTAAAGATATGAACTGGATCAAGAATTTAATCTGGTGTGAAGTGGATGTACAGGAATAGGAGTCAATTGGTAACCGACTTAAGCAAAGTGCACCGACTCTACCATGTGACGAAAATCTAATTGGTTTCTCAAGTTTCTCAACCTCTTGACATGTGTAGGGGGTATGTGGCAGGTGGAGAAAGTTCATCTAGAAGGATGTTTAGCCCAAAACCGTGTAGGAACCGTAGAGAGTAGCAAATCTGTTAGGAACTAACTAAACCAACTAGTTTCAAACTTTTACCCCAACCAAGTCCTAAAACTATCTTCTAGATTGATACAAGTGGCTTCTTAGGATGTTAGATAAGTGGCCGCATGGGGGGAGAGACCTTAGAAAAGTCGGATGACCCTTGAGAGCTTATTTTCTATGTGTTGGAATTAGGTTGAACCATTGATTTTCTCAAGCTTCTAGATGGCTCAAATCTGACCCTTGGATGAAGATTTTATTTATCAACTAAGTTTAATATAGATGTGAAGATGAAGGCTAAAAGGAGGAGGGACAAGTGTGCATGACCAAGGAAGGTAACCGACCACACCAAGTCCCTTGCACCCCTTCGTGTCATCCCTTGCACCCCTCTTTCAGTCACCCCTTGTACGTATATACATATGAGTAAGTTTCTCACTTGATTCCCTTGGATAATCCATAGCCACACTAAAAGAATAGAGAGCAAAAACCCCTTGCAAATCCTTTCACCTTCCAAACACTAAAAGAGAGCAATTTGGGCTTATTAAAGGAGAAATTGTTAAGGCTTGTTCATTTGCTATACTTAGTTTTGGAGAAAATTTGTAAGTACACTTATAACTTACTCTTAGAACTTATTGAAGAAGTGTAGAATTCATATCTGGAAGATTATTTCATTTGAATACTTATATATATTCAAATGATATCTGTTATGTGGTAATAAGTAGATTTTGAAGAAAGTAGTGGAAATAATGAAGAAAGATATTCTATAGAGCAAGGATATATTTTAGTAATTTTGTGGATTGAAGATTGGATGATGAGATGTCAGAATAAGATGGCAAAAGAATCAAGTGGAAGAACTCATATAGGTTCTGGCTTGGGTGGAATTTCATAGGGTATTATGAGTTTATTTTTAGATGAATGATAGGTTGATTAAGTTAAATTAGTAGATGCATCTCTAATATAATTCTAGCAATTATTTATGTACTGGATATAATATGAAATTGTTGGTCTATTGAGTGATTAACATACCTATTGGAAGATTAGTTTTATTGTGATAAGTTATTCTCTAGAAAGTAAGGGAATATATGGAGGAAACTTGGAATTAAGCAAGGGTTTATTTTATTGAAGTATGGATGAGGTTTAGAGAGGTGATATAAGGAACTTAGTTTACAAAGGAGTGGACTTTTGAAACTTGCAAGGGTTTAGGTGATTTCGGCCCTAGTGGATTCCTTTTTGAGTTACTAGTTTAATTTTTTAGATCAATGATATGATGATTAAATTAAGTAATTAAGGGATATTCAATGGATTAATTCTCTTGAAAAGTAATGGAAGAAATAAGAATTAATTAATTAATGGAAGATTTAAGATTTATTTGATGATGGAACGATATATATATATAGGATAAAGAAAAGAACTGATATCAAGAGCAAACCAAGTTTGATTAAAAAGAAAAATAAAAGAATTCTTAGAAAACCTATGGGTTTCGATCTATGATTATTGCTTAGAGATTCGATTCATTTTATGTTTGTTTTAAATGAATTGATTATGTTTTATTTGATATATGACATATGATGTGAATCATTTATGCCATGCATTGGTTAAGCATGTTCTATATATCATATGATCCATGTAAACGTGAAGCATACATGTAAAAGTCTAAGAATACATGCATGTCCCATTACGTCACAAGTTTTTACGTCAAAGGATATGACATGCATTTTTAAGGAAAATAAGAATGTTAATGAGAATAAGAAATGAACAACTAAGAATAAGAGAAATTAAAAAGTTAGTCACCTCATCACGGGGACGGCGACAAGTAACACCCGGATAACTGATGTGTCGATAAGGACGGCGATATGTAACACTTGTCGTATGATAAGGATGTTTACATCATCACGGGGACGACAATACGTAACGCCTGTATGACTGATATGAACAAGAATATGATAAGGCTCGTCATGACGAGGAAGGCGATACGTAACACCCAGAGGACTAACGAGGATATGATATGCCCCAACTACGGGTATTAATAGTAGATATGATATGGCCCAACCACGGGTAATAATAAAGGATATGATATGGCACAACCACGAGTAATAATAGTGGGAAACCCGACGGGGACGTCGATACGTAACACCTGTCGAGATTCAAAAACAAGAATAAGATTTAAGAAAATGTACGAATAAGATAAGAATTATGAGAAAAGAATCCTTGCATGTTACGAAAGGTCGTGTACCCATAATCATTTAAGTTTTCATGTAAAGGTGTGAGTTTGTGTGAAAAGGGTACCGGAGTCGTGCATAAGGCATTCATGAATCATGTGTTAAGTTAATTGATCATGATATATGTTATTTTATGTTATTGATATGCTCTAATAATGCCCTTGTTAAGTTATTTGTGTACTTATTAAGATTTTTTGAAAATCTCACTCTCTTGATTTTATCTATCATTTCTTACGGAATGATAGACATTATTCTAGGAATAGATGATACATCACGAAACTTGGACATCACGGGAGATTTTTGAGGTACCTTGAGGGCCATACGGAATACTCCTTGGTTAAAGAAGTGATAAAGTCATTAATGACAAGATTATAGAGGAAGCGGAAAAGAATCCCCTTACGGTAATAAGGGGTAGTTTTATTTGTCCTGAAAATATCAGATATCAATAAAGAAAAGTTGTGTACAGTGTAATTGATACTTTATAAGAATACGAGTTTTACTGTAGTATACCACGTGATATTTGCAAAGAATTAGATCTTTGCTGAAATTGGAATTTGACTTCTTTTCGCTGCAATATATTCTACTCACTATTAGTAAATTAGGTGCATGCACATATTTTTAGACGCAGAATAAGAGATTTGTAACTTAAGGTCGCAAGTCATAATGCTTTAATTTACATTAAATCCCAAACGTAAATCGGGGCATTACAGGTGATCCTTCCTTCGACCTAAAGGGTATTGATCCCCAAGATCTCACTCTCAACTCCGTTGCCAGGTCTTTTGCTAAGAAGATCGGGCCCCGGGTTATCCTCCTTTCAGGGCCCATCATTCCCGTGAACCCTCACCTCTTGAATGATGATCCTCCCTATTTTTTTGTTTTTGGTAATCGTTTTCAACTGTAATATCTCTTCATTAATGAAATACTTGCTTTCTTTTTTATATGTGCTATCTCCCTTTTTTTCTACCTTCCTTGGTCTTCTAATGTACCCTTAGTACCCTGCGAATCTCTATCGAAGTCATTTCGATAGGGACTTTGACAAGGGTCTGAGTTTTCCCGACTTCTGCTCAGTCGCCGGCAAGTGTTCTTGCTGACCGACTGTTGATAGGTTTCATGAGCGGAGGGGGGTGAGTTGGCGTGTGAGGGTTTAGGATCGAGCGAGAGCCTAGGACCTAACCCTACGACCTTGTTGATAGAGATGGGAGAGGGTTTATTAGCATGCTCGGACTGGGGCCCTAGCCCCGACCTCATGGCAAATCGTGGTGTGGGGGTCTAGGAGTGGGCAAGAGCCTAGGACTCAACCCCGTGATTTGCGATTGTTTTGCTAATGGAGATGGGAGAGGGTTTATAAGTATGCTCGGGTTAGGGCCCTAGCCTCGAGCCTCAACCTCATGGTGAATCGTGGTGTGGGGGTTTAGGAGTAGGCGAGAGCTTAGGACTCAAGCCGCGATTCGCAATCTTTTTGCTGATGGAGATGGGAGAGGGTTTATAAGTATGCTCAGACTAGCGCCCTAGCCTCAAGCCTCAACCTCATGTCGAATCGTGGTATGGGGGTTTAAGAGTGAGCGAGAGCCTAGGACTCGACCCTGCAATTCGTGATCGTTTTGCGAGTTGAGGTAAAAGAAAGGTTGGAGATTTGCAAAATTCCTCATTCTGATTTCATTAATAGAGCAACGGGGTTACATATAACATGAAGTCACTGTATTACACATAGTACCTCTTCAGGTTTTCTGCGTTCCTCGGGTGGGGGAGTTCATTCCATTGGCTATCCTGGAGTCGTAACGAGTCTGGCCAGTTTCTGGTAGTCACGACGTAGGGGCCTTCCCATCGCAGTCCCAACTTTCATTCCTCAGTCGTGGTTACTCTTATCTTTCTTAAAACTAAGTTTCTAGGTTTGAACACTCGTGGCATGACTCGCCTGTTGAAATACTGCTCAGCCTTCTGCTTGCGATATGTTGTTCGTAGTGTCACATCCGCTCTCCTTTCATCGAGGAGGTCGAGTTGCGCTACCAGCCTATCGTTGTTAGCGGTCGGCTTGAAGTGCTGGATCCGAAGGGTGGGCACCCTTACCTTTGCATCACCGCCTTGCTTTCGTAGGTAAGGGTGAATGATGTTTCTCTGGTCGGGGTTCGGACTGTGGTCTTATATACCCATAAGATGCCCGAGAGTTCGTCTGCCCACGCCCCTTTGTGTCACCCCAGCCTCTTTTTGAGTATGAACATAAAGGTTTTGTTCGTTGCTTCTGCCTGTCCATTGGCTTGAGGGTGACCCCGCGAAGAATACTTCACCTTGATCTTCAACTCCACACACCACTCTCGATAGTGGGAGCAGTCAAACTGTTTCCCATTGTCTTATATGAAGCTATGGGGAATTTCGAATCAGCATACGATTGACTTCCATAGGAATTTGGTGATAGCCTAGGTGGTGATGCTTGCTAGGGCTTCAGTTTTGATCCATTTGGTAAAGTAGTCAACTACAACCACGACGAACTTGGCCTCTCCTCAAGCAGTCAGAAAAGGGCCTATGAGGTCTTGCCCTTATTAGGTGAAGGGCCACGGCGGCGTGATGGAGGTCAGTTCTTCTGGTGGGCATGGGCATGCTCTTGGCATCGAAGGCACTTTTTCGTGAATTCCTTTACATCTCTAAGCGTGCCTGGCCCAAGTCACCTTTGCAGCCAAGGCTCACCTTCTCGAGTGGCTTCCGCAAAAGCCTTCATGTATCTCAGCCAACACATATTGGGACTCCTCGGTGGACAGACCTCTGAGGAGAGGTTTAGAGAAGCCTTTTCTGTACAACACCCCTTCAAGCAGTGCGAACCTTGCAGTTTCTAATCTTCTGTGCCTTTTCTAGGTTTGCAGGGAGCTTTCTATCCTACAAGTATTCCACGATGTCTCGAGCCCATTTTGGAGGGGAGATCGCCACATTTGACACTTCCACCCCGATGTACGGGGTATCAACTACCTTCGCTTCAGCCTACTCTGGGAGGGGAAAACCCTATTGTCCCGAGGGGGCCCTTGCCAGCAAGTCGACTTGTTGGTTGCCCGTTCTCGGGACCTACTGGATGCTGAAGTACAGGAAGTGGTCACGGGCCTCGCACACTACTTGGAGGTATTTATTTAGTCACTCTCCCTTGGTGGCGAAAACCCCCAAAACTTGGTTGACCACAACCTGATAATCGGCACGCGCTTCCACCTCCTTTGCTCCCAGGAGTCGGGTCCCTGTTAGCCCGGCCAACAAGGCCTCATATTCGGCCTTGTTGTTGGTGACTTTAAAGGTGAGCTTGATCGGGTAATCATGTCACTTCCCGTCACTGGTCAAAGTGTGCACCCCTACGCCCCCTCCAACTTTGCACACCAACTCGTCAACATAAACCGTCTAGAGCTTACGTTAGGACGCAAAGGGGCTTCTTCTTGGAAGCTCGTGAATTCTGCGACAAAGTCCGCTAGCGTCTGCCCTTTGATTGCCGTCCTGGGGACGTACTTTCGGTCAAACTTGCTAATTTATATCGCTCACATGGCCAACCTTCCCGAGGTGCCTGGTTTTTGCAGTATGGCATTGAGGGGCTGATATGTGAGCACCTGGACGCTGTGGGGCTGGAAATAGAGTCGGAGTCGCCTTGCTGTGATGACTAGGGCAAAGATCAGCAATTCTGTTTGCGGGTACTTGGCTTCGGCTCTGCAGAATGGTCGGCTAACATAGTACATGGGCCACTGGCCCTCAGCGATGTCTCGAACCAAGACTGCCGAGATTGCGCTTGGAGAGAGCTTTAAGTAGACGGTCAGTACCTTGCCTAGCTCAGTTTGGTTGAGTAACGAGGGCTACATCAGGTACTTTTGCAGTTTGTCAAACACCTCATCGCAGGTCGTGTCCCATTGCTTGGCCTTCCTTAGCACTTTGAAGAAGGGAGGCATTGGTTGGTCGACCGGGCGATAAAACTGTTCAGGGCAGCCACTTTGCCCACAAGCTGCTACACCTCATGGTGGCTACGTGGCGCAACCATTTGGATAATGACCTCGATTTTCTCTGGGTTAGCCTCGATCCCCCTCTCTGAGACCATGTATCATAGGAACTTGCCCGACTTCACACCAAAGGCACACTTGGCCGGATTGAGTTTCATTTTGTACTGTCTGAGGACGACGAAGGCTTCATGTAGGTCATCCAAGTGCTGCCCAGGCAGCCTGCTTTGGACCAGGAGGTTGTCGACGTAGACTTCCACATTTCGCCCGATCTGGTGTTTGAACATGCAGTTTACTAGCCGCTGGTAGGTTGCTCCCACATTCTTGAGCCTGAAGGGCATTACCTTGTAGTAGTAGAGTCCCCTATTGGTGATGAAGGTCGTTTTTTCTTCATCTTATGGACTCATCTTTATCTGGTTGTATCCTGAGTAGGCATCTATAAAGCTGAGAAGAGATTAGCCCTCGGTTCAGTTGACGATTAGGTCGATGCGGGGGAGAGGAAAGCTGTCTTTTAGGCATGTTTTGTTGAGATTGGTGAAGTCGATGCACATCCGCCACTTGCCGTTTGCCTTCTTCACAAGTACTACATTGGAGAGCCACTCAGGGTAGTGGACTTCCCTGATGAATCTGGCTACTAGGTGGTGATTGACTTCTTTTGCTATTGCTGCACACTTCTCAGCGTAGAAGCTTCACCTTTTCTGCTTAACCCTTCGAGCATTAGGGTCGACGCTCAATTGGTGTTCTGCCATGGAGTTGTCTATGCCAGGCATCTCCTCGTTGGTCTAGGTGAAGACATCCTAGTGCTCAGCCAAGAGCTATTTTAGGCCCATCTTCAGGTCGAGGGCCAATTTGGTGCCTATTTGAACCTTCTGCTCGGGCCTTACCGGGTTGAGAGTGACCAACTCCAGCAATTCATTGGGCTGTTTGTCCCGTATCTCGTTCGCGCCTTCCCAACTTTGAAGACTGTTTCCATCTGGCACTTGTGCCTTAACTCGTGGTCATAGCATTCCTATGCCATGACTTGTTCGCCCCTAACCTCGCCCGTTCCCTTGCCAGTTGGGAACTTCATCTTTAAGTGGAACATCGAAGTGATCGCCTTTAGAAGGTTTAGCGTGGGGTGTCCCAGTATCGCATTATATGAGGACAGGGCCTTGACTACTAGAAAGTCGGTCATGGCCATCGTCGTCCTCAGGGCCATCCCGACTAGGACTAGGAGGGTGATCAGCCCTACCGATTGGATCACATCTTCGATGAAGCCCTTGAGAGGGGTTAGCACTGGTCGTAGTCTATCGTGCCCGATGCCCATTTTGTTGAAGGCCTCCTAGTATAGGATGTCTGCAGAGCTTCCATTGTCAACTAGGATCCTTCTTGTGGTGAAGTTAGCAACACGTAGGATCACCACCAAGGCCTCGTCATGAGGATGGAATATCCCTTCTTATCCTGTTCGTTGAAGGTGATTGGGGGGCTTCGTGGGGTTTGGCCTCCCGCGCAAGCATTTCGATCTGTGAACACTTCCCCATAGCGCCCCTCTCACGCATACGTCATTCTTGATGCGGAGGTCGCTCCGCCTCTTGGGATCCCTCCAGTGATTGTCTGGATCTCACCCAAGAGTTCTCTTCCCCTAGGTGGGCTTTGGCAATTGTCTTGCCTTGGTTGACGTTCACAGAGGCTCGTTGTAACGCCCCCAACTCGCCACTTATGGAAACACAAGAATCGAGGCATCGAGATAATGATAATACGAGTCACGCACCCCAACGACAAGTGCTAAGAGCGTGAACATGCAACATGTGCAAAATAAAAGACACAGCTGATAAGCTAAGTCAATAACTAAGTACAAGAATTTTTTAAAATATAATACAAACCAATTTAATACAGATTCTCCAACGGAAGATTTAATATAGTAATATCATAGTCAAAATATTAAAATACATAGTTATTGAAAACGAGAAAATATTTCCCAAGATATCAAACTACACCAAATCACTCCAATAGAGGAGCCGCCTCCTCAGGCTCAACCTTCTCGTCATCTACATCAAAATCTACGATACCAAGATGGTACCGCAGGTAAGTAAAATCTAAACAAACCTCAAGATAAAAAAAAATACATTCATGCAACAACAAAATGCATGATCATGATGCCATATGCATGAGACCCAAACTCATTTTCCCAAAAAAATATTATTTTCAACACACACTAAAATCCCATTTTGTTCCAAAATAAATCAATTGAAAAACATCCACCATTTTCCCAGAAAATGGTCCATAAATCCATTTATCAGAACCGCAATTTTCCCAAAAAATGGCCCAAATAACCAATTAGCACCGTAGGCTGGAATCACAGGCAGGACTCTACCACCATCTCTGCTTACCACCATCCCTACCGCGTGCACCGTAGGTGGGAATCACAGACTGAAGTCTACCACCATCTCTGCTTACCACCATCCCTACAGTACCACTCTCTCAAACCGTTCAACCCATTCATTTTAAACAGACCGTTCCTTTCCCAAAAGGCACCCATCTACAAACTATCATTTCCCAGAAAGGATCTCATCCACGGACCGTCCTTTCCCAGAAAGGAACGCGTCCACTAACTATCCTTTCCCTGAAAGGCATGCATCTACAAACCATCCTTTCCTAGAAAGGATCTCATCCATGGACCGTTCTTTCCCAGAAAGGAATGCGTCCACTAACCGTCATTTCCCAGAAAGGACGCACAATACACCAAAAATATAGTTCTCAAATATACACATGAACATGTATGCAATTATGTGAAAACTCAGTTTTCTTTTATAAACATGAACATGCGTGCACTATGCAATGCATACGACAATACACAAAATTAACCAACAACCAACGAATATCAACATCAACCAAACACGAAGATTTTTTAATGCAAAAATATATTTAAATCTCAAAGGTCATTTGGAAAATACTTACAGTGCTATAATATAATTTTTGAAGGATCATAAAGGTGCAAGCGACGGTGGCAAAGCAACGTAACAGTGCAAAATGGACAAGGGTCGTGGATCTCAAAAGCCCAACTTTTGAACGAGGACAAACGAAGACTTGGGATGGCTAGGGAAGGGCTTAAGGGTGTTGGTGAAACCAATGGTGGTGGTGGTTGGTCGTGGGTGGTGGTGTGGGCAAAGGATAGAGGCTTGGGCTGTGGGTGGCAACACCCATTTCGAGAATAAAAGCAACAGTGGAGTTAGAGGGCTATCAACGATGGGTTTTGCTCACTAGAGGATGGGGAAGCTAGTGGTGGTGATGGTGAGGCCGGATAGTGTGTTAGGGACCTCGGTCTAGTCCCTAAACAAAGACGTTCCCTCCACGCACGTCTCTTTGTGATGTCCAAAAGTTGCTTGTCAAAGGTTTGGATTTAGTCTTGTTTCTAGCTTTCGTGAGTTCCTATGGTTATGGGAATTGGTATGGGTACGGAGATGTAGTAGTCTAAGTGGTAGGTTATGGTGGAAAATGGTTAAAAGAGTGTCCTTTAGGTAGGCTGATAGGTTGGGATCTTTTTGATAATGTGTATGGCTTATAAAGTGTAATGAGACTAGGGTTTATGTGGAGGGTAAAGGGAATTTCGAGACTTGGAAGATAGGTCTAGGGTTTTGTGTTTGGATGGGATTAGGTTGTAAGAAGGTTATCTTAGGATAGGTTTGGTCAAGGGTAGGTCTCTTGTATGCGGGTGTAAGATGGATTGGTCTTGAATGAGTTTGGGTAGGATTATGAGTTTGTGTTGGAATAGGAATGAGGGATAAGGTCCTTGGATTGGATAAGGATTTGAATTTGAATAAGATGGAAGGATAATGTGATAGAGTTGGAAAAGGCGTAGGAGTTGTAGTTGGGCTAGAATTTGGTTTAGGGTTTCCAAAGTGTAGGAAACCATAAGGTTATGCTATGGGTTTCGGCCAAAAGTTGTTTGGAGGGATAGAAAGTATTTTCTATGGAGGTTTAAGGGTGATTTTCGAATTTATGGGTTGATGGAAAAATTGAAATTGTTTGGTGGCTGAGAAAGTGAGAGAAAAGTGTGAAGAATACAAAAATATGAACAAGTAAAAATAATTGACACAAAGAAGTGAGAAAAACCTCTACTCATAAGATTGAAAAACAAAATAGAAAGATAAGTTGAATTACACCTATTCATGAATTGCAAGGTATAATCCTCTCTAGGGGATTCACGAATTGAACCCCTAAAGCCTAAGTGTAAAAGCACCAACACAAAAGAGATTCTTTGACACGCTAAACCCATCTTCTAGGGAGAATATTCCAAAAGATATCTAGACTCAATTACTAATGACCTATTTATAGAAAAAATAACAAGCTGGAGACTTCTAATAAGACCCATAAAAGGATAAGTAAACCTAATCAAATATAACAAGTTGGAGACTCCTAATGAGACCCATAAAAAGATAAACAAAACCTAATTAAACTATGGCTAAACTAGACTTGGCCATTAGTGGGCTTAGGATGGCCCATGGCATGGGCCATGGGCAAGCTGGTGTGTTGGTCGGCTGGCTGGCATGTCTTAGGCAAAGTGCCTGGGCGCTGGGCTTGCTGCTGGTGGGCCTAGAGGCCTAACACTAATCTCGCTGGACTATGGGGCAAAAGCCCTAGGGCTGTCAAGGGCTATCCCAGACACTGTCAAGGGCTGATTCGTGGGCTCGTCCAGACTTGTCAAGCCATATTGCATGGCTTGTGGGTGGCTTTTGGAAGGGTTCTAACACGGTGACCGGTGGCAGTACAGGGTTGCTCAACTTGTGTGGGTAAGACCCATTTCGGGTGGAGATCAAAAGGTGGAGTTAGGAGCCGCCAGAAGTAACTGGAGGGTCGCCGAAGAGTGGAGAACACAATGGAGGTGGTCGGTGGTGGCGGGAAAAAAAGGATAGAAAGCCATGAAACTCATTTTCAGGTAGGAAGCCGTGAGAAGGAGGTGAGGCCGCCATGAGACATATCGACGGTGGGGAAGACTCACTGGCGTGTGGGGAGATTGTGAGTGGGGCGCTGCTGTTAGACGGTGGCGCACGGAGGGGCTAGGTGTTGAGGCGCATGGATGGGAGAGATTGTGCAAGCTAGGAAAAATAGAGGAGAAAAAAAAGAAAAAGAAAGAAGAAAAAAAGAGAAGAAAAAGAGGAGAAAAAGATAAAGATAAGAGAAAAAGGAAGATAAATAAATTAGGTCTAGTTTTCACAACTTGGGTCACAGAATTGATCCAACGAAAAGAATTTGAAAAGAGCAAGTTGAATAAAATAATTTGAAGCAGTGACTAGTTAAAATAAAATAATAAATAAAAATCCAACAACACAATAATTTAAAGTCCAACAATAAACAAATTTAAATTAAAGAGAAATTTTAAATACAAAACAATAATTAATATAAAGAAAACACATCAAATTAGATTTCACAACTTCAAAATCATAAAATAAATCCAACAATAAATCCGATAAATTTAAAACAAGAGAACCAATATTTATATTAATGAACAACCAGTTCCCATAAAATGTTAGAATATTAATATATCACAATACAAAATAAAGTAAAATAATAAGACCCGAAAAGCTTTAATAAGCTAAAATAAAGGTATCAAATCCTCAAAGACCCAATTAAAATAAAATGCTCATTAAATAAAAGAACACAACAAACGAAGCTATATTAAAATTATAATAATAAAGATAGCCATTCAAATGATAGAGCTGACAATAAAAAAATAACTAAAACAATAAAATTAGGGATCTCACAATTAACTAATATCAATAATAAATAAAATAACGTAACCCGACATAGAAATGAATATGGTAAAAAAATTACTAAGGTAAATTAAAACGGCCAGTGATAAAATATAGCCATATATAAATATGTACAAAAATCTGGAATCTCACACTCGTACTGCGTCAAGAAGGCGAGCACCACACTGGTTTATATATGTTTTTAAAGTCTAACAATAAACTAATTTAAATATGTTTATAATGATTTCTTCTAAAGGCTTTGGAGAATTTGGTTCTCAAGCCTGTGCATATACCACCCTAGTCAAATTCCACATGGAGTCCTAAACTTTCCAGGTTTTCACCTTTTCCTCCCTTCATTTCCATCCTCCACAAGGGCTTTACTTAATTTTCAAATTCACTGCATGGATTAGAGTAAACTTGACTTCCAAAAGTTGGACACAACTGATTTATCGCTCATTAACATCAATATATCTCACGTTTTATCATCCTCCACAACATAAGAAATTGTGTTATTGATAGTACTTCCAAATGCATATGCCTTCAAAGTGGAGAATTATGACACTCCCAACTCTTACTTAAGAAAACACGAGAATCAATGCGTCAGGATGCTGACAACTCGGGTCATGCACCCAAAATTCAAGTGCTAAAAGTGTGTACATGTGATAAGTATAAAATAAAGTCGCAACGGATAAATTAAGTCGATAATTAAGTACCAGAATTTTAAAATAATACAAATCAGTTTAACACAAATTATCCAACAGGAGATTTAATACAGTCATCCAAAAGATAAGTCATAAAAATACATATTTATCAAAAGGGTAAAATATTTTCCAAGATAACAGATTATAACAACAATACTCAATGGCGAATCCACCTTCTCAGGATCAGCCTCCTCAACCTCTGCATCCAAAAACTACAACACCAAAAATGGCATCGCAGGTAAGTATAACCCAAACAAACCTCAAAATATAAAATATATTTATGCAACAACACAACACATGAATGTGACACCATATGCATGAAGCTCAAAAAACCATCATTCTCAAGATGCCAACTTTTCCACACAAGCAAAAATCCCATTTTGGCCCAAAAATAACTCCATTAAAAACTACTATCATTTTTCCAGAAAATAGAACACATGAAACCATTTATCAAGATTCATCATTTTCCCAGAGAATGGCCCACAAAACCACCAATTGACATTATAGGCAGGAATCGCAGGCGAGACTCTACCACCATCCCTGCTTACCCCCTTAATCAAGCCAGTCATACGGGCATTACGTATCGCCGTCTCCATAATGACAAACACTCCAATCATAGCGGCGTTATGTATCGCTATCCCCGTTATGACAACCACACACTAATCATATCGGGCGTTACGTATCGCCATCCCCGATATGACATACATACACCAACAATCATAGCGGGCATTACATATCGTCATCCCCGTTATGACTTACACACACTCCTTTCATAAGGGGCGTTATGTATCACCGTTCCCGATATGAAATATACACACAATAACCATAACGGGCGTTACGTATCGCCGTCCCTGTTATGACTCATTCAAAACCGTTAAAATACATAAGTCCACTAATACTATAGGCGGGAATCACAGGCGGGACTATACCACCATCCCTGCTTACCACTATCCCTACATGTAACATCCCAACCTTAAATTTAGAATTTATTTATTCTTTTATCTATTTATTTTATTTGCTATTTGTTTTTATTATTATTAATAATATTATCCTCACATTTTTTTTTATTTGGAAAACAAAAGCCCAAAGAATCTCAACCTGTCTCTGATACCAAATTGTAACACTCCCTTCCCGTAGGCTAGGAGATGTCACTTAACTTTTTCTAAAATATTTAACCCGGAAAAAGATTCTTGGTTTTATTAGTAGAAAATAAATAACATTTATTCCAAAAGCGAAGTTATAATAAAAATGTATTTTGCAACCTTAACTGGACATAACTGAAAGTAGCTTGTGTCGTAAAGACACTTATTTGCTAGAAAACATAAACTTAATTGAAATAATTAAAATTAAACTTGTTTCATAAAGACACTTATTTTTAATAAAACTTAAAATTTTTAATAAAACTTAAAGATTTTAAATAGCTGCTCTAATTACTCATGGCCTGTCTGCTCACACTGGTCATGATCATCACCTGGGTGGTTTTTTAAAAAACAGGAAATAAACTAAAATGAGTCGATGACTCAGTAAATAAATCCATCACAACGTAAGATAATATTATAAGAAGTTTTCATAAAACTTATGCTGAATTCTGAAATATGATTATACATGTTAATGCTGATGCCATGCATGACTGACTTGACTGACTAACTGACTTAAGTGACTAGTCTGAATTAACTAATAGGTTTGACTGATATAAACTGACTGACTGAATTGATTTAAATGATCTGATTTGACTGTATTGGTTTAGCTGAACTGATCTAACTGAGCTGATTGGCCAACATACTTAACCCTGTGTGCAAGGTTGTGCACCGGCCCCACGTCCCGCTGCAGCAAGGGGAGCTGCTAATAGTACTCTAGCGTACTATGGTGGACCGCGCTTAGGTCCATGGCTTACACATCCACCCTGATCTGAAATGCATTAGTACCATGCATCTGATGGCCATTTAAAATAACTAATTTACTGAACTGAAACTAACGGAACTGTTTTAACTGACTGATTTAACTGGAAGACTGCTCAAATGATTTTTGACCTGAATTTAGTATTATACTTGAACTTAACTCAACTTATATGACTTATGTGGCATGATATGCATAATACATACTATCATAAATAACTATAATTCGCTGAGTCTAAACATGATGCTGATGACATGATCGTATGCTGTACTGAATGACATGCTTGCATGACATGAGAGGTATTTGAAAAGGGCTATCAAAGAACTGGTTTTACTAATAATATAAACTAATGTGAGGATCCTAATTTTGTGATCAAATTCACTTACCTTGATGCACTGCTTCCTAAAACTCACTTCCTAGCTCGTCACCTAAACCAATTACAAACCGTTACTAACCTTTAGAACGACGTGTCGTACTATTCTAACGAATTAAATACATGTCAAATAGTAATAATACATATCGTGAAAACTAATAATTCTTTTTGTTTCAAATAGTATATTATTAAAAGTCAATTAGTCTTTCAAGAATAATATTGAATATAGTTGAAAATTTAAGTTTATTTAACAAACTTAGTAATACTTAATATTTAGAATTTCTTATGAAATATAATTTAACCATAATTTAATAGAGATTCGTATTTGGTTTAAAATTACTACTAATACTAAAACTGTTTCCTAAAATATATTTAACAAGTTCAAATAGTCAAACTCTATGTATTATCTACTATTGAAATCTGAAAATATTATTAATACAAATATTTCTCTTAGTATCCCCCAAACAGTCATAAATTAATATAGTTACCTACAAAAAACCGAACTCAGCTTAAGATTATTGGGCTTTAGTCTAGATTTAAAATTGTGCAAGGTTTTCGGTAAGATAAGCCCATTATTAACACAACTAAATAATTTAGGCCCAATTAATAAGATGGGCCGCAAGGCTTAAGGCCCATGGCCCAATGACTAGAAGGACTTGATCGGCAAAATAAGGCTCATAAAGGCATAACATTCCACGGCTAAAATAGACATAGGAGAATCTATGAGGGCAGGGACTTACAGAAATAGAAATACAGGGGAGAAACTCGAGTGGTGCTTACCAAGAGGAGAAATGAGTGCGGCGGTTTTGGGTGGCTGACCGAGGCTCACTGTGTTGTCAGATGTGGTGCCCGGCGGGGCTGCCCTTGGAGGAAGGGTGCAGCTGAAGGATTTAAAATGGGTTTTAGTGAGAAGAGCTAGAACCCGAAACAGAGAAAAAAGTATGAGATCAGCGCCGGAACTTACTGGAAAAATAGTGGGCTGGTAACAGCCACTTGGTCGGTGGCTTCTGTGGTTGCTAGGAAGTGCTCCGACACCTCGAGAAGTGGTCGACGATTCTGGTGACTGAGTGCTCTAGGTTGCCGAAAACAAAGTCTTTCTTTTGGTGTTTTTGTTGTGTTTTAATTCTAGTGTTTTCGTGGATATTTATAGATGCAGAAGTATAGATTATGTGAATTTCGAATATCAGAGTTTGAATTTGGTTTGGATTGGTTTTGAATTTCAAAAGGATTTCAGAAATCTGGTCTTTAGGTGGTTGAGTTGGTTTCGAAAGGGACTTTTATTCAATTACTAGAATTGAGAGATAACACATAAATGGAAAATACTAGAGGACGTTAAAAAAATCGATCGGCTACAGATTTTTTTAAAACTTGAAAAATTTTCTAACTTAATACCTACTTAACAAACTGATAGATTATTAATAATATTTTTAAAAAAATGTAAGGATAATATTATTAATAATAATAAAAACAAATAGAAAATAAAATAAATAGATAAAAGAATAAAAATATTCTAAATTTAAGGTCGGGATGTTACACTACAGTACCTCTCTTTTAAAACCATTCAACCAAATCATTTCAATATACTAAAAATCAAGTCTCACATTAAAACTTCAAATATCAAATATACACATGAACAAGCGTTAAATTACACAATGCGTACCACCATGTACAAAATATCCAACATTCAAGAAGTCCAATGATCAACCAAACACAGAGTTGTTAATGCAAAATATATTTAAATCTCAAAATTTATTTGAAAACTTACAATACGCTCGCTAAAAATCCCTAAAGTTACCGAAAATGTCGAATAGCAATTATGCACTTCCAACAACGTACCCACTGCTATAGCCACGCTTAATGTGCCAAGGTATATAAATCATTACAAATAAATAATTATTAATATTGGAACCAACTAAAGTAATTAAAATAGACATAAACAGAAACCAATAAAATAAGGCAACATCAATAACAACAATAAATAATATATCCCAAATATTGCTTCACAAGCACAGTAAAATAAATAAAAGCCAAATGAAAACACTACAATTCAATATTAATAAAACAAAATATTTAAAGCCCAACAATGAACTAATTTAAATTAAAGAGTAATTTAAATACAAAACATTAATTAATATAAAGAAAGCACATCAAATTAAATTCCACAACTTAAAAATAAAAATAAAACAATACAATGAAAAACACTTTTAATTTAAAACAAAAGAACCAATAATTATAATAATTTAAATAATCCTTCAATAAAAATACATGTAAATACGGGATATTACATCCCCCCTTAAAATAAATTTCGTCCTCGAAATTTGCTCGGCTGCAATAATAAGAACTCCAATAACTCACCTACCACACAGCTCAACACTTACTCTAAACAAAATACACAATCATTCAATCCTTCAAAAACATACGTAAGTTGTTCTATCATTACATTCACTTCACTAGGCATTTTCATCGCAATTATATTTGTCTCTAAAATGGCGTATCATGCCTAAAACTCCTAGGGTAGCCATGTAGTCCAAAGTCTCCATATGTACAAGAACTTTAGTACAATCTCTCAAAATCCTAATATTCAATAACTCCATACAACAATTCATACCACCCTCAAATAACTCCCAAGTTTAACTCCTCAACTTAACCATCAATAAGCATAATTTATCCAACTAATTGATAAATCTCCACTTGCAAGTTTCATCCCAAATTTCAAGTTGCTACTAATACCTCAAAACTAGCACAAGACTTGAATCCTTAAACTACATCGCAATACATCACGCTTTCGTGCACACTTTGATAACTCACTAAATACATAAAATTAAGTCCTCATATATTATCTCCATTGAGTAGAAGCTGGCTCAACACCTATTAACAAGAAATTCTAAACAACACTTCCAAATCCTAACATTTTAATATTTTATAAATTCTGATTATACTACTATGGTTGACACCTAAGCTCCTACGTACATCACATAAAAATCCTATCTACTCTACCCAAATTAATTAGCAAGTTAACCACGATACACATAATTCTCCCAATCGGACCTTCAATACCCAAAAGATGGAATAGCCTCAAATATTTAGATTCCTATGTGACCTCAAGTCACAACTAATTCCTTAAGATAGCTCGACAAATGCTGCTAACCATTAAATTTTCCAAATATCATACTTAAGTTGTTCACCCTAATTAATTCGCCCAAAAGCCTAAAGTTTAGATCTCTTGAGGTTAATACCATCACATCGATTCAACATCCATCAATTAACAAAATAACTTCTCTCAAGTTAAACACAAAACAAAAATGAGCACTCTCTAGAATTTACACGTACACACAATTATTATACATCAATCTCTAAGTATCCACAAATAAAATCAAAAATTCACTAAAAAAACAAATAATCGCTTACTGTCATAAGTATCTCTAAAATAGATTTCAGCACAATATATCAATGGACAAGGATTTCACACTCACAAGAAAAGTCCATATAGAGTACAATTCTAACAATCTCCCAGAGATAAAATCAGAACTTAGAAACTCAAGCACTCAGTGAGACCCAAGTATTACACATAAATATCAATAATTTATCAAAATAAATCCATCTCGCAAAGATATAATAATATATCCAAACACTAAATAAAACTTAAGTAATTCACATAAATATTATATAAAAACAAAAGGGAGAAAAGATATAATAAACAAATAAGTAAAAGCCAGCCATTTAAAAAAAAAAATCCATCACCTTTGGTAAACACAAAGTCACCAAAAGCTTTTATTAAATAGAATAAGGAGATTGAAATAAAAGAAGAACAGGAAAATGAAATGGCAAATAAAAATTTGAAATTCTCCTCAAGTTCAACTCTAACAAGTTTTATTGTAGAAATCTCTAGAATTTAAAACCTTTAAAAGAAGCGAACCATAGTAAAATAATTAAATAGATAAGTTCAAAAGAAATCTAACAAGTCGTCAAAACAAACCTACTCATCAAAATAAATAAACAACTTTTCAAATAAAATAAGCGGAAAGGTGAAAAGATAATAAATTTAAAAGCTTACCTCAAGGCATGTCTCTAAAATGAATACAAAGTAGCGATTTCCTTTAAATCTTTGTCTCAATGAATTTCAAAATTCCAGGATATTCAAGAGACAAAAGCCATAATTAAAATAAAAAGATAATAAACAAGATCCAAAACCATCTTGTAGGAAACTCATGAAATAAAATTAAAATAAAACCAAATCCATATGATTTTGCATAAAAGCTTAATAAAACAAAATAACCCACAACAAAAATAATAAACTTTAAAAAAGAGGATTCCATAATACAATTATTTAAAATAAAGATTCAATAAACTGAATGATATAAAGTAATAATCTAATCCAAAAGTCCCAAATTTCAGTTTAAACAAAACAAAGGCATACATAAAAATAAATGCTCATTGACTTAACTAAATAAAATCAAACAATCAAAATCTTAACTAATACCCAAAAAAGTTACATCAAAGAACAATTATTATAATGACATAAAGCAAAGCAAATGAACCAACCAAGATTAAGATAATCTGAAAATGATAAACAAAAGGCACATTAAAATAAAAAGCACATTATAATAATATTAACATTTAAAATCTTACAATATAACTTAGTAGAAATAACTTAGAGAACCATCAGAATAATAAAATAGAGTAAAATAACCAAACAATAAAACTAACAAATTTTAAAACAACTAACTTTTCTAGTACTGTCCCTAGGTAATCTGTGGGTTTAACCAGAGCCAAACTGTTCTGATACCACCTGTAACGCCCCCAAATCCCTGCTTAAGAAAATATGAGAATCGAGACATCAAAATGCTGACAACTCGGTTCACGCACCTCAACGTCAAGTGCTAAAAGTGTGTACATGTGATAAGTATAAAATAAAAGTCGTAGCGGATAAATTAAATCGATAACTAAGTACCAGAATTTTAAAATAATATAAATAAGTTTAACACAAATTCTCTAACAGGAGATTTAATACAGTCATCCGAAAGACAAGTCATAGAAATACATATTTATCAAAAGGAAAAAATATTTCTCAAGATAACAAATTATAACAACAATACTTAATGGCTCAGCCGCCTCCTCAGGCTCTGCCCCCTCAATCTCTGCCTCCTCAATCTCTGCATCCAAAAACTACGATACCAAAAATGACATCGCAGGTAAATACAACCCAAACAAACCACAAAATATAAAATATATTTATGCAACAACACAACACATGAATGTAACGCCATATGCATGAAGCTCAAAAAAACATCATTCTCAAGATGCATACTTTTCCACACAGGCAAAAACCCCATTTTGGCCCAAAAATAACTCCATTAAAAACTACTATCATTTTTCCAGAAAATAGAACACATAAAACCATTTATCAAGATTCTTCATTTTCCTAAAGAATGGCCGACAAAACCACCAATTGACACTGTAGGCGGGAATCGCAGATGAGACTCTACCACTATCCCTGCTTACACCCATAATCAAGCCAGTCATACGGGCGTTACGTATCGCCATCCCCATACTGACAAACACTCTAATCATAGTGGGCGTTATGTATCACCATTCCCGTTATAACAACCACACACTAATCATATCGGGCGTTACGTGTTGCCGTCCTCGATAAGATATACACACACCAACAATCATAGTGGGCATTATGTAGCGCCGTCTCCGTTATGACATATACACATTTATTTCATAGCGGGCGTTATGTATCGTCGTTCCCAATATGTAATCTAATTTTTTTTTTCTTATGTTTTAATACATTATAATATTAAATAAAGAGTAATGTTATATGTACTTATAATTTTACTTACACGACTCATTTGTTAATTTTTTTTAAATTATGTTTTATAATTTTTAACATATTAATAAATGACACATGAAATTATAAGTTATTATACATTTTTCTTAAATACAATTAAAAAGTGGACTCAAATTAAAAATAAAGAAGAAAAATAATAAAAAATAGAAAATAAAGCAGTCTCAAGGCTGCTGGCAGAGGCCCATGCGCCTAGAGGAACTACCAACTGACATCCTACATTTCATTTCCCACTACCGCACATTTCCAAAACTAACTCATCCAACGGTCTGACCGTCACTTAAAATCGTCATTTGTCTCTCTGTCAACATGACACTGCAACTCTTCTTCCCATTTCTTCTCCCCAAACAAATCCTCCATTTACGCCCAATCCGCAAGTCCCACTTCCTGTCCATTTTCCTACTCCGACATTTTTTTTCTCGGGAATTATTTGAGAAAATCAATTTGGGAATATCGATTTCGACATGAGCAAAAGGAAGAAGGTTAATGTGCCCTGGAATCTATCTTTGAAGGTGTTCCTCGTTGTGCTCGTCTTGATCAGCCTCTCACGGCGCATTGCTTGTGACCAGGACGACGACGACGACGACGACGAAGACAACGGAGGGTACGACAATCCGGCCGCGCAACAATTATTCACGCAGCTTGTTTCAAAAAGCATCTCCAATTTCACTTCTATCTTCAAGGAAGACATCACCAAAAACTTCAGTTTTTGCATAACAAACGTGTTAGTTTCTTTCCATTTCATCCTTTCTCAATCTGTCTACTTATAAACCCCTTTGTTATTTTTATCACCATTTTCTTTTCTTGCAGAGATTGTCATTTCATGTCGCTTTTATTTCTGTTTTTATAGGGATGCTAATTGGAATGGGGCATTCAATTTTTTCAAAAATACGGGATTCATATCCACTTGTGCTAAAAAGACTAAAGGTAACATAGCCTCGCATACAAATCATGCTATCAACAAACCATTGTAGCTTTTTCCGTAGGAATTCTTTATTTTCTATTAGTTCTAATGTTTTGTCAACACATTCAGCAGTTTACATGTTTAACCTGGAAAGAAAGAGACCCTTTGGAACATCATTAAGGCATTTATTTTATGAAATTTGCACATTCGTTGTTAGGTGAAATAGGTTTTGTTTAGTTTTACGGAAGTGTAAATTGCAAATTTGGTAGTGTTGGATGAACAAAATTTAGACGCAGCAAAATTATGAATGAAGCCAATGGAGAATCGCACAGAGAAAATTAAATGCACATATATAAAATATACCAGGATTCCGCTTTCTCTTTTACTTCTTGTGTAACAGATGATAGTGTTTCTTATTTCTTGACTTAAGGATGTGCTCTTTATGTATACTTACTTGTTCTTATCCCCTTTTAATTGTACTAACCTATGAATGGTTCCCCTGTTTCCTAACATTTTAACTTAAAAACTTGAACCCATCTGAATTTAAAAAAGTTAAACCCATCACCATGGGACCCACAAAAGTTAAATTCCTTTGAAATGAAAGCTCTCTCTTGCTGATTAGTCCTGATCAAACATG
Source organism: Platycarya longipes (assembly GCA_036559045.1). Lineage (NCBI taxonomy): Eukaryota > Viridiplantae > Streptophyta > Magnoliopsida > Fagales > Juglandaceae > Platycarya > Platycarya longipes. The sequence goes on along the minus strand of CM071802.1, from coordinate 15,883,069 downwards.
CTCACTAAAGTGTATCACTATATATACTATCACTGAAAAAAATGCACTACCATGTGGGAAGGTGTTAGGAGCATAACTAATAGTGTAAAAATTATCAATATGAATAAAGAAACACAAATTTTCCTGTTGAATATAGATAGGGAAAATGAGATATGATAATAGTTCATTAACAAGGTGATGATAGAAATCACCTACGTGAGGAAATTGAGTCCAGAAAAGAGATTGAACAATACCACGTTAATACCACATAAGATATAATATTGCTTGAACTAAAAGCTTCCGTTCCCAACCTACAAATCCAACAGGGATATATCTTTATAATTGAGTTGATTGACATTATATTACAAGAAAGGATCATGTAGGGCATATACTTATTCAGTATGTAAATAATTTCAAGACACTTATGGCAATACATAAAGCCACTGTAGCTCACAGTATTAATACACAAAATCATGGTACATAGCTCATAGTTTAGTATAAAAGCATGGTCTATATATCTAGCATATTCTCTCATTGTCATAGAAAGCTCCAACAATTCTTTCTATTTGGCGCCGATCAAGTCTATTGATAGTCCAATGGGTTATTTCAAATGCAACGATTGTTGGAGAGGTAACAATAGTGCTTTACCCCTAATATTTCGATTGAAAATGTCATGTGTAAGCTTAGTAATGTACTACAAACTGCTTCCTTCATATTTTTATATATATAAAAACTGATAAGCTTGGTATAGCACCAATATGGTCTAAAGAACATGATAATTCTCATTCAGTGCAACTTTGTTTGATTTCTTTTGTTTCCCATTTACATTTCAAATATGGTGCTTCTCTCAGTTATGATATCTCAAGTTTGACACGTTGTTATGATGTCTTTTCGGGGGATCATTAGGAGATCTTGAATAGCGAATGTGCACAGTAGCAGAGGTAAGGTTCTACGTCAATAGTTTCTTCTCGAGCATGTCATCGAAGAAAACCAATTACTTGAAACTTAACAAGAACTGTAATTTGTCCTTGTGGGTTTCTGGATGTGAGCCTGGGTGGGCTTGTAGTTCTGGTTCACAGAAAGTTGACCTGAAGAATACAAAGGACATTCCTACTACAACTACTGATTGTGCAGCTTGTTGTGAGGGTTTCTTCTGCCCCATTGGTATTACTTGCATGATACGTAAGTTTATGCAAACTCATCAAATGATTGCATGTATCACTGAATAAACTAGCTTCTGTTGTATTTGCCATAATGATGTCATCGTTCTAAAAAAACAATTTTAAGTTATGTGATCTCCTTTGATTTCTTTCTTTGTTTTGCTTTTCACATCTTTTGGTCAGTGTTGCAACCTATATTAATTTTTTTAATATTTGTTGAATCCCATTCACTTCAAATTATTTTCATATCATGCCCTTTCCTTAGTGCTTTACTGTCAAACTCGGATTTGGAATGTTAACTTTTTCAATTTCAATTACACATCACCATTTCATTCAAATCATGAAATGAGAACTTAAAACTTATATATTCACTAGAGTTTGTGAATAGAAATTTGATTTTCATCTTACCTCTTTATTGTATTATTGCTCACAAAGAACAAGTTAAGAAAATCATATAGAACAGTTTTGCTAAGAGAAGAAAATCAAATTACTTACTTCTTAATGTTTATAATGATTTTTTCTAAAGGCTTTGGAGAATTTGGTTCTCAAGCCTGTGCATATACCACACTGGTCAAATTCCACATGGAGTCCTAAACTTTCCAGGTTTTCACCTTTTCCTCCCTTCATTTCCATCCTCCACAAGAGCTCTACTTAATTTTCAAATTCACTGCATGGATTAGAGTAAATTTGACTTCCAAAAGTTGGACACAACTGATTTATCACTCATTAACATCAATATATCTCACGTTTTATCATCATCCACAACTAGGGCTGAACATAAAAGCCGATACCCGACCCGACCCGATTACCGCTTATGTTTCGACCCGGAATTCCGACCCGCTGTCGGTTGAATCGGGTAACGGGTAATACCCGTTACCGATTAAAAGCTATTTCGCTTTCGATTTTCGTTTCAAAACCTAATTACCCCGATTCAAAATTCGAACCCAAGCCTCCAACTCCAGCGGCAACTGTTGAAGACTATCGACGACTATTGAAGACCATCGGCGACCATCGGCGACCATGGGCAACCTTCCCATCGGCGACCATCGAAGACCATCAAGCATCGGTCACCATCGACAACCATTGACGACCATAGGCAGCACGATTTCAAGAAGGTGAACGACATCAGCGAAAGTTGCCGAAAAAACAAAAGGATGAAATCATCTTCTCCAAAGACTTGTGTTCATCACCGGATCAGGTTAATCGAGTTTGATTAATCGATTTTGGTTAATTGAGTTCTTCCCATCGACGAAGGTTAGATCAAAGGTTTCTCTTTTACTTTTCTTGGATTCGGTTATTAGGGTTTGGTGTTCTTGAATTCTGGAATTGGGGCTTGTATTCTTGAATTTTGCCGATTGGGCTAGGGTTTGGTGTTCTTGGATTACGATTTTAGGTTTGGTGTTCTTTGATTATATCTTTACGCATAAAAAATATCGGGTAATCGGACGAGCGGTTAACGGAAGAACGGAATTGCACCAGAATCGGGTCGGGTCGGAAATGCCCGATAACTTCTCGAGTCGGGTCGGAGTACAGCCCTATCCACAACATAAGAAATTGTGTTATTGATAGCTCTTCCCGATGCATATGCCTTCAAAGCAGAGAATCCTCGAAAGCTCTTTTCTAACTTTCTTTTTTCTTATGTCTGAATTTCATCTTATAAGACATGAACATTATTGCTTACTTGTTAGCATTAGAATTTATCATTGTTTGATGAACATTAATATTTTATAAAAATTTGTAAGTATTTCATATAATTATTTAGTAAGTAAAAATATTATTTATACCTGCATTGTCAATGCATCTTTTATCACGCGTACAAAAATATTATTTTTACTTATCTTTTAATCTAATTATTCTTATTTTTTATTTTTATTTATCTTTTATTATATTTTTATCTTTTTTTTAGTATATTTTTTTAATATTTAGACTGATGTGGCACTATTGTCACGTCACTATTTCTGTAAAAAGTATGCAAAACCGTTCCTAACATTACTATTTAGTAAAACATACTGTTTGGCCTCTTTTTATTTTTCTATCAGTATCTTTAAAATATTTCAATTGACAATAAGAAAACGTGGAAAGGAAGGAATTCCAAATACTATGAAACTTAAGGTTAGAACTGTTATGGTAACAATAATGCTATTTCACCCGAATTCAGGTGAAATAATTTTCTCCCGTAATTTTTTTTAATTTTATTATTAAATGATTAAAAAAATCTTTTTTAATAATTATATGATTTTTTTAAAAAATAATTATTTAAAATTACTAAAAAATGATTGAAAATAAATCAAAAGGAAAAATTAACATTCCGAAAAAATTCGGGCTTGGGATGTAGCGCCACTCTCATGGTAAAGCAAAAGTTTGACTCTATTTTATAGAAGGACATGAGTTTGAGGTTCGTATTCGTTGATAAATTATTCAATATTATATATGCATGCAAGGCTTAGATTTATCCATATTGTCCCGTTTGTATTTGAAGATGAATTTAACTCATCTCAATTTTATCACTATGATTTTATTAAATCTTGACGTAAAAATAATAAATAATTTAATATTTTTAATTCCAAATTCAATTTTTTAAATATCAAAATAATAATAATAATATTAAAAAATAATATTTATTTTAACTTTTAAAACTTATTTTATCTCATTTTTAAATCTAAACAGAAATTAGGAGTTCTACTTATAAATATGGAACAATTACTCCCATTCACCGTTCATCTGAATGCTATAACTCATAATTGCAATAAATGTAGACTTGATGGGTGATAAGGCCGATGCACATAATTTATTCTCCTCTATGCATAGGGGGATTGACTTGCTATTATGACTCTTTTTGCCATTGATATGACTTTGCATAGACGCAACATTGGAAAGACCAAGGCTCAGGCGTATTGAGAGTTTGTGCCTACACCATATCTTGCACCACCGACCCAGACCAATCCCAATGCTGTTATCCACGGTTGGACTAGTAGAGGGTCCAATTGGCACTACAGAAGAGAGGGATGCACGACCTGCTTGGATTAATGCGATTGTGCTGGAGATTACTTCATACATTAGTGTATGCTTTAATGCATATATTAGGGCTCCCCAAACATCTTTAAAGGACAAGATTCTCAACTCCTTTAAATATCCTAAACGATAAGATCAATATGTTGGCAGTTGAACTTCCTAATTATACGTATTGTAGCTTGCACATTTATTATTGGGATTTTGTGTATTTTTCTCAATACTAAAATGTTTTTTTTTTCTATAATGCAATGAACAAAATCAATTATTTTTGTTTATATATTTGGTTCCTCTCTAGGTTATAAATATTTATTTTCTTTCCGAGAGTATGCTTCTTTTTTATTATAAAACGTTCGCATTTTAAATCTCAAATTTCGGACAAAGCCAAATAAGTTTAAATTTTGTGTGGATTTCACAAAACTCGTTCTGCTATCTCAACTCATTATTATTCATAAATAACTTAACTCAACATTTAAATTCAATCTAATTTTTTTTTCTTATGTTTGAATACATTATAATATTAAATAAAGAGTAATGTTATATGTACTTATAATTTTACTTACAGGACTCATTTGCTAATTTTTTTAAATTTATGTTTTATAATTTTGAACATATTAATAAATGACACATGAAATTATAAGTTATTATACATCTTTCTTAAATACAATTAAAAAGTGGACTCAAATTAAAAAGAAAGAAGAAAAATAATAAAAAATAGAAAATAAAGCAGTCTCAAGGCTGCTGGTAGAGGCCCATGCGCCTAGAGCAACTACCAACTGACATCTTACATTTCATTTCCCACTACCGCACATTTCCAAAACTAACTCACATCCAACGGTCTGACCGTCACTTAAAATCGTCATTTGTCTCTCTGTCAACATGACACTGCAACTCTTCTTCCCATTTCTTCTCCCCAAACTAATCCTCCATTTACGCCCAAGCCGCAAGTCCCACTTCCTGTCCATTTTCCTACTCCAACATTTTTTTTTTTTCAGGAATTATTTGAGAAAATAAATTTGGGAATATCGATTTCGACATGAGCAGAAGGAAGAAGGTTAATGCGCCCCGGAATCTATCTTTGAAGGTGTTCCTTGTTGTGCTCGTCTTGATCAGCCTCTCGCGGCGCGTTGCTGGTGACCAGGACGACGACGAGGAGGACGAAGACAACGGAGGGTACGACAATCCGGCTGCGCAACAATTATTCACGCAGCTTTTTTCAAAAAGCATCTCCAATTTCACTTCTATCTTCAAGGAAGATATCACCAAAAACTTCGGTTTTTGCATAACGGACGTGTTAGTTTCTATCCATTTCATCCTTTCTCAATCTTTCTACTTAGACACCTTTGTTATTTTTATTATCTTTTTCTTTTCTTGCAGAGATTGTCATTTCACGTCGCTTTTATTTCTGTTTTTATAGGGATGCTGATTGGAATGGGGCATTCAATTTTTCCAAAAATACGGGATTCATATCCACTTGTGCTAAAAACACTAAAGGTAACATAGCCTCGCGTACAAATCATGCTATCAACAAACCATTGTAGCTTTTTCCATAGGAATTCTTTATTTCCTTTTAGTTCTAATGTTTTGTCAACACATTCAGCAGTTTACATGTTTAACCTGGAAAGAAAGAGAACCCTTTGGAACTTCATTAAGGCATTTATTTTATGAAATTTGCACATTCGTTGTTAGGTGAAATAGGTTTCGTTCAGTCTTACGGAAGTGTAAATTGCAAATTTGGTAGTGTTGGATGAACATAATTTAGAGGCAGCAAAATTATGAATGAAGCCAATGAAGAGTCGCACAGAGAAAATTAAATTCACATACATAAAATATACCAGGATTCCACTTTCTCTTTTACTTGTGTAGCAGATGATAGTGTTTCTTATTTCTTGACTTAAGGATGTGCTCTTTATGCATACTTACTTGTTCTTATCCCCTTTTAACTGTACTAACTTATGAAATGGTTCCCCTGTTTCCTAATGATATTGTGGGACAAATAAAACTGCAATATACTCGTCAACAAACTAGTAGGAAAATTTCTTAACTCTCGAAATTGTCAAAATGATATTAGAACATGAATACTATGTATAGTATACCTCAATTGGGTAGAGTAAACAAACTGGAAAAGAAAGAAAAATTTTATTTCTTCCTTTGAAACCCCTTCCTCATAATCACTAATCAGAAAACATCACCCCCCCCCCCTCTTCCAACTCAAACTTCGACCTTCACAAACAAATTGGAAACATTCTTTTAAAATCCCTACCAGAAATTTGTTCTTTTCTTTTCTCTAATTAACTATTGATCAGCATGGAAGAGATATTGACTACAGCTGGTTGCATGGATGGTGCTGTAATTAATTTTGTGAAATTGACCGTGCATTCTATTGGATGATATCAGGACATAGGTTAAAGAAGAGGGCTCAGGCTCGAAGATTAGGTGTATTAACTCTGCTATGAACTGAATAGTTTGATCATTTCATAACCTTTGGCTTTGCACTAAACTTTACGAGTGACTTAATCTATTTAACCAATCTGAATGTGTTTCAAAAGTATATAATACTCAAGGCTGTGTTTGGAAGATGAACCCAACTCAACTCATCTCAAACCTAACATTGATGGGACCGACTACTTTTTAAATTTACCATAAAAAAAATTAAGCCCATCTCAACCTACTGCATTACATTTTAACTTAAAAACTTGAACCCATCTAAATTTAAAAAAGTTAAACCCATCCCCATCGGACCCACAAAAGTTGAATTCCTTAGAAATGAAAGCTCTCTCTTGCTGATTAGTCCTGATCAAACATGCTCACTAAATTGTATCACTATATATACTATCACTGAAAAAAATGCACTACCATGTGGGAAGGTGTTAGGAGCATAACTAATAATGTAAAAATTATCAATATGAATAAAGAAACACAAATTTTCCTATTGAATATAGATAGGGAAAAGGAGATACGATAATAGTTCATTAACAAGGTGATGATAGAAATCACCTACGTGTGGAAATTGAGTCCAGAAAAGAGATTGAACAATACCACGTTAATACCACATAAGATATAATATTGCTTGAACTAAAAGCTTCCGTTCCCAACCTACAAATCCAAAAGGGATATATCTTTATTATTGAGCTGATTGCCATTATATTACAAGAAAAGATCATGTAGAGCATATACTTATTCAGTATGTAAATAATTTCAAGACACTTATGGCAATACATAAAGCCACTGTAGCTCACAGTATTAATACACAAAATCATGGTACATAGCTCATAGTTTGGTATAAAAGCATGGTCTATATATCTAGCATATTCTCTCGTTGTCATAGAAAGCTCCGACAATTCTTTCTATTTGGCGTCGATCAAGTCTATTGATAGTCCAATGGGTTATTTCAAATGCAACGATTGTTGGAGAGGTAACAATAGTGCTTTACCCCTAGTATTTCGATTGAAAATGTCATGTGTAAGCTTAGTAATGTACTACAAACTGCTTCCTTCATATTTTTATATATATAAAAACTGATAAGCTTGGTATAGCACCAATATGGTCTAATGAACATGATAATTCTCTTTTAGTGCAAATTTGTTTGATTGCTTTTGTTTTCCATTTACATTTCAAATATGGTGCTTCTCTCAGTTATGATATCTCAAGTTTGACATTTTGTTATGATGTCTTTTTGGGGGATCAATAGGAGATCTTGTACAGCGAATGTGCACAGCAGCAGAAGTAAGGTTCTACTTCAATAGTTTCTTCTCGAGCACGTCATCGAAGAAAACCAATTACTTGAAACCTAACAAGAACTGTAATTTGTCCTCGTGGGTATCTGGATGTGAGCCTGGGTGGGCTTGTAGTTCTGGTTCACAGAAAGTTGACCTGAAGAATACAAAGGACATTCCTACTAGAACTACTGATTGTGCAGCTTGCTGTGAGGGTTTCTTCTGCCCCAATGGTATTACTTGCATGATACGTAAGTTTATGCAAACTCATCAAATGATTGCATGTGTCACTGAAAAAACTAGCTTCTGTTGTATTTGCCATAATGATGTCATCGTTCTAAAAAAACAATTTTAAGTTATGTGATCTCCTTTGATTTCTTTCTTTGTTTTGCTTTTCACATCTTTCCGTCAGTGTTGCAACCTATTCTAATTTTTTTAATATATGTTGAATCCCATTCACTTCAAATTATTTTGATATCATGCCCTTTCCTTAGTGCTTTACTGTCAAACTCAAATTTGGAATGTTACCTTTTTCAATTTCAATTACACATCACCATTTCATTCAAATCATGAAATGAGAACTCAAAACTTATATATTTACTAGAGTTTGTGAATAGAAATTTGATTTTCATCTTACCTCTTTATTGTATTATTGCTCACAAAGAACAAGTTAAGAAAATCATATAGAATAGTTTTGCTAAGAGAAGAAAATCAAATTACTTACTTCTTGATGTTTATAATGATTTCTTCTAAAGGCTTTGGAGAATTTGGTTCTCAAGCCTGTGCATATACCACACTGGTCAAATTCCACATGTAGTCCTAAACTTTCCAGGTTTTCACATCTTCCTCCCTTCATTTCCATCCTCCACAAGGGCTCTACTTAATTTTCAGATTCACTGCATGGATTAGAGTAAACTTGACTTCCAAAAGTTGGACACAACTGATTTATCACTCATTAACATCAATATATCTCACGTTTTATCATCCTCCAGAACATAAGAAATTGTGTTATTGATAGCACTTCCCAATGCATATGCCTTCAAAGTGGAGAGTCCTACTATCCCTTTTTTATTCTGACAACTTTGAAAGTGGTAATGCATATACCTTCAAAGTGGAGAATCCTACTTTCCCTTTTTATTTTGCCTTCATACGTTCCTCGTTGCCCTCTGCAACCTTTTATTTTCTTCCATCAGCTTCTTAATGGTCTTCTTCATTGTTGCGAGTCTAGCCTCCATTACGCTTTCCTTTTTGACAGGTTGTTTGGGATTGTGTTGTTGCCGGCATACAGAGTACATGTCAATAAATCAATCCCACAAACGGCACCATTGTTGAGGTCGTGTTTCGCGGCCTGGACAACTTGGTGACGTCCAAACAATCTGCATCTGCACAAGGAAATGATGGGGGGGCTGTGACGCCTTGAGACCACTCCGATGCCTAATTCAGTAAGATTATAAAGGGAATTTGGAAGTATAAGAGTAGAGAATAGGGGTAGATGGATTAACCTGTGGACTATAGAACTTTAGGCTATTTATATGGTTTGGTGTGCCCTAGGCTCACCACCTGAGCAGTATGGGTGTCATCCTTCTAATCTGTCAGACCATCATTCCCTTTGCTGTGTTCAAGTAGATCTTCCTGCCATCCCGATTCTGTCCCGACGAGTTATCCCTTCTTCCGTACCATGTTAGCCCCCACTCTACTATAGGGGCATGCTTGAGCTCCTGACCCACATTTAATGCAGTGAGGGGGACCTCATCTGGGATCGAAGTGCCAGGGACTTTAGATGCCTCTGTAGGGTTTAGCATTTAATGCGCGTGGCCATAGCAGGTACCCGCATTAAATGTAGTGGGACTATGGTAGGCACTCCGCATTAAATGTGGAGTGGGCGTGCCTGATTCCTTTGACTCAGTTCTGGTCATCGCTTGATCTTCCGTACTAGTAGACTCTCGCCCGGTCTCTTGGGACTCGCCTCCCGTACTAATAGCTTCTCATCCAGTCTCTTGGGACTCGCCTCCTGTATTGGTAGCCTCTCTCCCGGTCTCCCCTATGGGTCCAGACCTTCCTTTCCCATCGGGTCCCTTTACATAAGATTGGACCCGAGGCCCAATCTTTCGCAAGTGGGCGTCCCCTCACAATTCCTTTAGAAAATGAGGAATAAGTAGGTTTCAGTTCACACCAAAATCCATTCTATTTTTTTAATTCATTAAAGTTGGCAAATGCCACAATAGACATGAAGGAATTGGCACTCTAGTTTCTACACGGCCTCTTCGCCAATAGTACAGTGAAATAATGGTTTGAAATTTCATTTAAGTTAACTTATCAATGTTTGAATTTCTAAATTAGTTCGAACGTTCGAATGTATTAAGATACATTAAGATGTTATAACTAAAAATTGTTATCATTTAATGGATGTTAAGCAATTTACCTTCTCACATATATACTCAATGCACATAGTGGCGCACATAGTTTGAACATATGATGTTATAATGATAGAAATTTACAAAACATTCAGTGTATGTCAACACGATTTGAAAGCTCTTTTCTTTCTTTCTTTTTTCTTATGTCTTAATGTCATCTTATAAGACGTGAACATTATTGCTTACTTATTTGTACATGCATTGTCAATGCATCTTTTACGTATACGACGTACAAAAATATTATTTTTACGTATCTTTTAATCTAATTATTCATATTTTTTATTTTTATTTTTATTTTATTATATTTTTATCTTTTTTTTAGTATTTTTTTTAATATTTAGGCTGATGTGGCACTATTGCCACGTCACTAATTCTTTAAAAGGTATGTGAAACCGTACCTAACATTACTATTTAGTAAAACATACTGTTTGGCCTCTTTTTATTTTTCTATTAGTATCTTTAAAATATTTCAATTGACAATAAGAAAACGTGGAAGGGTCGAAGGAATTCCAAATACTATGAAACTTGAGGTTAGAACTGTTATGGTAACAATAATGCTATTTCACCCGAATTTGGGTGAAATAGTTTTCTCCAGTAAGTTTTTTTAAATTTTTTTTATTAAATGATTACAAAAATGTTTTTTTAATAATGATATGAATTTTTTTATTATTTATAAAAATTATTTAAAATTAATCAAAAATGATAGAAAATAAGGAGCTCATAATGAGATGTATCACTGAACTAAAAGAGCGTTTTGATCTACAAATTTAAAGTTGTGTTAGCAGTGTTTTAACAAGACTAGAACATTTGTAATATGCATAATGCTAATTTTATGATTCCAAATCATATTGTATATGATGTATGTACCTAGATGAATGTACTGACTTTTATTTCTGTATTTCCTTTTCTTCATTATTGAAGCTTGCCCATTGGGTGCTTACTGCCCACTTGCAAAACTCAACAAAACTACTGGTGTTTGTGAGCCGTAAGTTTGTACTTTTTTGCTTTGCTCATTTATAGTACTGTGTTAGCTTAAATTAATATTTAGTGGAATAAATATTATGCAGATACCGATATCAACTGCCCCCTGGGAAGCAAAACCATACTTGTGGGGGAGCAGATGTTTGGGCTGATATCTTGAGTAGTAGTGAGGTTTTCTGTTCAGAAGGATCATATTGTCCATCCACTGTGCAGAAAATTCCTTGCAGTAAAGGGTATTCATAACTATCCCAGAACTTTTTCATCCTCAGATTTGCAAGTTTAAAATTTATTTACTTACGGTTGCTGCAGTTTCACTTTTGCAGTCAATAACTTGGTGTTTTGTTTTTCTTTTCTTTTTTTGTTCCTCTTGATAATATATAACTGCGACCTGTTGCTCACCTCTTTAACTGCATTGTTTGCAGACATTTCTGCAGGACAGGCTCAACATCTCAACAACGTAAGTGCCTTCTAATCAAATATATTACAAATAGAATCACTGGATACACCTAATGAATATATTCCACAGCTGGAAGTCCTATTGTTTTTTTTTTTTTTTTTTTTTGTGGTTAATAGATGGGCAAATAAACCAGAGAAAAGCAAAGTGAAAAGGTCATAGATGGGTTGTTTTGGCTAAAAAAAATGGTATGAGTGTATGACATATAACCCTTAAAGTAATGACAACATGGGATCCTTCTGTTTGTGTTTTGACACTCTTCTGATTACAGATTTTCCGGAACTATTCTTTTATTTTTTTGTTCTAATAGCTCTAGTGATTGCTAAAGAGAGGAGTGGAAAGCTACCGGGGAAATATTGACTAGGATGTTTGTAAACATGAGTTTCTGACTAGTAGGTAGTGAATCTTCAGGTTAATCATGATGGGGCTCCCTTATTCGTTTGGCTATGCAAATAATATGAAATAAGATGAGATGAAAGTTGAAAGTTGAAAGTTGAATAAAATATTATTATAATATAATTTTTTCAATATTTTTTTTTCGTATTTGAAAAAATTGAATTATTTATTGTATTTTGTATAGGAGTTTGAGAAAGTTGTAATAACTAGATGAAATGAAATGAAATAGTTTCTGAAAACTAACCAGGCCATATAGGCCTGGTTTGTTTATTGACATGAAACTAAAACTCAAAAACACATCTCACATTCATTATTACACTTTTTCAAATCCTCATACAAAGTATAATAAAAAATTTAACTTTTTCAAATTCTAAAACACATTTTTCAAATCTTAAAACAAAATTAATATTAAAAAAATATATTACAACAATATATATATTTTTTTTTAACTTTTATCTCATCCCATCTCATCTCATCTCATCTCTGAAAACAAATCAGGCCTTAGGTCTCATTTGGTTATGTAGTTCAAATGAGGTGAGATGAGATGTTTTGTTGAAAGTTGAATAAAATATAGTTATAATATAGTTTTTTTAATTATTATATTTTTTTGAAATTTAAAATTTAAAAAAGTTGAATTGTTTACTATATTTTGTATGGGGGTTTGGAAACGTTGTAATGACTATATGAGATGAGATAATTTGGTTTTGTATAACCAAACCCTTAATCTTTATATTGCAAAGAATCAAGCTTGCTAATGAATATGACGTGGGCATGCCAATGTTCTTGTATTGACAATAGAATGTATGAGTGAGATAATATATAGGTTTGAAATAGTATCACTATTTTGTGTGCTAGTAAGATGTCGGAAAATATGCATTCATCAACATAGGTTGATAATGTGTCTTTCTTTTCTTTCTTTTTTTCTCTGGGTTTGAAGTCTAATTGACCTTTTCCACCCTGGATGTTGAGAAAGCACATAAATATAATCTTTAATATGCAGAATGTTTCAGGATGGCGACTTGTGAGCCAAAATCAGAAAATCAGAATATTACTGCATATGGTGTCATGCTTTTTGTGAGTGGTCTTTACTTTATTGTTTCTGTTAGTTTCTTCATGATTTTTCTGTGGTTTCTTGAATTTACAGTTACTGATCTTCGAATGTTATGTTCCTAACATGGGTTACATGCCTGTGTGCTCCATCTTTTTTTATACAAGTAAATTCATTTCATAAAAAGTACTGGAGGGTTGCTCCCTTTAATGGATAAAAGAACAAAAATCTATAAATTTACAAATATTAGCATATATATATATTGATAAATATTAAACATCACTCATGTCCATGTACAAAGCAGATGGACGTACCAGCATGGTCTTGATCTCTTAAATAACTGAAAAAAGTCCCACTCCTATTGTGTTTTGAAATGTCAACTCCCCAACCCACTTCCTCTATAGAACAATGATCCATTAAACTGAGTCAAACTTCTTACTTCCAAACCCCATGAATGCTGCAGAGAACAAGTTTCTTAAAAATTCATCATTTATCCCTCCCCAACAAAAATCTCATAGTTTCTCTATCCTTATAACCTCACGAATAGGAATAGGAAACTACGATAAAATTTTAAGTGCTCCAGTTGGGTAAAGTAGTACTTTTAATTAATGTCAATCTTCCTCCACTTGACAAATAAAGCCTCGTCCAACCATCTAGCTTCTTTTGATTTTGCTACAATGCTAGTGCAACCTATAGTCGAACATAAAGAGAATACTTGCTATTATTCATTGATGTTGAATGATATATATACTACATAAAATTGACAATTATACCCTCACAAGTTACACTAATTACAACTATGTCCTCTAACACTCTTCTTCAAGATAGGGCATATATGTAATATAAACACAGCTTGAAACAAATAAGCTTTGACCGACTATAACACAATGACTTAATAAATATATCTGCAAGTTAATCAGCAGACTTCACAAAGGGTGTAGAACAGTCACCGCTTAGTATCTTATCTCGAATGAAATGACAATCAATCTTAATATTTTAGTCCTCTCATGAAACTCAAGATTAGGAGAAATTTGCACTGCAACTTGATTATCACAAAATAATTGAAGAGGAACAAGAGCTAGAAACCCAATCTCTTGAAGAAAGTTTTGCAACTATGTCAACTCACTATTAGTGTGAATCATTGCTCATTCTTCAGCTCCTGCACTAGACTGAGCTACTTTTGTTTGTTTCTTACTCTTCCATGTAACTAAGTTACCTCCTACAAAGATATAATATCTAGTAGTAGATCTTCTAACTCAAGGAGATCCTGCCCAATCAACATCTAAAAAAGCTTCAACTTTAAGATTTCCATTTGGTCTAATACAACATTCCAAGGCCAAGAGCTCGCTTAAGATAACGAAGAATATGAATTACAACATCCCAATGTGAGATCCTGGGTGGGTTTTTCTAGAAATTGACTCACTACACTCACTACACAAGAGATATCGAGTCTAGTGATAGCAAAATAATTCAATTTCTCAACAAGTCTTTCATATTTACTTAGATCTCCAAACAACTCCCCTTCCTCTTTCAAGATTTTCAGATTTGGGTCCATATGAGTGTCAATAGGTGGTGCACTCAACATGTCACTTTCTTCCAGAAGTCAAGTATATATTTTGTTTGAGATAGGTTAATACCTTTTTTAGATATATTAACTTCAATTTCAAGAAAGTATCTAAGCTTGCCGAAGTCTTTTGTTTGAAACCGATCAGGTAAAAATTGTTTCAACCTAGCGATTCTGGCTAAATCACTCACAATAATTACAATGTCATCCACATATACAACCAACAAGATATGACTTGCATCACTATGTAGGTGAAATGACGAATAGTCTGTCTTGCATCTATGAAGACCAAATGCCAATACAACATTAGAGAACCCCCCCCCCCCCCCCAATCCATGCTTGAGGAGATTGTTTCAACCATATAATTGCTTATTTAACTTGCACACAATACCTCGACACTCCCCCTGAACAACAAACCCAGGTGGTTGTTCCATATAAACTTTGCCATGTAGGAAGGCATTTTCAACATCCAATCGAAATAAGGGTCAATCCAAATTAGCAATAAGAGAGATCAATACTTGAATAGAAGAAATTTTGGCAACCAAGGAGACGGTCTTATCGTAATCAATTTCATAAGTTTGAGTGTAATCTTTAGCAACAAAGTGTGCTATCAGACATTCTATAGAACCATCAGGATGGAATTTGTATATACCCATTTACAACCAACAGGTTGTTTACCATGTAGGAACAAGATCTCAAATTCCATTATGGCCATTTCATTTTTCTTAGCTGTCCTCCATCCCAAATCCTATAAAGCATCTTGAACTGTCTTAGAAATAAAAGTTTTGAAAGTTGAGAAGTATAACATGAAAATTAGGGAGATAAGACATGAAAAGAGACATATTGGCTAATCGGTTGTTGAGTAATACAAGAACGAGTACCTTTTTGGAGAGCAGGTAACTCAGGATTTGACAATAGAGACAAGGTTGGTGGAGACATGGGAGACGGGACTGCAAGCGATATGTGTACACTTGTAAAGAACAAGGGAAGCCATTGAGGAGGATTGGATAAAAGTAGGTGAGTATGCAGGAGAAAGGATAAGAGTAGGTAATGGTAGAGGAGATGTATCCGAGAAATAGGATATGAACTCAAAGAAGGTGACCTTAGCACTCGTGAAGTAACGTCTAAGAACAAGACTATAGCAGCGATATCCTTTTTGAGTCCACAAATAACCAATAAAGAAACACTTGGTCGCATGTGAATCAAGCTTACCAAAGCCTAGGCCAAGGTTATGAACATAGCAAATACACCTAAAGATTTTTTAAGGGAGAGAAAATGATGAAGAAGAAGGGAACAAGATGGAGAAAAGGAGAGAAACCATCAAGGACTCGTGAAGGCATGCGGTTAATAAGGTAACGCAATAAGAACAACCATCACTCCAAAAACATGTAGGAATATGCATGTGCAGTATAAGTGTTCTAGTTACATCTAGCAATTAGCGATTTTTGCATTCAGCCACCCCATTATATTGGAGTGTATAAGAACATGAAATTTGATGAACAATTCCTTTATTATTTAAGTAGCAAAGGCACTAAATTGATATTCTTTAGCATTGTCAGAATGCAAAATTTGAACTTTTTGTCTAAATTGAGTTTTAATTTCTTCCCGAAAGACTTTGAATATGAAAAGAAGTTCAAATCGTGCCTTCATTCAGAAATAGCCATGTCATACAATGTAACAAAATACTGAAACTTATTTGATACAATCTTAATTGTTCCCCATATATCATAGTGAACCAATTCAAAAGGACTAGATGCACGATTATCAGTTTGAGGTACAAAAGACACGTGATGATATTTGCTAAGTTAACATGCTTCACAAGGAGAGTAAGACACATTTCCTAGATTCCTAACTTGCCATTTCAAAAGAGAAAGAGGATGGTGTTCAAGGCGGCAATGCCATTCAAAAGTAGATAATGATGAGGATGTGAGGGTTTGAGTGGGTGACTGTTTGACATCAAGGATATACAAACCACTTGCTTCATGCCATGTACCAATCTTCTTCCCCGTCTTGAGATCCTGAAAGATACATATAGTGGGATAAAAGGTCACAGAACATTGAAGATTTTGAATAATCTTATCTAATGGACAACAAACTAAAGGGAAAACTAGGAGCATAAATAGAACAAATAACAAAGATATGGAATCAGTGAGTTAAGTGGATCCAATGCCTGTAACTTTAGCAAGAGAACCATTATCAATAGCAACACTCTTTGGAAATGTCATAGTATCTAATTTATATAAGGAATAAGACAAACTGGTTAGATGTTCATTAACTCCAGAATCGATGATCCATGGATCTTGAGTAAATGAGACAAGACATGTAGACCCTAAACCGGAATGGGCAAGAGTAGCTATGTAAGATAAAACACAAGTGCGACCCAAAGCTGATCATACTCATCCTTTGATTTGCTATTCATATCTGGAGTCAAGTTGACGGTGATCTTGACAAATGGCCTGATTAGCAGACTTAGATGGTCTACCATGTAGATCCCAACAATAGTCCATCAAGTGCTTAGTGTGACCACAATGGATGCTCCTATGAGATTCATGACCTCAAGTGTGATGACCTTTGGCATCACATCCCCCACATGCACCTCTACCACCCTGGCCTCCACGCACACTCGGAGCACCAAAGGAGGCAACTAAAGTGGATCTCTCATTAATTTGATTAGTAAATGAGGGAAGTCGTGGAATTGTCAAAATCTTAGAATGCATTGACTCATACTCAGGTTTTAAGCCAACAAGAAACTAAACAACATTGAACTCTTCACGTTGTTATTGTATAAGTGAACATTAGAAGGATAGGTTGATACATTTTGAGTTCTTCACATATACTAATCACTTAAGAATAATACTTTTCCAAACCCAAAGTACCATGTTCCAACCCCAAAGTACCATGTTCCAACCCAAAGAATTGCTTACACAACTCATAAATATGGGTTATGTTCCGAGCATCCGAATACATCTATTTGAGATGCCTCCATACCTCTTGAGCGGTGTCAAAATGTATCAAACTAGTGCAAATGTTAGGCTCAATACTAGTCAACATCAAGGAAAAGATTTGAGCATCTTCTTGTTCCCATTGAACAAATGTAGAACTACTTGAGTCAGGTATTGAATCAACCAAGTGGGTACGAAAACCCTTACCTTTAAAAAACATTTCAACAGACAGTGACACAAATTTAGTTTTCATGGGGGTAGAAAAATGCACACTTCAACTTGGAGACAGAAAATCCATGCATAATATGAAATATGGATGAAAAACCAAGAAACACAATTTGGAAAAATAGAAACCCGGCAAAGTACCCAAATTTCGGCTCTATATCATTTGGCTCGGAATTAGTCTATATCGAGTTTGAACCTGCCTGTATCGGCCTTTATCAGGTGTGAATCGGGTATTACTGGTACCAAATTCAAACTAACCTTTAACACAAATTAGGGTTATCCTAAACGAGGATAAGTGATGCTGGATTTACCATATTCTCGTTACCAAACAAGTGTTATTCCGGATAGGAATAGGCTTTTACTACAAGTTGGGGGCATTCATACTCGAGGATAGTTTAGACTTGCAACCAGACATTTCGAGACTTCAAAGTTGCTAGTGACAAACTGACCTTTTGGCAGCCGATGACGATGGAAACTCATTCGGGTGCACATAGAACAACAGCAAGCTCGACTTTGGTGCCCAGTATTGGAGACGACGTCGGAAAGGAACCGAAAACACCTTAAAAATCCTATCAGCCGCCAACAACGAAGGGAAAAACCACCGAGTGCATAGACAACGATGGTGAACTTGGATCCGACAGACAACCTAACCACTGCACTAACCACCTCTGCACCAACCACTGCTAACCACCACTAACTCAATCGCACAACCACTACCAACCGACTACTTAACGCTCTAATACCATTTAGTCGAACACGGAGAGAATATTTTTTTAATCTTTTTCTCTTAGTATTTGTTTTATGGGTGATGAGTAGAAGAATTCAATTAGTTTAGGAAGAATAAAATTTAAAAAAAATTAAATAAATTAAGAAAAATAAAAATGAGTATGGTGTGTGGTGTTTGGTGTGTGGAGATGATGAGTAGCACAGAGCTCATTATACTCTCACAAATTACACTAATTACGGCCATGTCCTCTAACCAACCAAAAGATGATCCAAATTCTTAATGGTAATGATGTCACCCTACTCAATCCTTTATGCCAGCCAAGCTTTTCAACTGGAAATAATTTCTGATTTCTCTAAATTGATCCTTGGCCTAACACCACTTCAGAACATAAGAAGAGACAATGAAGATTGCGGATATGTTTGACTTGCATTAGCCTCACAAACTATCAAGGTGTCATTTGCGAACAAAAGATGCGATATTTCTAGTTCTTCACTACTCCTTAACCCCGCTAAAATGTTGGATAAATAAATGCCCCCCATCCACTCGTGTACCTCTCAAAGCCTCCATAGCCACAAAAAATAATAATAATAAAGGATATATCAGATCCCCTGGTCTGAATGAATAGAAGTATCTAGTTGTTATCATGTTCACTTAAGGGTTATCTAGGGTTTATCTGATTGGTGAAACCAATTTGTGTTCTGCTGGAATTGAGTGCTTGTGCCCTAGCAGTCCTCTGATGCATTTGGTTCAGTAGCACTCTTTCTATAACAATTTATTTTGACAGCTTAATTAGAGAAAATCTGTTGGTGATTTACAGAGTATATATCTTTTTGAAACCATCAAACATATTGCATGATTGAAGTAATGATGTTGGTTAATCTCTGCTCGGTGTGCCATAATGCATTATTTCACACTATTACCATCTGAACTGACACTTCACTTTCACTGCAGGCTGGGTTAAGTTTCCTGCTTATCATTATATATAACTGCTCCGATCAAGTTCTTGCAACTCGAGAGAAAAGACAAGCAAAATCCCGGGAAAAAGCAGTTCAAAGCGTAAGAGAAACAGCACAAGCACGTGAAAAATGGAAGTCTGCAAAAGATATTGCTAAGAAGCATGCAATTGGATTCCAAACACAGCTATCCCGAACATTTTCTCGCAGAAAATCTCTCATGCAGTCAGAGGTAAAAGGGCTGGGACATGCTAAACCTGGAATGGATGCTGCCTTGTCGCCTATGACGATGAGTGGTCCAGGTGCAACTCAGGAATCACATGGAGGATCAAAGGGAAAAAAAACGGAAAACAGCAACCTCACAAAGATGCTGAATTCTATTGAACAAGATCCTGATAGCCATGAAGGCTTCAATCTCGAGATAGGAGATAAAAATATCAAAAAGCATGCACCAAAGGGTAAGCAGTTGCATACTCAGAGCCAAATGTTCAGATATGCATATGGTCAGATTGAGAAGGAAAAGGCTTTACAAGAGCAGAATAAGAACTTGACCTTCTCCGGGATTATTTCGATGGCTACTGATGATGAAGTTAAGAAGAGACCCACAATCGAGGTTGCTTTTAAGGATTTGACCCTCACTTTGAAAGGTAAAAACAAACATCTATTGAGGTGTGTGACTGGCAAAATATTACCTGGCCGAGTTTCAGCCGTCATGGGTCCTTCCGGGGCTGGAAAAACAACATTTCTTTCTGCTTTGGCTGGGAAGGCAACTGGTTGTACCATGAGTGGTATGATTCTCATAAATGGAAAGATGGAATCGATACACTCATACAAGAAAATCATTGGTTTTGTGCCACAAGATGATATTGTGCATGGGAACTTAACGGTAGAGGAGAATCTTTGGTTTAGTGCAAGCTGCAGGTACACCACATTAATTCCATGGTGCTGGCAACCTGTGTAGTTTTAGTTTTTGCATTTCTTGAAGAACTGGTGCCGATACCAATCTGATATTGTATAAGCTTTTTGACCACCCTGCATTTAATAGGTTTAAGCAGATATTGGAATACTGTATTTTTTATTATCTCATTTGATGCATAGCCTCAGAGTCTGAACTTCGATAGCATATTTTTTGTCTCATATCCACCAATCAAATCTATTTCCTTAAACCTTATCCTAGTTTTAGTTCAAATCCTTAAACTTAAAACTTGTTAAATTTTTGAAGTCAAAATATGGTTTAGAGGACTGCAAGATAACAAGTTAACACACAACATGGATTAATTGTTTTTCTCAACATGGATCCTGGATTAGTCAATACAATTGTAAAATATGCATATGAGCTCATTAGCAAGCTTTTTCTAAATTGTGAGAGCTGTTTTGAGTTTTATTTTTGATATGTCGATCAATTTTTCCTTCATAGGCTAAGTATATTTTTCCTGCATCTGTTACTTTTATGTTTATTTGCTGTTCTTTCCTTGATGCCTCTTAATTGTACCTGTTTACTGTAACAACTTTTTGTCTGCATAATCTTTTCATATCTGCTTAACCTACTTCATAGTTGATGGGCTTAACATCCTGCGCATATGAAAATCAACCATGAGGTGTTGTTTTAGCAAAATCTAGCATGGCTTATTTCCAATGTAGACCGATACATAAGAAAGCATTCTTGTAGTTCACGATGTGGTTGCTTGCTGCTTTTATAATCCTTTTTATTAATTTTTCATCATTGCAGACTCTCCGCCAATCTTCCCAAAGTAGAAAAGGTTCTGGTTGTTGAAAGAGTCATTGAGTCCTTGGGGTTGCAGACTGTGCGGGATTCTCTTGTTGGGACAGTGGAGAAGCGAGGAATCTCGGGTGGCCAAAGGAAAAGAGTAAATGTTGGGCTGGAAATGGTCATGGAACCTTCGCTTTTAATTTTAGATGAACCCACATCTGGTCTAGACAGTTCTTCTTCTCAATTACTACTTAGAGCACTTAGACGTGAGGCTCTTGAAGGAGTAAATATTTGCATGGTTGTCCACCAACCAAGGTAACTTTACTTCTGAGTACAAGGGAATGATGGGAAATTTTATGGTATGTACTTCTAACGTTCTTTCTCGAGTGTGCTTTCCTCCATTGGGAATATTTCCCATCAGAATGACTTGAGTTTAGATTGCTTCTTCTTTTGTCTTTTCTGAGAAGTCGAGCTATCGACAACCTAAATATTTTATTATAGACCAGTCATTCTTTTATTCGAAAAAGAAAGGTGGGCCTATTTATGTGTATGCTAAAAACTTTTGTAACGATTTAAAATGTGACTTAACTTCTCTTTGCAAATTCGCTAATCAGTGGTTAGGTTAAAGGACATGAGATAATAGATACCACAGTTTCTTTGCACATTTATATGCGTATCTCTACATGCATATATATGTATGCACGTACATTGGTGTTGTGTGTTCATTGGAATATCCTTTATCTATCTACTGCTTTCTGTTTCTTGTTCATTGTTATTTCAACCAGTCTAAATGCATGTTTCTATTTGTTTCAAATTAATTGTTTTGATAGAACATCTCCTAAACATGGACAATAATTAGTACTTTTTTATATATCAGAAGTAGTGGCTTTATATGACCTGAATACTAATTAGTACTTTATTAGTGGATCCTTCCAGAATTTATCAGGGAAATTAAGCACATTAGCTTTTATCTGAAACTAATGATTTCTCTTTTGTGTGCTTCAGTTACACCTTGTTCAGGATGTTTGATGATTTGATACTTCTAGCTAAAGGTGGTCTTACAGTGTATCATGGATCTGTTAAGAAAGTTGAAGAGTACTTTTCCAGTCTTGGGATTACGGTCCCTGAGCGTGTTAATCCTCCAGACCACTACATTGACATTCTGGAGGGAATTGTAAAACCAAGTACAAGCACAGGTGTAAATTACATGCAACTTCCTGTTAGATGGATGCTCAATAATGGGTACCCAGTTCCCATGGATATGCTACAGAGTGTTGATGGAATGGCAGCAGCAAGTGGTGAAAATTCTAATCACGGAGGAAATGTATTAGATACTGGATCAGATGCACAGTCTTTTGCTGGAGAATTTTGGCAGGATGTGAAGTGTAATGTTGAGCTACGAAAGGACAATATACAACATAATTTCTTAAAGTCGTATGACTTATCCGACAGGAATGCCCCTGGTGTATTCCAACAATACAGATACTTCCTTGGAAGGTAAATCCCAACTCTATTCTTTTTGTGGTTTAGGCTCTTAGCTAAACATTTAAAAAGAAAACTAGTTTTCCTTTGATAACACAAACATCCTATTTTTCTTGAGTTAGAAACCCTATAAACTTTTTTATCTACCGTACAGTACTTCTTTTCTTTCAATAAAGTGTTAAGAACTTTAGGACTTAATATGTTTGTGGTTGAGATTTTTTTTTTTTTTATATGTGGGATATCAATTAGCCTATGTTTTGCGGAGAAAAAAAGAGGTTTGTTGGGCTGCTCAATTTTGTGAAGACTGTTCTATCTGTCTAATAATTCAAAGTTGATCTTCAGATGACTGGCTCTTTTGCAGGCTCGGTAAGCAACGGCTACGAGAAGCTAGGACACAAGCTGTAGACTTTTTAATTTTATTGCTGGCAGGAATCTGCCTAGGCACACTTGCCAAAGTGAGTGACAAAACATTTGGAACACTCGGATATACATACACCGTCATAGCAGTTTGTAAGTTAAAATCTTTCCAATTCTCAACCATGCAATGTTCTTTTCGATTTGCTTTTTTCAAGTTGGGGATTCACTTTGATGCTGGAAGCAAATACAAACATTATTTTAATAGGCCCCATTGGGAACTTGTTGAACTAAGATCAACTCGATCAAGTCTAATTTTAAGCTAAGTCTAACATTCAAACACCCAACTTTTAAATCACTAAACTCATTTCAGTTTAAAACTTCTTTACAAGTGGGATCTACAACCTTTTTTTTTTTAAATAAGAGATAATTTTACTGATAAGAACGAAAGAGGCATAACCCGTGTACACAAGAAGTATACAATAGGAACACATAGTTACATCTAGTTAAAGAAAGACAAGAATGCATGGACATCATTCCCATTAAGAACAATAGCTGAAAAGCACAACAATAAAGTTTGAACAAAGAAATTCTATAGCTCCGCCATTGATCTCTCATTGTCTTTAAAGCAACGATCATTCTATACAACCAGATACACCACATAAGACACAACGGGATCATCCTCCACACTGCTGCCACCTAGGGACAACCGTGTAGTTTCTTCCAATAACCCAAGAGATCCACCACCCTTGTTGGAATTATCCGAGGAACATCCACCTTACAGAAATTCTCAGCCCACATCATCCTTGCCACCTCACAATGCAAAAGTAGATAGTCTACTGATTCTTCATTCTTCTTGCACATGTAGCATCAATCTATTACAACACATTCCCTCCTCCTCAAATTTTCCGTGGTTAAAATCTTCCCAAGTGCCGCAACCCAAATAAAAAAGGCTACTTTAGAGGGTACCCAGGACCTCCATAAATTCTTCCTAGGAAAGGCGGTGCTAGCTTGTGTTGTTAGGCTTTTGTAATAAGTCTTAACCTGTGCATTTTTTCTGAGCATTAAACAGCCACTGCATTTGTGGCTGAACCCTAAAACAATTCGATGTTGCTCTTAATTAGTTTATTGTATTTTTCCATTCGTTAGTTAGTTTATCAAAGCCTTTGTCCTACAAAATTTTGGTATCAAAGCTTTAGCCTACATAAGTTTTTGTATTAGAGATGGTTACACACTATGTCACTAATGGGAGATCTTACAACCTACAATGCCACAATGTCAAGAGTTGAAGATGCTTACAAATAAAAAATGCTTCAAGATAAAATTACTTCAATAAATAGTTTACAATAAGATTGTTTTCGACAAGGAAATATGTTAAGATTCATTATGCTAGAAAGTTTAATGATCTAACCAACAAGTGGGAAGTAGTTTTTCATAAGCAAGGTAGTTATATTCGAAGCTCACTTACAGCTGTATAACCAAGTACACTAGAAGTATACAATAGGAGACACTCAACTGGAAGCGAATAATTTCTGAAGTGCTTAAGATCTTACAATCTTTACAGAAATATTGAGAAGAACCAAAGGAGGTTCTAACGTCAAGAGGGAGACTTAGCTTCTATTTGGTAACACAACTATTTTCAAGTATTCTAAGATATTCTTAAATATTTCTTTCTCAAATATCACTCGAACACAGAACACCTTTCAATTCCAAATCTTTCAATTTTTTCATCTAATTAATATCTAATTATTACAACTTTCTCAAACTGCCAAACAAAACATAAAATAATACAACTTTTTAAATTTCAAAACAAAAATTATATTAAAAAATTATATTCAACCATTTTTAAATTTATAATATTTTTATTCAAACTTTTTTTCTTCTTTCACAAAACTTAATAAAACATCTTAAGTAAAACCATTTCACTACTATTCACAGGTATACTAAGAGATTCCAAGTATCCAAAGAGGGCCTTATGAGAGATGGTTCATCTGAACTTGGCTGGAATAGGAATGCCATTAACATTAAATTATACATACTTCCAATGCCATATTCCAAAGGAAAAATTGCAAGATTGATTTTTCCATCACTAACAATTGCAACATGTAATCCAAGAAATTGGAGAGTTAAAATATAAAAATTTAACTGTGGACGAGTTTCCTCCAACTAATAAGGAAGAGTGATATGGGAAAGAGTTTCTGCTACTTTTATATTCCTAAACTGTAATAAACTTTCAGTCCATTAGGTCTTATTTTGGTTTCATCTATAGGTCTCACATGTTAGTTGATCAGGGCCTTCATAGTCAAAGTCCAATGAATCTAGGTGATTCTCCAAGTGTGTTAATGTAATTGGATACCCAGGAAGGATGTCATTGATGGTCAAAGATACAATAAAAAGTGGAACAAGGGACACAATATCAGCATCTTTTGGGATACTTTTGAGATTACCCCCCCCCCCCCCCCAAGCCCAAATTGTTAGGTGGATTTCCCTGATTCATTCTTTTTTATCTTGATTATGTTTTCTATTAAACATGTTTTATTTCTTGTGAGGCATCCATGCCTGATCATCCTTTTTTTTTTTTTTTTTTTGCAGCTCTTCTTTGCAAGATTGCTGCTTTGAGAACGTTTGCATTGGATAAATTGCATTATCGGAGAGAGAGTTCTTCTGGCATAAGTAGCCTAGCTTACTTTCTTGCAAAGGATACAATTGACCATTTGAATACCATCATCAAGCCTCTGGTTTATCTCTCTATGTTTTATTTCTTCAACAATCCTCGATCATCTGTCACGGACAATTACATTGTTTTAGTATGTCTGGTTTACTGCGTAAACGGTATAGCTTATGCTTTCGCAATATTTCTGGAACCTAGTCCAGCACAACTGGTGAGCGTTTACTATTTCTTTTATTACATGTTTGATTAGCTTCCTAAGTTTAACAACAATGGCATGACTGTTTAGAGACTGGAATTGGGATCAGTACATATAAATACATATATATATATATATTGTTCTCTTTTTGATCTTATATGCAGTGGTCAGTGCTTCTTCCCGTTGTTTTAACACTCATAGCAACCTATACCAGCACTAACAAAATTGTGGACGTTCTAGCTAACTTGTGCTACACTAAGTGGGCTCTGGAAGCTTTTGTAATTGCAAATGCTAAAAGGTTAGGCCTGACAATTCCTCTCTCTGATATGTGGTAATATTAATAATATTGCATAGATCTCATATTTTTATGCTACTTGTCCATTCAATTATCCTTAATGCTTTCAGATATTCTGGAGTGTGGCTAATAACACGCTGCGGTTCACTCATGAGTAGTGGCTATGATCTTAATCATTGGTATCGATGTTTGGCTTGCCTTGTCCTTACTGGAGTGCTAAGTCGGGCTATTGCATTCTTTTGTATGGTAACCTTCCAAAAGAAGTAAATTCGGCCAGTCAGATTACTGTAGCAAGACTAGTCTTTCCTTGGAAGTAACTCCCATATAGACTTGAGGATTCTGAGAAGAATACAGAAGAGACTTTCCTTAAAACTTTTGTAAAGAATAGTATCTTTATCGTGAATAACTCTCAATCATTGTTTGGAGTTAGGATTTGGGATTGCTACAGTGGTGCAGAAGGGAAGAAGGGAGCAAATTTTAGCGCCGAGCACTCGAATTTCACACCGTGACTTTCTGCATATTTGATATGAACCAGAAGTGCAGATCTATTTTGTCTAAAGCAATACTAATTCATCCTAAGTTTTGCCATCCCACATCACATTTGGCAATGTTGCACATTTAAGTGGTTGGTTGTCCATCTAAGTAGTCTTGACATTTAAAGCCACTAAAAGTGTATAGTACTATCATCCGATTTGATTAGATATGACGATCTGAGAATGAGGAATTATTTCTCTTTTGTTTTTTAGCATAATGCCCAATTGATGGATCTATGCTCCATGGAAAATTAATCCTCTTCCCTCTTCTCTTTCTTTTCTAACATAGTTTGTACGGCAGATTGGCATCCAATAAAAACAAATGAGTAAATTGCACAGAAGGTAACGACTTTGATTGAAGATTATTCCTTATAATCATAATTATTGTCTTGTCCAGATGAAAAACCTCTCCCAACCATGAAAGGGACCTTCTAAACAAGCATGTTTTCCCTATCTATATTATTTTCAATTCCCCGATGGTTGGAATATGTCCGCCCATGTAGGTTTATTGTTGCTTGAAGATAGCAATTTATTCTTTTTTGTTCTGTTTTTGGTCAAATTTTCTGGATTGAGCGCATCTTGAGAGTAGTCTCCATTTATATGGTGCTTTAAAACTGGGCATGGATTAGACTAATCACTTGCTTCAGAGGGATGTCCTGGTGTTTCGTACTATCGCGTTCATGGATGGTGACAAAGGTTTCAATTCATATCCCCTTTCAAAAAAAAAAAAAAATCATATATATCTTATCTCATTTCAAAATTTCTTATAATTTTCTTGACAATCATCACTCAAATACAAAATTTTTTTCAATTTCAAATATTAACTTTTTCATCAATAATTACTTAATCATTACAAATTTTCAAATTTTCAAACAAACACAAAAAATAATACAACTTTCTCAAATTTCAAAATAAAAATTATATTTAAATACTATATTTAAATATTTTTTAATTTGTAATTACTTTATTCAACTTTTTCTCTCTCATTTTTCAAAACTCAATAAAATATCTTAACTCAAATAATTTCATTAATATTTATAAATAATTTCACTACGTACAATTCATAATTCTTCTCTCATATCACATTATCCAAGCATGCCAAAATACATAAACCTTTGAATTGAAACTCCAAAGTTACTTAAGAGGTTTGAACACATGCACAATACAAGAAAAATGACTTTTTGCATTACCTAAAATTGTCACGAAAAGTCAAAACTATGTCGCTATTCCTTTTTAGTGTCGCCTAAAAATCAACGCAAGGTGGACAGTATTACTGTGTCCCAAAAAGTTTTTTGCGTCAAAACAATATCAACGCAAAAATACTACTTTTACGTCAATAACTATTGATGTTAAAATAGAACAACTTTGATGCAAAAGATAATCCAACGGTAGGAAAATGTCATATTAGCGACCAAACATCAATGTTGCAAAAACAAAATATAGTAGCAAATAATACTATTTGCGTCATATATATGTAGTCGCAAATATACGTATATTTGTCGTAAATGGTTTATTTTTGCGTCTGTCCATATTGTCGCAAAAATACACTAGAGTCACAAATAGCGCTCCATTTTCGTCCACATATATCGTCGCAAAAGCAAAGATTTGTCGTAAATATATATTTTTTTTTGCGTCTTTTTATTTTGTCACAAAAGAAACTAGCATGCAAATTGATTATTATTTTTGTCACATATATCTTGTCACAAAAACACTTGAATGTCATAAATAGAATTTTTGAGTCGTTCTATATTATCGCAAAACTAAAATTGCGATACAAATTTTCTCATTTGCGTCACATAAATCCCGTCGTAAAAGTAATTGTCTTGTATATAAATTATTTTGTGTCACTCTATATTTTCGCAATTAAGTGTTTATTGACGAAAAATGGATTTTATTTCTGTCATGAAACACTAATTTCGGTTGCCACAATTTTGATTACAAATCATTAAAAAGAGTAATAATATTGCATTATATATGCTCGAGAAACATACTAAAAATTAGTTGATTTTAGGAAGATTTCACATTCCAAAAAATATTTAAATAAATATTAATGTTTTAATTTAATTTCTACGTACACACCATCAAATTGATCTACCAACACAAAAATTCATGAACTTCAAACCAATCACCAGATCAAAAAAAAAAAAAGAACTTGAATCAAGTTTTACTATTCAACATGAATTTTTGATGATCAAATGAGCAAGATTTCCAAGAAAAGCTCATTCCCAAGAATCTAGTTGATTTGTTTACAATTACTAGTTGTAAACATAACTGCCAAGTATCAATCAGCACGCATATAGGAGATTACATAGATCCATGTCATTTTTCATTTAGATACTAGAGAAAGCTACACATGCACAAAAATATGTTCTAAGTGCTTTCTCCACATACATATCAGTCCACTAAAGTACCAACATATATATATATATATATATATATATATAATTACCTAGCACACTTTAAATAAACCAACTTTATGTTCTTGTGCACAAGCTTCTTGCTACATATTTTTTAGGCAACTTCAGCTTGTGCTATATATGCACACTACATATGTGGCAAACTAAAATATTTCAGTCATTTTTTTATTGATACATGGTCAGAATTCGCCCAAGCAAATGCTATGTGCTGCATCCCATCTTGGAAAGATCACTAAGTTGTTGGTTGCTTTGATACATCTTGTCTGCATACATTTATTCCTATAATTAAGTAAACTGAATATATTTAAAATACCAAGAAGAGAAACTAGTAATCCAACACATATTAAATCCTCTCTCTCTAATAAGTCAAAGAGATACTAATATAATTACTCTGAAATTTTTTTACAATTAACTACACTACATGATAACAGTTTATAAATTAATTCCATAACAATTACTCTTAAAATTAAAAACAAGTGAATTTTTACCATGGAGGAGTATTAAAAATGTCCAACTTCATTTTGATTCATTAAAAAAAACAAATCTTGCTTCTATGACATTCTATTGGAGAGAGAGAGTTCATATACTTCTATTTTTTTAACGAAGTGACATAAGAAAATATCCATGAACTCCATAATTGACCATCCTATTTTTTTTGGAAGAATACCATTAACTGTCCTCTTTTTTGGAAGAATACTAAGAAAAAACTTTTTTTTTTATATGTAACATTATTAAAAGATCATATTCCAAAGAAATAGGATATGCCCATCGAACGTATACAAAGGATTAAAGATCTACACATCTTCCAAAAACAAAAAGAAAACAACTCTAAGAAACTAAAACAGTTTTTTTGATTTTTATCAACCAATAGCAGGAGAAAACTAAAATGAAATTATTCTTAATCAATTCCAGTTTTTCTTTCATTCCCCAATAAGAACCAAATGGAACCTAAAACTTTTTCCAAAGATACTAAATATAAACATATTCCAGCCTTTCATACACTCTTTCCAAACCAAATTGGATCTAAAGGCTTTCTAACACATAATGAGAACAACATTGATTATTCACCAACTATAAAAATAAAGACACATTCTTTAGACAATTATTCCATTCTTAAGTCATAGTCATACCCCAAAGGAAGAACTAGTATTTAGAACGTATACCAAAGTTACTCAAGCCATGTAGGGATTTTGAAGAAACCATTTTTAAAATTAGGATGATGATACAGGACACCTTCAATTACAAGCATGAAGAAAATGAATGTACATAAAAATGAAATAACCATGCCAAAGATACAAATGATAGTTTTTTTTTAAGTGATGATAAAAAATCATTAGTTAAAAGAAGCAACTCACACTAAATGACCATCAAAATAAAAGGCAAAACAAGTGAATTTTACCTATTTCTGGTATTAGAAATGTCCTGCTTGTATTTTTACTTATAAAAAAAATAAGTCATGCTTCTATGGCATTAAGTTGGTGAGAGAGTTCACAAATTCCTATTTTTAAGAAAGTGACAGGAAAAATATTTTTTTTTTTTTACTAGGAGAAAACTTTTCAGAAGCATACACAAAGGTAATATCTACATGATCTTCCAAAAACAAAAAGAAAACACCACCAAGAAACTAAAACAAATTTCTTGATATTTATCAACCAATATATACTAGAAGAAAACTAAAATCTAAAATGAAATCATTCTTAATTAGCCCTAAATAATTACTAACTAACATGCAATAGATAATTAAACAATCCTAAATAATTACTAACCAACATGCAATAAATAATTATCATATAATCCAACAAGTTGGGATGGACAGACCATCAACTTGTAGAGTACATATAATCATGAAAAATCTTAAATACTCCACATCATTGCAACTTATTATGCATACAAGGGAAAATAGAAGAGGATAAGTACCTGTATACGTTATCTAGCCCCACAACAAGCTATATCAATGGAGCTACCAAGCACATGATCATCCAACTTTCCCTCTTTAGTGCCATCCAATGCCGATAACAACAACTCGCTTCAACCCAATCCCATCAAGAGTTATACAAAACATTAGTTTGATAAATCACTACCAAAAAAACAATGCTACACCATGTTTTGAATTTTCACATCTCCATTACTTCACCCTCACCACATATATGACGCTTATCATCTTTCACTCACTTAAGTGCACCCAACCATGCATTCAAAAAACCCACTCAAAGACAAAATCCTAACAGCCTCCAAAATAGAACATGTTGTTGCCTCTCAACATTCAAAAAATCTCAAAAAGAAAAATCTGCAACAGTTACTCAGCTCCCTGAGTCTCCCTCGAAGACTCTTCATGGGATGGCTGCTGGGACATCGAGAAATTCATGAACTTATCAAACTCAGCCTGCTTTTCCAGAATTTTAAAAACATTTGCTTGTAGTTCCTCAAGTTTATTATTATAGTATTGTGCATCTTGTGACAATGCACAAGATGTATTTTCACTACTTTGTGCTGTATATGCTGAGTGTTCATTGATCTCTCCTAAACCCTTGCCATATCCTGATGTTTTGCCTACAACCTCCCTGAAGATGGCAGCTGCTGCTTCCTTAGTTCGAGCTTCTGGTTCCAATGCCATCAACTCCTCTTCCAATTGTTTCTTCCACAAATTAAAAAAAAAAAAAAATAGTTCCAAGAATCAAATTACAAAACTTTGGTTAGATAATAATATTTTTTAACCACAAAAAAAATAATGTATAGCTTTAATAAAGTGTTTAATGTGACTCACATATAGATCTTCAGATACATCTGTGACAAACTTTCCCTTTTTACTTGACCATCGGGTTGCTTTAAATAATTCTACCAAATTTGTTACACTCTTTCCCTGGGATATGCAATTAAAAAAATAATTATTAGACAAGTTATATCATGTTACAAGAATTTGTTCCAATCCCAAGTCATTATAATATTTTCATTACTTTAATGAAATTGTCACAAAATTGTTACCTTCTCTTCCAGTAATCTAATAAACGGCTTTCTACCAGCAGTATGGTTAGTATGTAGTTGTTTCCTGTTGTCTTTATTTTGCAATGATAAGGCCTGGTCCATAAATATCAATGCAACAAAGTTCACCACAATCAAGCATGCATCTTGACATTTTAATGACAAATCAATTGTTTTTAAGATCATTACCTTTAACTCTTTGCTACCCCATCTTATGCATAATTTCCTCCCAACTGTCTCATCCACCAAGTCGGTTCCTTTTGTTAGTGCCAATTTATGAGACCCATAACCACGGTATAATTTTTATGCAACTCATAATGGAAAAAGTTAAATCTTCTTCGTAGTTGATACATAACTGCCTCTCGATGATTGGCCTTCTCCCATTGTAGTATGAAATCAGCCTAAAATACAATAGAATTAATCCAAAAAATTTGTTACATAGGCTTAGTGATAAAACTACATCTTAAATATCCTAGAGTACCAAATTAATGTATTTCTTACTCGAATGTGACTACACAACTCCTCTTTTTCAGCTTCAGGCACATCACTCCAACACACGTAACTCATGTCAGCATGATTTTTTACCATCCGAGTAACCCGTCCACTAAATACACTTGCATTCTGGCATGAGGCTTTATTGTTCGCCGCATTGATCCTTAAAGGAATCGGTCCAATCTTTCGCAACATGTCAAACTTGGTGCTCTTTGCTTTGCCACGTCCTTTTTTCCTACTCACAATTTCTACAAGTTCTATTTCATCACAACTATGTCAATACTATATATTCATAGAAGATAACAATGATCAACACACCCATGTTATTTTGTTCGATATATAGGAAAAAAAAATCAAAATCACAACATTTAGCATCACTTTAATTATCAAACAATAGTATCACGCACTATTAAAGGAATTGCTATCTACCTGTCCTCGCCATTAGTTCCAGAAACTCAATTTCAAGCTCCACATCCGGTGGTTGGGCTGAGTCATCTGATGATAAGGGATTGTCATCTCTTAGTCTTGGATCGTGCATTGGTGGTAATTGAGAATCTTGTATTGCACTCCTATGCATAGAGCCCCTAAATCCTCCCCCTCGTCCACGAACTCCTCTTCGCACCATATTTTACCCTTTTGAGTGTGCCTTTGAGTATCCAGTCTGCATTCATAAAGATGGAAAAAGTTATCTAAATACATGAATAAGTTTAGCCCATCTAGGCCTGTTTATGCAAATCAGTCTATATTCAACTTAATTTGTACATGCTTCATCAATCTTTTTTCATTTAAACCATCTATTTTCAATGCCCGGTCTGCATTTAATAAACCATGCAATACGAACAATAATATAACAATCAGATTTTAATCAATCCCTATTAAAGGTATGGTAATAATTTTAAACAAATGGGAAAAAATACTAATCAACTACATGTATATAATGAGCATGCTTTTTTTACTGAAGTGCAAAAGCGGCTGTAAAAATAATCTTCTCATGAGAAGAAACATACAGCAACTTCCATCTTTGCATGAGATTTAAAAAATAGAAGTAGGTGACTTCTTCTAAGCATATGAATACTTAATGCTACTAGGCATGTGAGAAGATTCCTTCTTTAGACAATTATTCCATTATTAAGCCATAGGCATACCCCAAAGGAAGAACTAGTGTTTAGAGCGTATACCAAAGTTACTCAAGCCATGTAGGGATTTTGAAAAAAAAAAATCAAAATTAGGATGATGACACAGGACACCTTCAATTACAATCAGGGAGAAAATGGATGTACATAAAAATGAGATTCCCATGCCAAAAATACAAATGATAGTTTTTTTTTTCGCAAATGATGATAAAAAAAAAAATCATTAGTTAAAAGAAGCAACTAACACTAAATGACCATGAAATAAAAGGCAAAACAAGTGAATGTTTACCTATTGGTGATATTAGAAACGTCCTGCTTGTATTTTTACTTAAAAAAAAAAAAAGTTTTGCTTCTATGGCATTAAGTTGGAGAGAGTTCACATACTCCTATTTTTTTAAGTGATAGGAAAAATATTCATTTTGAGAAGCCCATAATTTATTGACATTCTCTTTTTTGGAAAAATACCTCCCTCTTCCAAAAATTAAAAAAAAAAAAAACAACTCCAAAAACCTAAAACAAATGTCTTGATAGTTATCAACCAACACCAAGAGAAAACTAAGATGAAATCATTCTATGTAATTCCAGACTTTCTTTCATTCCCCAAAAGAACCAAATGGAACCTAAAACTTTTGCCATAGATACCAAATATAAACATATTACAGCCTTTTCATACACTCTTTCCAAACGAAATTTGGCCTAAAGTCTTTCAAACATATAATGAGAGCAACATTCATTATTCACAGCCAGCTATAAAAATAAACATGAAAATTACTATGTCGAACACCTAAGGAGATACGTACCACCTATTCTAACCATCCATTATATATTTGTCTACATTTCTTTTCTCTCCAGAAATGAAAGTTGTCATCATCCAGCATAAGCAATCTTTCAACATATAAAATATTTTTAAACTAGGGATATTAAAAAAAAACAACCACTATATCTTGAACCTAATCGCCATTCTCGTCCAATAATTAAAACATAAATATTGCAAAATATAATGTCTTTACAAACCAGAATACCAATCGATTTGAAAAAGAAAACAGCAATAATAATCATCTATGTCATTCGCATAACCATGTTGTCTATTAGAAACTATAATTAGTCGGCATTCATCATGAGTAGTCATCAAGAAAAAGGAAATCTCTCAGTAGCGAAGAAGGATAAGTAGATGGAAAACCCACAAAAATAAAATACAACGTTTAGTACCAAACTTCTACTAGATGGTTACAGGGCCGGCCACACCACAGGGAACCAGAGTATGAGTGATGTCCTTTGTGAGAGCTTTTCGTTTATAGGAAAATGCTTAGAACTTTTGTCGATGCAATCTGAGAAGGGTTTGCAAAAAGTAAAATGAAAGAGGCCGATTATACGTGTCTGGCAGTAAGATGAGTGTTGTTCAGAAAACTCCAAACGTCACATTATTAGATATTGTGGAGGGAATTAGATTTCCCACGCCAAACGCTTCCCACCCCCTTGAAAAGTATGCCTAAAAGAAGATATTTGGATTCATATATATATGGCCCAGGCCTTTTTATACGGATTAGTCAATTAGTTTGGACAAATGATTGATTTAGAATCCATTATTTCAATAGGACGGGTTACAATGGGGCCCATTACGTACTCTTCATAAGTTTTTTTACTTTTTTGTTGTTTTTTTTTTTTTTGAATCATAAATATAGTAAAACCATAACTCTTGAATACATAATTTATTTATAAATTTTAATATTCTTATACATACATATAGTTGCTTCTATACATATTAAATTTAATAACATAAATATATAATCAATCTTGAAAATTAAATATGTTGTATATAGCCCACTTACTTATGCTTAGTCGTTTATATCTATATATTAAAAATAGATAACATACTTATGTTGTATTCATAAATATGTTATAATTTTATAATTCAATATAAAGTTTATATATTGTTTAAAATTTTATTAACAATATAATTTTATTTTTTAATTTGATATTTTTAATTATTCAATTCATTTAAAATATATATATATATGAGTACAAACAAAAATACTCGAGCAATAACTCAACTCGACCCGACACGACTCAAGCTCATTATAGAGTACGAACAGAGATCAATAAATAACTCAACTTGGCTCGAGATCCTTTTTTGTCAACTCGAACTTGGATCGGCTTGGCTCAGTAAGTTCTCAGCTCAAACTTGAGTTATTTGAATCCAACTTGAGTCAATAATTCAAAAGTTTGACTCGGTTCAAATTTACTACAGTCCTAATTAAATGACAATTAAAAATATGGTTTTTTTAATAATTATTTAGTTAGAATTTGATTTTTTTTTCTTGACCATTAGAATATGATTATTAGTTAACATATAATAGATAGAATGGTAAAATATGATAAAATTAAATAAATGAATAGTTAAAAAATAAAATGTTTAATACTATTTTATGATTATAATTTATATAATGAATAATAATGTAATTTGATGGGAACTGAATAGTCATAATCAAATTTATTTCATATTATTTTCTTGTGATATGATAAAAAGTGATAATCCGATATAAGTACTTTGCTTTATAATCACATAATTTAAATGTAACTTAGTATTGAATACATTATATTCTTTAATGTATAACTATAACATATAGTATTGGTATATATTAATATATTAACATATTATAAGAGTTATAGTATAGATTATAGTATACGTATTAATTTATAATAGTATTAGTATAGTTAAGTTAATATGTTAATATTAAATCACTATAATTATTAACTACATAGAGTCTTAGTAGTAAGAGTATTACTATTATTTAATATAGTACAATCACTTTTTATTAGTAATACTACTAGTATAGTTATTATAGTATTAGTACTAAGTCTATAACTATAAATATTTAGCATCAATGTATTATTAGTCTCTTTAATGTATAACTATAATATATAGTACTAGTATCTATCAGTATATTAATATATTATAAGAGTTATAGGATAGATTATAGTATGCATATCAATTTATAATATTATTAATAAAAGTTTATAGTATATGTGATAATTCTACCATCGGGATCTCTTAAAGGGGGAGGTCTCTAATCTTCGGTGTGATAAATGATGGATTACTTCAATTCATTTTAATGTTATTACTAAGTGATAGTTGAGGCAGAGTTTATTGGCATAATTGATGAGAAAATACAATAGGAATAAAATTTTCTATCCCCACAAATACCTTCTTATCATGGGTTGAGCCAAACTTTTTGTTAACAATCTAATCAAGGTCCACTATTTTAGGGAGAGATACTTGATTTACAAAAGCCAATAATCAAATTATTATTTAGGGAGTCCCTTCCTATTTGTTGAGAAAATGAGGTTTCTACTTTCTTTTTTCTCTTTGATTTTGTATACTAATTTTTTAAGGTTAACGAGGAGCAACAAGTGCTAGTAAATCCTAAATAGTAGATGCCTAATTTCTTCATTGTAGAATAATAATATGTGATGCATCTCAGAAGAAAAATTATTAATTTAGTACATATATTATAAATCATGGATGACTCTTCAAAACATATAGCATTTCCATTTATCCTTGAGCATTTGCCTGTAATTCATATACTATGTTCCTACAAATTAAATACATATATCATGATGTAAGTATCTAGAGTATATCAATTACACAAACCATCAGCTCAAAGTAAATCCTTAAATTCATAATTGTTCAAACTATCAAAATGTTCCAAGAAGGTTTTTCATATGGTACCATCAAACAATAAGTACATTAAAGATACTATTACAATATTGATGTTCAAAGAGAAGACATCAACTATGGGAAATTACAGAAATTGTGATAATCAATCAATCCAAAAAGTGAAAAACATAAATCTTAAACAAGTTCTCTTAGGATGCTTTTACTAAGGGCATTGTTGAACTCTTTATCGCTATCCCACCTTTTAACCTGCATCAAATTACAAAAAGATAGTTTACAACTTAAAGCCAAAACATAATTTATGATCATCAAGCATGAACAAGCTAATGGTAGTTTTTAAAACAACCTCTGTGACTTGGCTACCAAAATAATTCTTCATTTTGAAATTCAAGGGCTTGTTACTACAAACAATAAATTAGTTGCAATCATGTGAAAATCATGGTTTCTAATTTTGAATATAAAGAGTCAAACCCATGCATCTAATAAGCGGGAAATGCGCAAATATGTCGCTCATACCGTTATAATAATACGAAATGTCAGTCATCATCATCAGTGCCGTATTCATTAGTCTCTTGATTAGTTGTACCATCAGCTGAACCAAATTTAGTGGAAGCAATGGACATGGTATCACTACAGACAGCTTCTGAATCCTCTAATATGTCGTTGATAAATTCATGTTCTTCATTTAGTTCATTACTCCCCCTAGGTATTGCTGTAGCATATACTGTCTGTGGTTGAACATCTTGCCTTAACAATGGGGAATCAATGCCATTAGGGTCAATGTCAACATCTCTGTAAACATCAAATGATTGTTCCTCCTGTAGAACATCATCCTCACTAGAATCATCGCTGCTATCATGTGATTCCAACTGAGGTACGTCATAGACGTTCCTATACGTAATCTTTTGAGCAGCGTACCATGATCCACATAGGTTTGTGTCTTTTAGGTAAAAGACCTGTGATGCTTGGAATGCCAATACAAAGGGCTCATCACTATACCAAGTTCGGGATGTATTTACACTTGTAACATGCTCACTGACATGTACCCCCTCGAACGCTATCACTAACATCTAACCAATCACAACTAAACAACCAAACACGCCGTCTTCCCATGTATCGCAACTCCAAAATGTCATTTAGAACTCCATAGAAATCCACAATCTCTGAGTTGTGCTCACTTGTAATTAGCACACCACTATTTTGTGTTGTACGATTGATTTCACGATATTTTGTATGAAACCTTATACCGTTCATTATACAACCAACATATGATGCCATCCAAGGATCAAGACCACAAGCTAGTGCATAAAGATCATCAGATACTTGGCCAGAGTTCTCAACACGAAATGCTTGAATCTAACATTTTTTAGTCACACGAGAATAAGAATAAATGTGAAGCAATACAAAATGTATTGTCACAAATTAGGAAATAAATAGTAAAGAAAATTATACATTTCCTGAACCAAGATGGAAATCCGACTTCATGCGTCCTTTCAAGGTTAGATATGCTCTGGTCCTTCAATATATTGTAGTGCTCCTTACAATCACAAAATAATATATTAAACCTGAATAAACCACAATAAACATTCAACAATACAATACGAGAAAAAGAAATGATGATTATGATTGCAAGTTCTTACTCCAAGTACTGGTTTATCTCTGTGCAATTATTTAAGATATAACATTTGGCAGTCTTAAATAGTTTCTTATCTAATTGGGTAGGATTTGAAATCCCGACTGGGCGCACTTTTTGGGAGAAAATTGACATCGTACTTATCTCGGATGTTTGCATAGGAACATCAACATTTCGATCCTCACATGTGAACCTAGTTGGTACATCATGCAAATACATAGAGCAGAATGTGAGGCATTCCACATAAATATATGCCTCCGCAATGGACCCCTCTGGGCCAGTTTTGTTTTTAACATATCACTTAAATTTTCCCAAATACCTCTCGAATGGATACATCCATCTATATTGGACTGGTCCTCCAAGCAACAATTCACAGGGCAAATGGATAGCGAGGTGGATCATTACATCAAAGAAGTTTGGTGGAAATATCATTTCCATCTTGCAAAGAATGAGGATGATGTCAGTCTCAAGACGCTTTATGGTTTCTTTCAAGTGTAAGAGTGAAATAGGCATGGGGGATTGTAACTCGATTCCCATCTTCTTTCAAGTGTAACTCTTTCTTTATACCGAGTTCGGCCAAGTCTCGTCAGGCATTGATATTATCTTTTGATTTACCTTGAATATTCATCAATGTACCTAGCACATTGTCACAAATGTTCTTTTCAGTGTGCACCATGTC
Organism: Platycarya longipes; assembly: GCA_036559045.1. NCBI lineage: Eukaryota > Viridiplantae > Streptophyta > Magnoliopsida > Fagales > Juglandaceae > Platycarya > Platycarya longipes. The sequence goes on along the minus strand of CM071802.1, from coordinate 15,843,250 downwards.
GAGATTATGTCTAAGTTTCAACGACACCCAATATTGTAGTTCAAAGAAGATGCTCCGCTTTGTCCAATTTAACTCCTCAGGGGTGCGTTTTCTTCTCTTTACAACTTTTGTCAAAATGCACTTGAGCAATGTTATTTAGTTGATGCATTATATCTTCTCCAATGGGCTGTTTAGGTGGAGACCGATGATCTTCTTCACCATTAAAAGGAGTTTTCATTCTTCTCCAAATGTGATCTAATGGTAAGAAGCGACAATGCATATAACAATGCTTATGACCATGTTTTAACCACAAACTTTCCGTATCCAAGTTGCAACAAGGACATGCCAACTTTCCTCTAGTGCTCCACCTAGAAAGATTGCCATATGCAGGAAAATCATTAATAGTCCGCAATAAGGCTGCATGTAATCGGAATCGTTGCCCAACCATCGCATCATACGTATCAATCTCATTTTTCCACAAATCATTTAGTTCATCAACTAAAGGGCATAAGTAAACATCAATTTCATTCCCAGGTGATTTAGGCCCAGGAATTATCGTAGACAATATGAAGAATGGGTCTTTCATACATAACCATGGGGGCAAGTTATATGGAACTAGAATCACAGGCCATATGCTATATGGTTTGCACATATTATTAAAAGGGTTGAATCCATCACTAGCAAGTCCCAGTCTAACATTACGAGCATCTTCAGCAAACTAATGATGTTCTCTATCGAATGTGGTCCAGACATCAAAGTCTACAGGATGCCTCAAAATATTTTCATCCACAAAGTATCATGATGCCACTTCATGGATATTGCAGTTTTCTTAGACATAAATAGTCTCTGTAACCTTGGCTTCAGTGGAAAATATCACATTACCTTTTGGGGTATTGGTCGTTGCTTAGGTGCAATAGACGACCACCTGGATGCCTTGCACTTAGGGCATGATTGCTTGTTAGCATTTTCCTTCCAATATAGGATGCAATCATTTGGACATGTATGTATTTTTATGTATTTAAATCCAAGACCTCGTTCTAATGATCGTGCCTCATTGAAAGAATTTGGCAAAAGTGATTCGGGAAAAGCAGTTTTCAATAATTGAAGCAACATGTCAAAGGATTTCACACTCCATCCACCAACTGTTTTGATATGCAGCAACTTCACAATGAATGATAGTTTGGAAAATGTTGTGCAACCATCATAAAGTGGACGTCGAGCATCTTCCACCAATTTCTCAAAAATGTTTGGCTCAGTTTCAACAGGGAAAGGACCTACTATATGTGGAAGGGTGTCTTCATGAACGCCAACTACGGTAGAAGCTGCTTGAATGTCACCTAACATTTCGTCTATATCATCTATATAACAATCATCACCATTCACATTATTATTGTCTTCAACATCGATGCCCAGGTTAATTTGTTCTTGCTCTCCATGAAATATCCACTCGATGTAATTTGGGTCTATTCCAATAAGAAATAAATGTCGTTCCACCTCACTTATAAGTAGGAAAACATTGTTACGACATCGGCGGCATGGGCGTTTTACACGGTTGGTTCCGGTCGCATGAGCTCGAGCCATTGTGAGAAACTGCCTAACCCCTTTCGGCATATTCAGTTGATCTAAACCTATCTATGTGATGCATCCAACTCTTGTCCATCTGTTAAAAAGTAAGACCATGCCAATCATTACTATGATAGAGTAGGCCATTGCTTATAGATGGGATTATCTATTGGTTGAGGCTTTAAAGATCATGCATGCAAGCCAACATAATCTACCAGTGGGATAGAGTAGCAATACATAATAAAGCTGGAAAGTGTAAATGAATATTGATTAGTGCATAGAATGTGATAGAAGATGTATTAAGAATCCTGCTCATTATAATGACACCCTTTGCAATTCAGCCAAAATTGAATATACAAATGTGGTTAAAAAGGAAATACATTGAAATGATAGTTTACCCATTATCTAATATTAAATAAGACAAATGATAGTGTGAAGTGCATAGTTGTGTTTCTCTCCTTGCTCATGCCAAATCCAAGAAAGGGAGGAAAACCTATTTTTCATTTACATTGTTGAATGATAGGAATATTATGTAGTAAATGGACTGTTATTTTAACTGCCAAGTACCTTCTAGGAATGCTACCAGTTCAACATGCTAAGGTTTTTTAAGAATTGTTGTTTACTCACCAATGTTGATCAATGTGCTATTGGAGATTCTTGTATATCTTGGAGATTCTGTCAAAATGGAAAACTGGTTGTTGATGAGGACAAAATCCTGATAGATACACTACATTTAGTTTTTTTTTTTTAAAGTTTCATGATTGATTTGTTAATATTTTATATACCATCATGTAAAAAGTATTAACAAAAGTTCTTAACTCCACTAAGAAAAATCTTTCTAGCTAGAAACTTTTTTTGTATGTTTTGAAATGCAGGGCATCATTTGAAGATAGCTAGCTCTTTGTTATTCCTTTTTATATATCTCTTTTCTTTTGACAAGTAAAATCTGATTATTACTTTTTTAAGTATGCCCTTATGACAAAGTAGGAGTTACAATGAAAAATAGACACTCCAAGTTCATTTGGATCCATGGTGACTGAACTTCTCCCTTTTCACAATTTATGTCTAGTTAGTAATTCTGTCACGTAATTTAGTTGGATTTTACAAAACAATAGCTTCTAATATCAATAGAATCAAAGTAGGTGAAATTAACAAGTACAAAGGTTCTCTCCATAAATTTAGATGTGTATGAACTAATTTTGGAGCTTCATTTGGCCCTCACTAATTTATGAGATCATAATTCTCAATTTGTCTATTTATGCATCTAAACACTAAATAGCTAGAAAACTAGTAATTATAATAGTTTTTTTTCAATTTTTTTTGCCCAGGTTTGCCAATGGACTATACAAATTTCTTAATTAAGTTTGCCTGTGTTTTCTAAATCCACACACATAAGTACCAAATCCTTCAACATATCGTGAAAATTTATATATCTTTAAGATAAATCTAAACTAAATCATGAGGGCAAGCCAATCTTCTCTCTAAATGGATGTACACAATATATTGTTAATTAGAAGAACACGAGAAATAAGAATTAATATAGAACATCAATTTGTTAACGATTTCAATCATATATATTTCATTACAAGAAATACGTACCTGTACTAAATGACTTGCGATTTTTTCTCTAGTAATGTCAGCAAATTGATGAACTAGAGAATACTATTTTGGACAGCCTTTAAAAGAATCAAACTTAGAAAAATTAACAATGTTTCTATCAATATATGTGTATTATTCAAAATCACAAGTACATCAAGAATACTTGATAATTTTTCAAAACAAATAAAAAAATCTAAAATCAATTGGCTAAAAATCTGAACTAGAGAACTCTTATGACTTGCAAGAAGTAGTTGTGGTGTGAAATTCTCCAAATCAGTACCTTTGCCATTTTAATCATTGCGAGAAGCCATTTTTCTTGTATTTTAACCACTAGGCTCTTCCTTGCCAGAGTATTTATCGATGCTTTTCTCTTGGGACAATGAAGAATGAGACTCGACAAAACGGGAAGGCTGCAGAGTTAGGTTTAGAAACATTTGGGGGAAAATTTGGGTCCCTCGCGTTAATGACATATGAAACTAGTAAATAAGTTTTTTACGTCGCCAAAATTAAGTCACAAAAAGCTTAAATTCGACACAATTAGTTTTATTATTTTACGTCAACTGAAATTTGACACATAAAATTTAAATTTGACACAAAAGTCATATTCTTTTTTCGTAGATATAATTTTGACGCTACAACTCAAAATATGCCATAACCAATTGGTACTTTTGCGTCTAACTTCAACGACCAATTTAAAAACGACGCAAATATTTATTTTTGCATCAAGATTCTTACTGACAGAAATATTATTGACACAAAAGGCAAGTTAAAGTTTTGCTTTTTTTGTGTCGAACAAATTTTGACGCTAAAACTATAAATTAAAACGCAATAAGTTCTCTTTTTTTGCATCTCTTGCATTTAGACGCAAAAGATTTCAAGACCGACGCAATAAATAGATTATTTTTGTGCCAATAAATTTTGGACACAAAAAATTCAAATTATGCCGCAAAAACTTTACTAACCATCCAAATAACCGTTTGGTACTAGTTGCAACAAAAACAAGAGACCAAGTGAAAATTGACACAAATATATTTCTTTTGTGTCGATTTTCAAACTAGCGGAAATGATTTGGATGCAAAAAGTCCTTTTTGTTGTAGTGACAACTTTTAAGCAACTAACCACTCAATGTTAAAGATACCATTAAATACAAAGATGTTGGGTAAGTACAAAACTCAAGCACAAATCTTTAACGTTAACGTAAATGATACAAGACTTGAATAAGTATAATTTGACTAAATGTCAGCAATTGAAGTGGAGACAGATAAACCATACCAAAGCAAAAGAGAACTCTTATCATAATTCTAAGCAAATACTGAAACATAAGAGAATGAAAGCAAGCAAGATCAATGACAACTTTAGCACATCTTAAAAATGCAGGAATTAAACTTGTCAAATCTATTATGCAATAAATAAAAGAAAAATCAAGGATGCCATAAAACAGTAATCTTAGGATATTGTCGGGCCAAAATAAGAAGTCCTGAGCCATTTATTTAAAAAGAATGATTAAGATTTTATAGCAACTCCAACAGAGCATGTTGATCATGTTTCGCAAACCCAACAACTCCATCTAAATGAGTTGTCTGAATTTCTACCAATGTAGAGAACAGGGGGCTTGGAGTTGTTGGGGTACCTCTGATGCTTAAGTTAAATGAGTAATTTCATATTTGTAATAAATGACAGTAGAAAATGAGCTTGGAGAGTTTTCCCTAGAAGGGGGAAGTATTTACAAACCTGTTCTAGTCGACCCTCTAACAGATGGGTTGTGGTGGTGTTGTCCATATCTTGACAAATGGATTGTGGTTGTGTCGTCCGTACTCCTATTGAATTCCTTACCAGTCAGTCTTCTGTCAAGTGGCGAGGCACCCACGGAGCCATTCTAAGGAGTTGAGTCAACTTCATGAGGAGCATGCCTTGAATGTTGTGCGCACACAGTTGCTGTTTCGATACTTCAAGCTTACTCAGTCTGTGTGTCATATAAAGGCTCTAGTGCAACGATGTCAAGATTGGGCTCGTTCCCTAAAGATGAAGCCGGTCCATGTGACGAACACGATCCTAGCTTGAGACATTACAATCTCGACCTTGGAGTCCAACCAAGAGGCCAGTCACAAATTTTGGGGAGCGGCCAGGTCCCAAATTCAAAGTGTACAGGCCATTTAGGATGAAGCCTAGGGTCATGGCTATAAGGAAGGACTCAAGTGCCTAAGGGACCACATGAGGGAACAACCCTTGGCCGACCTTAGCATACTCAACCTTTCCTCTCTTGAGCATGATCCAAAAGCCTTCAAGTTCATTAAGATCGTGGAGAGGTTTGTGATGTTGTTGGCCTTCCCTGACACTCCTTCTCCACCCTAACTTTGCTGTCAAATCCCTGTTATTTTCCTATTTTGTCTTTCGTTTTGGTGCCTAATTAGGCCTTTGATGTAACCGAAAACATATATAAATATATATAAGCGCCCCTTTTTTGTGTTATCGTATTCTCCACTTTTATGTGTATCTTTTTCTCCCATATGAAGTATGTCAGGTCAGAAAGTCAAGGTACTTATGTCTAATTGGTTATTAGGGTAGAGCTGGAAATGCTTTGGCCCAAATCTCATTTCGTGGCAAGTTAAAGAACAAAACTTGTAGCATAAAGATTGGCAAGTTAGAGAACTTGTATTTGACTTGTTGCTGGGGCAGAGCTCAGGATGCTTTAGTTCGAAACTCACTTCGTGAGGAATCAAGGGACTCAGTTCGTAGCATAAAGGTAGGCAAGTCAAGGGACTTGTGTCATGTTGACAAGGCAGAGCTCTGAATGCTCTAGCCTGAACATCATTTTGTGGTGAGTCTAAGGACTCGATTTGTAGCATGAAGGTTGACAAGTTAAGGGACTTGTGTCTGACTCGTTGAAGGGGTAGAGCTCAAGATAATCTGGCCCAAACCTCACTTAGTGACGAGTCCAAGGACTCAGCTTGTAGCATGAAGGTCAAAAAGTCAAGAGACTTCTATTCGGTTGGTTGACGAGATAGAGGTTTGGCCCGAACCTGACTTCGCAGCAACTCCAAGGACTTGTCTTGTAGCACGAAGGTCGGGAAATCAAGAGATTTCTGCTTAACTAGTAGATGGGGTAGAACTCAAGATGCTTTCAGTTGAACCTTACTTCACAGCAAGTCCAGGGACTACTTGTATTCCGATTGGTCAAGGGACTTGTGTCCAATTGGTTGATAGGGGCGAAGTTCAGGATGCTCTGGGCTGAACCTTACTTTGTGAGGAGTCCAAGAACTCGGCTTTTAACCTAAAGGTCAGCAAGTCAAGAGACTTTTGCCCAACTCGTTGATGGGGAAGAGCTCGAGATGCCCTAGCCCGAACCTCACTTTGTGGTGAGACCAGTGACTTGATTTGTAGCCCGAAGGTCAGCTAGTCAAGGGGCTTGTATTCGATTGGTTGACTAGGTAGAGCTCAGGATGCTCTCCCCCAAACCTTACTTTGCAGCAAATCCAAAGATTCGGCTTGTAGCACGAAGGTCAGCAAGCCAAGGGACTTGTATTTGATTGGTTGATGGGAAAAACTCAGGATGCTCTAGCCCAAACCTTACTTCACAACAAGCCTAAGGGACAGATTGTAGAACGAAGGTTAGCAATTCAAGGAGCTTGTGTTTGACTAGTTGACGGGGTAGAGCTCTGAATGCTTTGGCCTAAACCTTACTTCATGAAAAGTCCAGGGACTCAGCTTATAGGACGAAGGTCAGAAAGTCAATGGACTTGTGTCCAACTGGTTGATGAGGCAGAGCTCAGGATGCTTTCATTTGAACCTTACTTCGCGGCTATCAAAGGAAAACTAGGGTCTTCTTTAGCAAATTCCTAATATTAAAAAAACAAAAAACAAAAAAAAAAACCTACTTTATACCGTAAGTTGGTTGGGAGCTTGATTTATCTCACCATCACCCGCCCTGATATTTCCTATATTGTCCACACTGTTAGTAAGTTTATGGATTCTCCTTGACATCTCCACTTGCTAGTTGTCTGTCAGTTTATTCGATATCTACTTGGAACTCCTAATTGTGAATTGTTTTTTTTTAAGGGTTCTTCTCTTCACTTGACTGTCTATAGTGATATAGATTGGGCTGGTTGTCTGAACTCTCGACGTTCTACTACTGGATGGTGTGTATTTCTTAAGGACTCTCTTAACTCTTGGAAGTGTAAGAAGCAAGATTGTGTATCTAAATCATCTACAGAGGCTGAAAATCGGGAAATATCTGCTACATATTCAGAAATTATGTGGTTGCGTAATATTCTTCATAACTCAGGTTTGCACAAATACATCCCATGTCTCTTCTGGTGATAATACAAGTGCAATTCAAATTATAGCCAACCCAGTTTTTTATGAACGTACAAAGCACATCGAGAATTATTGTCACTATATCCAAGATGCTTATAAGTCTAAAGATATCATTCTCCCTCATGTACCCACAGAACACCAGGTAGCTGATATCTTCACCAAAGCCTTGACTCGACAACGCATCAATACTTTGTGAGCAAACTGCTGCTAATCGACTCACTAGCACCAATTTGAGAAAATGTATCAAAGGAAAACTAGGGTTTTCTTTAGTAGAGTCCTAATATAATCTGTTGTCTTATATTATCTTGTATTTAAATTAAATTTGTCATTGTTTAGATAGGATAAAGTTAGGAGTTTGTGGGAGATTCAAATTGAATCTCAACCTTATCTTTGTAACCCTAGAACTTTTGTTTATTTAATAAGAATGAAACACCTCATTTGAGGCACTTTGGCCAAATATTGACAGCGGCAAGTCTGAGAACTCAGCTTGTTTGTTCGGAGCTTTTAGACAAAGGCGAATCATTTGTGCTTTCTCATTCATTTAACATGCATCATACATTTACGAGCGAGGCTGTAATCCTTAGGCGAAGTATTTCTTTCAAGTTCTTGGCTTTCCATGGGTGAGGGAGTTAACAACCTCCATCGTCCATCAAGCAGTAAGAGCCAGGCCTTCCGTTGTCCGTTACTACAAATGGTGCTTCCTACTAGGAGCCTAACTTCCCCTCCTCCTAGGTAGTGAATCTAGTCTGCTTCAAAACCAAGTCCACTACTTTGAAGGATTGTGGCCTAACCCATTTCTTGAAATATTATTCTACCTTAATCTTGTTGTTCACTTCCCATGTCACAACTTCTTCTCGTTTATCTTCTAGGTGTTCCAATTTCTCCTTCAATCCCTCATTGTTGCGATTCGGGTTGAAGTGTTGAACTCGATACGTGGGCATTTCCACTTCCACAGGGATAACTGCCAAGGTTCTGTAAACGAGTGCAAAAGGTGTCTCTCTCCCTTGGGGGTCTTGACAGATGTCCAATAGACCCACAATACCCTAGAGAGCTCTTTGGCTCATTTTCCTTTCTGGTCCCCCAATTTTTTTTTAGGAAACCTAACAGAATTTTGTTAATTGCTTCGGCCTGCCCGTTGGCCTACTGATGCCTCGAGGATAAATATTTGACCTTGATCTCGAGCTCAGCATTCCCGATAGTGTAAGCGTTCAAACTGATGACATTGTCTGGTATGAGGCTTTTGGGAATGCCAAACCGACAAACTATTGATCTCCATTGGAACCTCGTGATGGCTTGATCCATGATGGTTGTCAGTGCCTCATTTCAACCCATTTTGTGAAGTAGTCGATTGCTACAACTACGAAATTCACTCCACCTTTCCCTGCAGGAAGCAACCTGATCAAGTCGAGCCCTTATTATGTGAAAGGCCATGGGGACATTATGGACATTAGATCCTCCGACGAGCAGTGGGGAACTGGCACATGTTCTTGGCATCTAGAGCACTTCTTCATAAATCTTCTACATCTCGAAGGAAGTAGGGCCAATAATACCCTGCGCACGTCACTCTAGCGGCCAACGCTCTTCATGCTGAGTGATTGTCACAAATTCCCTCATGTATCTCAGTTAGCACCTATTGGATTTCTTTTATTGAAATGCACCTTAGAAGGGGTTCGAAAAAACCCCTCTTCTATAGGACCCCTTGGGTGCCGTTCTTTACCATATGCACCTCTTCCTGGTCACCTAAGACCCAAACTTTGCTAATAAGGAACTTCACAATATTTACACCTCATTCAAATGGTGCCGAGGAGATGACCAACACCCTGATCTTGATTGTTGGTGCATCTACCGATCAGACCACGGTATGTTCTGTGGGGAGTCTCTTTCTTTCCCGAGGTGGCCTTTGCCAATCGGTCCGCCTTGTGGTTTTCTCCCCTTGAAATTTACTGAATGCGAAAGTAATGAAAAAGGTCACAGTCCTCGCCCACCTGTTGGAGATACTTCTTCAGCATTTTCCCTCTTATGGCAAACTCCCCCAACACTTGGCTAACCACCATTTGAGAGTCAACTTTTACTTCAATCTTACTAGCTCCCAACGACCTGGTTACTAACATTTCTACCAATAGTGCTTCATACTTGAGCTCATTGTTGGTCGTTTTAAAGCCAAGTTTTATCGTGTAATCCTGCTTTTCTACGAGCTACATGATAATATACACCCCACATCCCCTTTAGCCCAACAGGATGAACCGTCGACATAGACCTGGCAGGTCTTTCCTTGGGGTGCAACTAGTATTTCTTTTGGGAAGTTTGCAAATTCAGCCATGAAATCTGCCAACAGCTGACCTTGATCGTCATATAGGAAAGATATTTATATCGAACTCACTTAGTTCAATTGTCTAATTCATCACTCAGCTAGACTCGTCAATTTTCTGCAATATTTTTCTGAGGGGGACTTCGGTGAGCACCTTCATCATGTGGGCTTGGAAGCACGACCTTAGCCGTCTAGCAGCAACAACTAGTGCGAATGCCAACTTCTTAGTCCATAACTACCTAGCCTCAGCTCTGCAAAATGCCCCAACTTGTGTAATAGAAGGGTTGTTGTACTTTTTTTGAATCACGGACTATTACGACAAACACAGCATGTGGGGACACAACGAGGTACACAATCAAGTTTTCATCTTGCTTAGTCTAGCTGAGGAGCAACGAATAGGCCAAGTACTCTTTCGATTTTCCAAATGCCTAGCCACAATCAGCGTCCCACTATCCACCTTCTTGAGGACTTTGAAGAATGGAATGCAATGGTCAGTTGAGTGAGCAATAAAGCGGTTCAAATCTGTCACTCACCTTGTGAGCCTTCAGGACTCGTGAAGGTTGTGTGGAAGGGCATGCTTACTATCACTTCGACCTTTTGTGCATTAGCCTCAATCCCTGAAGCCCAAGAATTTTTTTAACTCCACGCCGAAGGCATACTTAATGGGTTCAGTTTCATCTGGTAACGCCATAACACTATAGACGCCCCTTGAAGGTCAGATATATGGTGCTCGGGCCTCTTACTGTTGACTAGTAGGTCATCCACATACACCTCTATGTTTTGGCCTATTTGCTCTTTGACCATCTAATAGACCAAACCTCAAGGTCTTATAGCAGTAAGGTATCCGATTAGTGATGAAAACCATATTTTCCTCATCGTCTAGGTTCATTGTGATCTAGTTGTAACTGAAGACACGTCCATGAAATTATGCATAGGGTGTCCAACTATTCAGTCAACTATCAACTTGATGTGTGGCAAGGGAAACCTATCCTTTGGGCTTCCCTTATGCCAAGAGGCAGTCTAATTCTTTGATAATGGCCACTGCTTTTTCGTACTGAAAATCTAACACTTCTGCTTGATCTACTTTGTTGTGGGGTCCATACAAACCCGATGCTCAATGATCACAATGTCGATCCATGATATCTTGTCATGACTCCATGTGAACACATCTTGATGTTCAATAAGGAGTTACTTTATGGACTATCTTAACTCGAGAGCCATTTTGGTTTCAACCCGCACATTTCGCTCAGGCCTTTGCATATCTATTAAAACCAACTCTAGGGGCTCGTTGGGCTCCATTTTTTGTAGTGCCACCTAGTCTCTGATCTCTTCATCCAACTTTGTTAGAGTCAATGGTGGTAGTGGGTCGATAGCCTCCCGCACTTCCTTGAGTTTACTTCCCTAGTCACTTCCCTCAATTTCTATGCATAAAATTCTTGTGCCAGCACTTGCTCACCGTGGATCTCTCTTACTCCATAGTTAGTTGGGAACTTCAATTTGGGACGCTATGTGGGCGTTAATATCTTGAGGTTGATCAGGGTGGTCATCCTACGATTGCCATGTAGGAGGAAGGAGCTTTTACCTATAGAAAGTCTGCCATTGTGGCCATCATTCTGGGGGCATTCCCATCTAGGATGGATAGCGTGATGGCACCTATCAATTGGACGATGTCTCCCACAAAACCATTGAGGGGTATTGGGGCAAGGCGCTTCCAATTAAGACTAATCTCCATTCAAACAAATGCCTCCCAAAATAGGATATCAGCATAACTGTCGTTGTCAATCAGGGCTTTCCTTGTTGCAAAGTTGGTAATTGGTAATCTATACGGTAATCACCAAGGCATCATCATAGGTGTGAAGGATGCCTTCCTTATACTATACACTGAATGTTATAAATGCTCCCCCCGAGTGGCCTTTAGAGCTCATGGCGAGCCTTGCCTTCCAGCTGTGAACACTTCCTCTTACCTCACCCATGGGCGTGGGCCCATCATGTTGAGGAGGTGGTTTCCCCCGACGTATCCTCCAAAGACTAAGCGGATCCCACTCTGTCCATCCTCCACATCCTTTGCATATTCGGGCTATCACTTCGTTGGTGTTTGAGCAGTCGTCGAGCCATCGTCCCTGTCGCTCATCTCCACGATGCTGTTGGTCTACCAGGTTTCCAAATCTTCCATCCTCTGTTTCAAAGAGAAGTAATTCTCAGTCTGGTGCTGGTCCATCCAGTTGTAGGTGTAGTACCTGTGGCGAGCCTTTACAACCATGTTGCCGTGTGCGTGATCCGGTTGACCGCAAAGCAGGCGGTTCACTTTTGTACTTGGCCTCTGGCATCTTTTTCTACTGCCTCGCGGCTTGTTCTGGTATTTTGTCCTGCAGCCCTCTATCCTTTTATTCTCACTCGGCCTTCTGGGGACTGTTAATGCCAAAAAAGTGTCTTCAAAATTAATGAAACCGTCAGCCCAATCCATAAGCTCCCTCAACCGGGGGGGATTCTCTATGCAATCTCAGTCATAAATGGGTTTTGTGGCCAGATTCCATCCAGCAAGGCCACCAACGTGATCTTCTCATCTTGATCGTCAATAGTTATGTGCTCTCAATTAAATCGAGAGAGGTATGACTTTAGGCTTTTGTCGTCCCGCTAGTTTATCGACAAAAGATAGGCCAACTAGGTGCCTTCTCTTCCAGCTCTCCATGAACTATGTTAGAAAGAGATGGACAAACTCATTGAAGTCGTAGATGAACCCAGGCGACAAGGATTCAAACCAGGTTCTCACTGCCCCTTTCAACGTGAGTGGTAAAGCCCTACACACAAGCTCTCCTGGGAACCTATGGTGGGTTATATGAGCAGTTTTCAAGGCTCTAGGAGGCCTTTGAACCCGTCGTACGTGTCCATTTGGGAGACTTTGAATTTCGGGGAGAGAAGGACCGCCATGACCTCGACACTATATGGCAGGTCCATTCTAGTGAGCCATTGGTCCCTAAATGATGACATGCCCATCCCTTGGCCATCTCGACGTACTTATCCCCAAGCTCTCGGAGCTCAAGGTACATTCTGCACCTCTCTTCTCCAATCATGGTGACCTCCAGGATGCGCCACGATACAATGTGTTCGATATGGCTTGGGTCACCCTTTTCTAGTTCTCCATTGGTTCTCCGCAATGCAGCATTTTCTTGACGAAGGGACTCTATCTCTTCTAGTAATTTCCGTATTGTGTCACCCATCTCATGTTACTTGCTTCCTTTGTCTCAAACTATTTTTCTTCTCTTCATGAAACCAGGGAACGTGTCATTGCTGGCATATAAAGGAAATGTTGGTATAGGAAAAATTCCACAAACAACATCACTATTGAGGTTGTGCTTTGCAACCCGAGCAACTCCACTTAGCTAATTAGTTTGAATTCTTACCAATGTAGAGAACAAGGGGCTTGGGGGTAGCTGGGATACCTCTGATGCTTAAGTTAAATGAGTGATTTCATATGTGTAACGAATGAGATTATAAAATAAGCTTAAAGAGTTTTCCCCCAGAGAGGGAGAATATTTATATACCTGATTTGGGTGACCTTTTAACAAATGGGTCCTGTGGTGTTGTCTATACAAATGGGTCATGGAGGTGTCGTCTGTAGTACACATTTCGGCGTCCCAGCTTGTGCTTGGGATCGTACACAAATCGAGACGTCGGGGATGAGCATCACAGGGAAGTTCACCCCTCGTCTTATCGTGCATATATTTTTTTTATAAAAGCAGTGAATAAAGGTTTTCACAGCGGATAAAGGTCAAACCTTTCTAAGCGTAATCACATGGCTCAACAAATTTAATATCCCAAAATACTTCATTACTATTAACATAATACAAGATCATTCATAATTGTCTTTTCTTCCAAAACAACGGAAGTCTAAAATATAACAAGTAAATACAAAAGTTGGGTAGGAGATTTCCCTTGCCCTTCCTTTTTAATCCAAGGGCTCTTTCTTAATCCCCTTGAAATCAGGACCATAACAAAGATGGTCTAGATCCAAGGTCGGCCCAACCTCACAACTCATCCCGAAGGATGACTCATACAGGCGTCCCAAGTGGAGGGAATAATATACGCCAAGGACCAAACAACATCCTGTAAGGCGTAGGTCCGCCAAAATATAAGTAGCTAAGGGTAATGACTTCGCCGCCCATCGACCTAGTAAGCCGAGAGTCACCGGCTCAGAAGTAACGGACTCAGTCTGGCCCTTGGGGGTCCGAGACGTTGTCCCTGGAATCATACTCTACGGGGTCGTCATCACCTGCAACAACTTCTATCGTCCCGAAAGAGGGACGATAATGGAGAGATAAAGAGGGGGTGAGGTTTCGGGAGAAATCTCAGTAAGTACATTTATATCTTAACAAAAGCATTTCAAGCATACAGTTAAATGAATAACAAACGATCTTCTATACATTATGCATTATAGGACTCATGACTATACTTATGCACATACTCATGCTCATGCTATTTCTTTTTCAACTTGTTTTCTTTTTTTCTTTCATGTGTTTGCTTGTAACCTCATAAAACAAAACGTTTGAACTTCTTTTCAAAATTCATCTTTTCACAATGCTTTTCATTTTCTCTTATCTTAGGCGCCACTTATCATATCATATTATATTGCTCGAAAGCCCATCTTTTTCGTCATGACCTCTTATTGGACACCTCGCGGTTCTCCTATGCACTGTGTTCCTGCTAGTTACCGTAGCACTCGATGACCGTATCAAACCTAAGTAGCTACATTTCGCGCCCTTTCGCGCTCTTCATCACTCGGCGATTGATCACTTACTGAGCAACTACAAACTTTTCTATATCGATAAGGCAAAAGCCAACACCATTCTATATGCACTCACTAGCTTTAGGTGCGACCACGCTCTGGACACCTTTTGGAGCCATACATGGTCTGCCGACGGTTCTTTGTCGACCCAGGGGCTTTCACTCGAGTTTAGACACTCCTGAGTGAACAGGGAGTTCTACTGGGACACTACCCCATTCCAGCCTTTGGGGTTCTGATAAAACTTTAACTCTTTTCTTTTCTTTTAAAAACATGTTTGACTTAAAACATGGTTTTCGTGCTTCATGCATGAGACATGAGACTCATATCACTAAACATGTGAAATGTGAGACGAACATACGTGTATTCTACGTCAAGCCTTTTCACAATTCAAGCCCCATATAATTTCACTTCTTTTCTATCTAAAAGCACTTATTGGGCCTTACCCACGTCTAGGGGTACTCGGCCCCTTCCTACTAGGGTTGGGCCGAGACCCTCCCTTAGTATCTCCTAGCATTTTCTTCTCCTATTCTTCTCCAAATACTCCAATTTAGCTTCAATAAAATAATTAAATATTTTTAACACCAAAACATGTCTTGGCCGAAACCTATTGTCCTTATGTTTGTTATTTTAATCACTTTTCTTTTCCTCAAGATAGCTCACTCAATTATTCATGTGAAAACCAAATATCATGCTATTATATTCCTTTTGTTTTCATAACTCTACTTTCTCCAAATATTCAAAATTTAATCATAACATAAAACAATAGTTGAAAAGATAGCTCAACCCCAAAATCCTCAAATCTGAAATACATATATGCACAAATCCAACCTTTTTCAACTCCAAATCAAAATTTAACAAGCATATATAACATCATCACTCATCATGATGATCATACCACATTCTTCCTTTGTATCAACGTATTCAAATCCATAACATAATATAATCTTTAATCTAACAAGATACTTAAACTTACACATGTATTTTGCCACCAAATAAACCACATATTTCCTTCAAGTAATCTAACTCATATCATCCAATATCCTACAGGTTAACCTAAAATCATGCATGCGTTTTTTTCAATTCACCTCATGTTGATTTCTTTAAAATAACTTGACTAAATCCACCCATCATTTTATATTCTCAACTTAAAAAATCATACACTTAAACATAGATTCCTACCTAACTAAGAATGGCATTTTCACTAAAGAATTTTATTTTAGCATAACAAGCAAGAATTCAAACACTACAATCAAATTCATTCAAAAATATACTAAAATTGCTAAGGGCAAGATAAGAATATACTTACAATATTCCTAGCTAGCTTAGATGAAATCTGAAAATATATTAAGCATTTCATTAGATTAATCTAAGAACATAACATTTTTAAAAGAGCATCTCTACACAAGAAGATGGATGTGGTGTATATTCTTCTCTAGGTTTCTATGCTTGAACTACTTAGAGATTCTACTTACCTCTTCAAGAACAACTCCTCTTCAAGAATATTGGCTATAGCTCCTCTACACTTAGGATAATTTGATATTTAGAGGATAGGAGGAAGTTAAACAAAAGAAGATAGAGTGAGCGGGAAGGTTGGCCGAGAGGTAGAGAGAGTGAGAGGGTTTGTGTGCAAGTGAATCAACCGAGGGAGACCTCATCCATAGGCCATTCTGCCATGCCTTTCCATAGGGTACTAGGTACTCATTTCACTAGTCTTAGGTGTGACATTTGAGGGGTTGAATGATTCTTGATTGACTTCCATCTTATGACCACTCCAAGACCAAATCTAATCCATGCCTAGGTGGATTTTGTTTCCCCTCACTTCTTGCTATGGCCAGTGCCCTCCATGGGGTTTTGGCCCTCTATTTCCATCAAATCACTCATCCATCTTTCCTCCATTACCTCATGTGTCAATCCAAGGGATTGCAAAATCATCCTTTTGGGGAAAAGGGCAAGCATCGTTCGGCTATGCCCATTTTGGTTTCAACCAAAACTTCCTTTCCCTCCCATGGTTTTCCTCTTTCTCACACTCTTACACGTGTCATTTCCCTTCTCACACCAATCTAAAGTGTCCCTTCAACTAGATTTAGAAATACACTAGGAAGGCTCCAAATGAGGCTCACGGCATGCTTCACCCGAACCCCTCTTGGTTTTCTTTTCCTTTTCCTTTCCTCTCTCTCTCATAATACCACTTTTCATTTGTTCATCATCTTGTCAACTCACTCTTACATGATCTACCTTTAATCATTGGCTTAGATTGTTGAAGATTGTATGGGAAAACCCACCAAAGTGGTTCAGCTATAAGCCTCCACCAATTCTCCTTCTTCTCTTCTTTTCCACTTCCTATTTCAACTACAAGTGTCACCTATCTAGATATGGTATATCCTAAAAAGACAAAAATAGAAAATATCTTTGTTCTTCCCAAGATATCCCAATGATGAAAAAATCTCATCATGAGATTTCACAATCTATCCTACAAGACAACCCACTAGTCAACTCTCCACTACTAGTAATTTTTCACTTTTATCTACTAGTCTTGAATGAATCACTAGGGTTTCTCTAGAGGTGACATGTGTCTCTTATGTGAGCTTGATGGATCATGGGTCAATCTCATGGGCTTGTGGGCATGTGGTCCCACTAATTTAAATTAGGCTTTCAAGGCTTCAATTTTAAGCCCAAGCCTTCATCCTCACTTCTCAATATTATTATTATTAATTAAGTTAATTACTTAATCAAAATAATAGGAAACAAAAATCTTGAGTGGTCACAACACCAGTCTCCTATCAGTCTCCTGTCAGGTGGCAGGGCACCCACACTCAAGTGTGGCGACCACTGACAGTTGTTGCTCATGTCGTGGCATATTTGTGAGATCCCAGGTTTTTGTACATTTTTATATATGGTTTTATTTTATCACTCGCTATTTTAATTTACCTTGATAATTTTATTAATGATTTACCTTATTCATTTCTATTTCAGGTTACATTCTTTTATTTATCATCGATATTAGTTAATTGTGATATCTCTAAATTTATTGTTTTCAGTTATTTTATTTATTGTCAACTTTATCATTTGAATGGCTATCTTTATTGTTTTAATTTAACTTGTCACTATGTTTAAATTATTTTATTCAACTTACTATTTTGAAATTATTTTTGTTGGATTAGTTTTGTGACCCAAGTTGTAAGAACTGGAACTCAAATCTTTGTAAGAACTGGAACTCAAATCTTTCTCTTCCTTTTTTCTTTTTTCTTTTACTTTTTCTCCTATTTTTCTTGTTTCTTTTTTCTTTTTCCTTCTTTCTTTTTCTTTTTCTCTTTTGTTTTCTCCAGCCCGCGCGCAACCCCCCCTCCATTCCTCTTCTCTTCTGTCATTTCTTTCCCTCCACCCTGCGTTGTCGTGCGCGGCCTATGGCCGTCACCACCCAGCCTACCCTCTTCCCCACCGGTCGGTGACCACTTTCCTTCAATTTCAGCCTAGCCCAAGCCGTTGGTTGCCCCCACACGCATCTCCAAGCTGCGGCCCTTTTGTGCTCCAGCGCCGCCGTCTCTACACCAGCGGCCACCACCTCTTCACCACTTCACCACCAGCCTCCTAGTTACCTAACCCACCCTTCCTCAGCCCCGATCCGCCATCAATGAAGCCCCTTGAGCTCCATCTCTGATTTAGGCTTTCTACCGCCACTCATGCCACCACCCACAGCCAACCACCACCACCATTAGATTCACCAACACCCCTAAGCCCTTCCCTAGCCATTCTCAATCTTCATTTGTCCCCGTTCAAAAGTTGGGTTTTTGAGACCCATGACCCTTGTCCATTTTGCACTATTACGTTTCTTTGCCACCGCCTCTTGCACCTTCGTGATCATTCAAAAATTATATTATAACGCTGTAAGTATTTTCCTAATAAATTTTAAAATTTAAATATATTTTGCATTAACAAATTTTGTATTTTGGTTGGTTGTACCGGACTGAGTTTGAGGAGTTTGGGGGTCAGCTGGATTGGAGGATGGAGTTGTTTGTATGTTTGGTTGATGTTGGAATTTGTTGGTTGTTGATTATTTTTGTGTATTGTCATATGCATTGCATAGTTTATGCATGTTCATGTGTTGGAAAGGAAAACTGGGTTTTGGCATAATTGCATGCATGTTCATGTGTTGGAAATGAAAACTGAGTTTTCATGTGTTAATGATTTTCGGGTGCATGTGTATCACGACCCCAAGTCGAGATGGGACATTATCTCGATGGAGCTCCTCTGGTCACTCGGGAGCGGAATATAGTGAGTAACGTCCCCTGAGTTGTTGTTGGATGACAATGAAATTAGATGGGATGGTAACACTCTTTTACCGACTTTGTGGCTCCTCTGCTGGTGGGAGTTAGGGGATGCATAGTCATGGTACGTACTGGGTACAGTTAGTTAGGCATTACCCATTCCGAAGTTATACGCACGGTCGTTACCCGTGGTGTGGCGAAGAGAGTCAATATGTGCGGATGGTCCCTATGGGAGACTATGGTGTATACGGTTAAAAATGGATTTGTGAGCCATTTCTAGGAAAATTGTGGGTTTTGATAAATGGATTTGTGGGCCATTTTCTGGAAAAATGGTGGATGTTTTCAATGAATTTATTTTGGGCCAGAATGTGATTTTGCTGTGTGTTGGAAATAATCATTTTCTGGGAAAATGAGCTTTTGGAGTCTCATGCATATTTCATCATATGCACGCATATTTGTTGTTGCATGAATGTATTTTTATCTCTTGGGTTGTTTGGTCTATTACTAACTTGCGGTACCATTTCATGGTACTGTAAATTTTGATGCAAATGAGAATGCAGAGTTTGAGGATGCGACCTGTTGACGAGTGATTAGGGATCAGTTTCTCATGGGATGGGATTTATGCCCCATTTTTTGATATTATATTTTGGTTTGTATTATATTTATATGGGATAACTGTATAGCTTTTAAAGGCATTTTATTTTGAAAAATTGTATTTAAATTCCTGGTACTTAGTTGGCTAACTTTTAATTAACCACTGCGACTTTTGTTGTGCACTTTTTGTGTGTTGCACATACTTGAGTACTTTTCGTTAGGGTGTGTGACTCGTGTTGTCATCATCCCGATGCCTCGATTCTCATGTTTCCGTACGTGGGAGTTGGCAGCGTAACAATGTCCGCCCCCATACTTCACTCAATGCAACGTGGTCTTAGTCATGTGTGCCCACATTACCCAAGTCTATCCAGCTACCGATACTTGAATGCCAAAGTTGTCCCTAACGCCTTATGCTCGAGTTATCGGCCAAACACTATGTTAGCCCTTCTGGTTGGGCTCTATACTTGGTACGTACCCTTTTTTTACTTCCCATGGGCCTCTTGGGATAGCGTTTCCTTCCTTGGCCTAGGCCTTCACATATCCCTTCATCTCTTGGAAATCATAATTAACTCATGAGATTAGTCAATAGTTTTCTATTGAATTCTTCAAGCCTTTTCCTTCTACCTATAAGTACTAGCCATTATCCTAACCCAGTGTCTTAATTTTTCCTTTAAGAATTTATCTATACTGAAAAAAACACAAGGCCAAGCATAAAAAGACCAAGAAACAAGATTGCTAGCCTTATTCCCACTAGCATATGCCTCGTTATGAGACTCCCACAACAAGAGTTCTGAGAGACATTGGTTTATGTAAAATTTAATCTATCTATTTTTAGTTATTTACTATATATTTTGCTATATAGCTTTTAGAGCATTGAATTTTGAGTTTTTCTACTCAGCAACTGTACACCACATACCTGCTGAAAGAAAAAAATTTGATAAAAAAAAAATAAAAGAAGAATTATACTCAGCAATCTTACACCACACACGTCACACTTGTTGACAAAAAAATGAAAGCATTTTTTTTTCTATTTAGCAGATATGTGAGGTATACTGCTAAGTAAAATCACTCAAAGTAAAAGTAGGTGTGTGGTATAGAGCTGTTGAATAGAAATTTTCTTCAACTTTATACCTATGAAGCTACATTTTCAAAATTAAATGAGAATTAATTAATTATTAAATGGGTAGATATTTACCAACTATATGTATGTCTATCATTCATAAGAGTCCTTCAACGTGTGAGTCAATCGGCAAAACACACTAAAGATGTGGAAACCTTTAATATATAAAAAAAAAAAAAAAGTTTAAAATAAATTTTCTTACAAATAAAATCTCACCTTGTAAAAGAATTGGGAATATATCTACCCGCCAACTTATAATTATGATAAATTACATGAATAGTCAAGGAAACAAAGATGGTGAGAATATACTCTTGATCCTTCTAGAACGAAGGGCAAGCAATTGAGATCTCCGCTGATGGAGGCGGATTCAAGAGGAGGGATGGAAGGATTAGTGGAGTCATGTGAGAATTTATGATGAACGGAGGAAGAGAATGTGGTGATTGAACTAAACGGGAGAAATGGAGAAGTAGCTAGTGAAAAGGTTGAAAGAAGTTTGATTGGAAGAGTATTTATGGACCGATTGGTTGGGAAGGAGGTTCTATCCTCTACAATGGCAAAGGTCTAGCAAGTGAGTAAACTGGCCTCATTCCAAGTATTGAGAATAATATAACCTTCATGACCCACACTGATAATATGCAGGTGATATATGGGCATCCGTAGCTATTCAATAACCAATTATTCGTCCTTCGGGTGTTCAATGGACTTATCCAACCAAAACAACGGAAGTTTGGATGTGAAGCTTTTTGAATTTAGATCCATAATCTACTCTTGGTTATATGACGCGAGAATGCAAAATTCAAATAGGGAAGGTGTTCGAAATGGATGTGCCTAAGGATGAGATATTGAGAAGCTTCCATGGATATGCTTCAAATGTGGATGGATTTTACATGGTGAAAGGGGGTGTGAATTTGGGGGGCCACAAAGAGATATGGGGGAAAAGGCTAATCGTTAATTTGGAACATGGCTGAGGGTAGAGCCATTTATAGAAAAGTAGAGACCCTATCAAAAAAAACTTCCCCTAAGGGCAGGTCTTGATATAGGGATTGGGAGAGAGTATAGTTAAAAAAGAATGGGAGGAAGAATTGTGTGGTGAGGGGAAAGAGGGAGCAGAGCATGGGAATGGTTGTCATGAGAAGTAGCAAAAAAGTGTGAAGGAAGTTGTGAACATGGAAAAAGCAGGTGGACCACAAAGGAGATGGAAGAAAAGGTTAAAAATACCCCCAGAGGATCTAATTATCTATGTCAGTGCAAAAAAAGATGTAGCAAATGAGCACAAGGAAGTAACTATGGAGAAGGGATTAGATAAGAGGAGTTTGGAGAGGGAAAGGGAGCATGGTTAGCATTTAAAAAGGGCTATGAATAAGCTCAGTGGTGAATCACATAGGGCCAACATATGAGATAAAGTAGTAAAGAAGACTAGGGTGGAAGTGATAGGTGAAGCAACAGAAACAAAGGTGGCTTGTGGTCAAGTGGTGAGCCATATGGTGAAAAAACATCATGCCAAAGAAATGTTTAACAAATAATCCCCCAAAACTTTTGTTGAGAAAGAAAAGAGGCCCTACTAAGATGTGTGGTGCGGGGTTGCTAGGCAGCCTCTGCCAAGAGCAATGACAAGCTTAAGTATGAACTATTGGGCTTGCAAATCCCCAACAATTCAAGTTCTTTACTCGTTAGAAAAGGAAAAGTAGCCCAACATAGTCTTCCTTGGAGACTAAAATGGAAACAAATAGACTAGGGTATCTGCAAAGAAGATTGAGGTATGGTGGATGTGTAGTGGTGGAGTCAAGGGGTATGAGTGGTTGTCTGATTATGCTATGGAGAAATAAGGATGGTGTCAAGTTGATGAGCTATTTCCAACGGCATATTAATGTGTGGGTCTAAGGAAATTGTAGGGACCCCAAGTGGCTGTTGGCAGGGTTTTATGGAAAACCAGATCAAAGTAAGAGAAGCTCAACATGGGACTTGTTAACCTATTTTAAACCACCATCTAATATTGGATGGTGTGTCGTGGGAGATTTAAATGAAATTGTGGCACAAAATAAGAAGATGGGGATAGAGAAAGAAATGAAGGGAAGATTGAGATGTTCATAAGGACTCTTGAGAAAGGAATGTTGTACCATCTGAGATGGAACGGAAAACAATTTACATAGAGCAATGGTCATAGGGATGGAACATTCATTAAGGAAAGGTTGGATCGTGTTGCTGCAAACCAAAATCTTATGAGTTGGTTTTCAAAGGGGGTGGAAGTATTGGTGGCATGGTGTTCAAATCACAAGCCACTCCTACTTTCCTTTAGTATGGCATTAGAAAGAAAAAGCTATAAGGGGGGATTTTAACTATGATGGGTGTTGGTATTTAGAGGAGTGTGGTAAAATTGTTGCGAATGAGTGGAGGAAGTATACAGGAATTGGTAGGCCTATGAAAAAGGTCCATGTGTTACTAACTAGATGTAGAAAGGCCTTGAGTACATGGAGTAGAGAATCAGTTGCATGAAAGGAGAGGCTATTAAGGAGAAGACTGAACAATTGAAAAGACTTCAAGATATCTAACAGCTAGAACACATCGATGTGTAAAGAAGCTCAAACAAAAGGTGGGTATGTTGCTAGACTAACAAAAGTGAGGTGAAAACAAAGGACAAAGAGGCATTGGTTATAACAGGGGATAGAAACATAAAATTCTTTCGCGCATGTGCTAATCAAAGAAGGAAGAAAAACACTATCAGTAAGATTGTTGATTCACAAGAGAATCAAGTAAATTAAGTGGGTGAGGTAAAGGAAGCATTATGAAATATTTTATTGAGATATATACCTCATCATACTCCACAACTGTTGAACTAGATGAATGCGTAATGGCTATTGAGAAAAGGATGACAAAGGGAGTTTAATGTTGAAGAGGTGGAAATGGCTTTAAAACATATGTCGGCTCACAAATCTCCTAATCCTGATGGTTTTGGAGCAAGTTTTACCAAAGCCACTCGAAAATTGTAGGGAATGAGACTTGTCAAGCAGCTCTAGAATTTCTAAAGGGTGGTGATGAGTCGGGGATAAATCAAACATACATAGCTTTGATTCCTAAGGTGAGGTCTCCTAGTTCTATTAAGGATTTTAGACCAATCAATTAATGCAACGTGTTGCATAAACTAATCTCCAAGGTGTTGGCTAACATAATTAAGAAAGCTTTACATGAGATCTTCTCCTCAAATCAAAGTGCATTCATTCTAGACAAGTTGATTACAGACAACATATGGTGGCCTATAAAATGCTACACTTTATGAAGACAACAAAAACAGGAAGACTAGGAGTATGAATATTGAATTGGACATGTCTAAAATATATGACAGAATGGAGAGGCCTTTTTTAGAAGCTATGATGAAAAGACTTGGATCTGAAGAGAAAATGATTAATAGATAATGAAGTGTATCTCTTTTGTAAGCTACTCAATGTTGGTCAATGGGAAGAAAATATTTCCCTCAAGAATACTAAGACAAGGGGATATGCTATCCCCTTATTTGTTCATAATTTGAGCTAAGGAGCTTAGCCAACTTTTGTTTAAATCAGAAAGGATGGGTGAGATAAGGGGGACTGCAACCACAAGAGGAAGTATCAAGGTAAACCACTATCATTTGATAATGATTGTGTGATTTTTTGCATTAAAAAGATAGAAGAATGGAAAAATGTCTACTCAATTCTGTGAGTTTATGAGAAAGCTTCTGGACAGATGTTAAATAACTAGAAGACCTCCATTTTCTTTAGGTCTAACACAAAGGTGAAATGAGAAATGAAATTTTTCAAGAAGTTGGTGTAGTAATTTACGAATCACATAATCAAAGTATAATGAATTTAAAGAAAATGGAAATCTGTCAAAGACTCAAAGCCCCAAAACAGGAGCATTAAAGTGATTGAGCCATAATATTTTTGTTATTTTACACTTGAATTCAATATCAATCATATTTTTTTCACTAGTAATTGAGTAAATTAGGCTTCGATAAATCAAGTCTAACTCAATCGACAAAAGTCTAATTTATGATCTCTAGTTTCTAATTTATTGCGTGCAATTGGATGGATCCATTTATTGTGCAATCTATTGGCAAATATTTAGATGGAAAGCGAGAATTAATTTCCCAAGCCCATGCGCCAAATTGAAAGCAATTCACTCCAAGCCCCTACACAATTGCAGCTCACAGCCAACCAAGTCAGCTTTGCACCTCAATGCACCGACTCACGGACTTAGTTTCTGTTAGGCATCAAGTCACGCAAACACCTAAGAGTTGGGCCCCTACACAAATCACCAACACGGAATGCACACTTCATTTCAGCAAAATCTTGTGCTGAAGGCAAAACTCACTTGAGCTCAAGACACCTCATGCTTCATCTACACACTCTCACTTCAACCCAAAATTTGTTTCCACCGACTGAAGCTAAAGGCCTTGCATCGACCCAACTTCAAGCCAATTCCATCTGCAGCTATACTCATCTGCACCAAATCAATAGCTCACATTTAAAGCACAGCCCCTGCAAGAATTTCAATACACGGATGAGTTCGTAAGTCTAAACCATGCACTCCAATTCAGACTCACTCAAATGGAATGGCCCCAAAACACACCACTTCACATTTCTCTTTACACCAAAATGTATCACACAACTTGCTACAGCAAATCACGTGGGTTACTTGTTTTGGACATACAAACTCTATAAGTAACAAAAGAGAGTGGGGGGGCTACACGAAAATGGTAAACCTGAGTTTGAGGGCTGCAGCAAGGAAGATACAAAAGGGAAAGGAGGGAAAAGAGACACTCAATTTTGGTTTGCGGGAGAAATTTCATAGACCCCTTTGGCCGAGCTCCCTAAGGAAAAAGACCCATTTTTATCATTTTGTTGTTGATATATTTTGAATCCATAGACCCTTGGGCTGGATTTGAAGTTCTTTTGCTTTAAATTTATATTGTATTTTAGGTTTCATCAACCTTTCAGTTTATTAGTTTATATCCTCATTTCAGTTCAATAAATTCTTATTAGTTTATATCCTCATTTCAGTTCAGTAGATTTTTATGTCTTTGTTAGTCGCATACACTGCTTATTTAGTAGTTCTTCAGCAGCTTCATTTATTTGGCAGCTCATTTTCTCCATGATAGTGCAGTAGTTTGTCTTTCGTTGTGGGAAGTTTTGGACGGATTTATTTTCATGGCTTTTAGTTTTTATTTAGTTGGTTACTTGTGTATTGCAGTAGTTTATTTCAGTCGAAGGTTTTATTTATATTTTTTAGTTCAATCTCAATAGCTGTCGGCATTGCATCTTAAATTTCATGGATCATTGCTCGCGTGTTTCACTTGTTGGGCTTTATTTAGTCATTCCTCCATATTTATTTTGAGTTGTTTGGAATTATATTTTACTTTATCTCATTTGTGTGAAACATCTCAATTAGTGTAATTTTTTTGGGCGTTGGTTTGAAACTCCCTGGAATGGAAATGTTTGGTTTATGCCTTGCATATATGGTGTTTGATGAAATGTCTCTTAGAACATAAAATTTATGATTTTTCATTTATTGTTTAGAAACGTAGGTTAGATGATGTTGATGAATATGGTTTAGCTTCTCAAATAAAGATAACCATAATTTATTTAACGCACATTCACAAATCCAATTAATTAATGGAAGCAATTGAAATAGCGTCAAGACACATTAGAGTACAAATTTCTTAGATGCTAGCTAAACACTTCTTGCTCCTAACCCAAGTTTGATGTATTTTTCTTCCATTTTCTTTCACAAATCTTAGCGCTAATTCACCATCTTAAACAAAAAAAAAAACTTGACATTTTTAATAATGTCCAAAAATCCATTCTCATTGTGAATACCATTGTAGATAGGTTTAGGTTGTAATTTCATTTTATTTTTAGCAGTAAGTAAATTTACATATTAAATTAACCGTTTCTTAAAAAAATGACTTAAGGACTTTCCTAATCCGACTTAACAACTCTTATACTTAGGAGTCATTTCTAAAATATATTTTAGAGCGAGTTAGAAAGCTCTACAAATCAAAAATGGAATAATCGAATCAGAGACCTAATGGTGACCAAATTTGTACAAATCAAAGTTGTACAACTCAGAGACCCAATATTATTGCTATAGAATCGAAAGGTATACAAGCCCAATAGCAGCAAGGATAATACGACCATAGGGGCTGCCGGATAGGGATGAGGAGAGGAATACAGAAAATTTCCATGAGAGAGAGAGTGTGTGTGTGGATGTGTGCTTGTCGAAGGTAGAGAAACTTATCAGAGAAGAAAGGGGCTGCCAAATGGGGACACAAAAGACACTCAGTAAGAAATAGGGTGAGAGAGAGAAAAGCTACACAAAAGTGAAGGAATCGAAATGAGAAAATGGAATGGACACTGGCTGTCCAAATATGGGATCCACAATTGCATGCACAAATCCAAACCCTATTTTGGAGAGCCGTATGGAGGATACATTTGGGTTTTCTCCAAATATAAATGCTAAATTTTGAAACAAAATAAAGATATAAAAAGGCGTGGTGAATAATCTAATAGCACATTGGGTGTTCTCTATATGACATATGCACACACATTCACAAGCACGCATTCACACAAAATCATCATCCAATAAGGTAATGAAAGAAATAATAAAATATTAATTTTTTTAAAAAAATATTAAATACATCAGTACTTGCGCCTATTCACGGT
This sequence comes from Platycarya longipes, assembly GCA_036559045.1. NCBI lineage: Eukaryota > Viridiplantae > Streptophyta > Magnoliopsida > Fagales > Juglandaceae > Platycarya > Platycarya longipes. Next base: position 15,816,030 of record CM071802.1, on the reverse strand, counting down.
CGATTGTTTTATTATGCAGATTGAATAGCCACACAGGATAAAGATTTTGAGTAACGGTGGATATATGTACAAATGTTAGTAAAAGAGATTCCTTCATCATTGATACCTTGTTACTTGTTACTTGTTACTTAATCCTAAATTCCTAATAAATAAATCTGTACTTTAACCTTACTCGACTCCTCAAAAGAAGGTGAACTTAGCTTGTATGATCCAGCCATCGAGGCTACGAGGCAAGACTAATTATAGATAATATGGCTAAATATAGTTTATATTTAGGAAAAATGATATTTATAATTTTAAGATGGACATTCTATTTTAAAAAGTGAATAAATATGAAATCGACCACATAAAAATTTAATTCTTTTTAATAATAAACACATTCTGTTTTTAAAGAGAATGACTTAACATGCATCTTAGAACTCTATTTAATATTACTTTTTATATAGATAGTAATTATATGGCCCCACATGAATAATATAATCAAATTTTCTATCTTTCGATAGAAGGATCCAACATTACGATACTGGCTTGAGTAGCTTCATGGTAATTGATGAGTTAGAAGATTGATCATTTTAAAATCCACCAATTTGCCCCTGGCCTCCAAAATATAAAACAAGATAATTCTCACGTAATCTATTTATTTCCAACTAAAACTCATGAGAGAAGAATAATTTTGATTCTTTAAAAATTTTTTAAAAAATACTCAAAAATACTTCAAAAATGTAAAAGCTCTTTTTTAACTTCATGTCTCCATATATAGAAGTATGAAAAGAATTTTTATTCTTTTAAAATCTAATATTTTGCGCCCTTCAAAATCTTGAAAAGATTACGGCATAAAAGTTCTAAAAATATGAAGATATTCATAAGTTTTAGAAAACCCAGAATTTTGGCTTTTGAAATATGAATATGATCGGCCATACATATGTACAGATATTTAAAATGGATATTTTCTAAACTATTAATATTTGTTATTATTATACCCCTCTATATTCTTCCTTCAGTTTCTTGTTGATCCTCTGCGAAAAAAATACATGAATAAGAAATATGATGATTTTAAATATATTATTGATAGTATAGATATTGATAATTTTGCCTGCTCATTTTTAATATAGATAGAAGCAGCCAAGAGCCTGATGATCTAATGACATATGACCTATTATTTCTGTGGGATCAGATTTGGCCCAAAGGCCCAACAGCCAAGGAAGTCCACCAGGAAGGAAAAGCATACTAAGGGCCCAATTCTGCAGAATCCAAAATATATATCAAACCCGTCGCCACCTTTATCGAAATTTTAAGCAGATACGAAATATCAACAAACTCAGAAAGATATATCATGCAGATACGCAATCACGATGATTGCGGAAGGCATTACAAGGGACATGTATCGCCCCAGAGGCTTATAAATAGACCAGGTAAACCTCAACTATGAACATTAAGAATTTTTCCCGTAAATACGTGATCACTAACTTGAGCGTCGGAGTTATCTCGGGTGGAAAGCCAACATCTTCCCTTAATTCTTCTTGCAGGTAACAGGAGCAGGAGGCCGGCGAGACATGTCCTCAACATTGGCGCCGTCTGTGGGATCCGATTTTACAGACGATTAACGTAGTTCTCGCATGCCAACTGTGACACGTTCCGTAGCAAGCCGAATGACAGAAGCATCAATGGAAGCACGGTTAGCAGCAGCGGAGGAAAGACTGAGAACAACATTGGAAGCCTTGGAGGCGCTTCAAAAAGAGAACGAGACCCTGCGACAAAGGAACATTGAATCCAGCAATACAGCCGTACCGCCTGTCGACGGGCAAGGAGAGCAAGAGGCAGATAGTAACGCGGGGGTCGAGTTTGAGCGCGTGGAAAAATAGAAGCTGCACGACAAGTTGAAGGATCTTGCAGGCAAATATGAGGAAATAGCCAAAAAAGTGGGGGGACATTCTTCGGTTGACAGCTTGCTAAGCCAAACTGACCTGCCATACAGCGAGCGCATCATGGGAATCCCTTTGCCGCCAAAATTCAAACTTCCCCAAATCGAACTATACGATGGGTCCAGAGACCTCGTGGACCACTTAGAAAAGTTTAAAGCTCACATCACGCTCCACGGCTTCCCAGGCGAGATCGCCTGTCGGGTTTTCCCTTTAACCCTAAAGGGGACAGCGAGGGACTGGTTCGAGACCCTCTGACCAAGGTCGATAGACAGCTTCGATGAATTAGCTAAGCTTTTCATAACTCAATTTATGCCGAGCAGAAGGCGCCGGCGACCAGCCGCCTACCTGCTAACAGTCAAGCAAAAGGAGGACGAGGACCTCAAGACCTACCTCACACGGTTCAACAAGGAACGCCTAACAACGGATGACCAGGACGAAAAGATCACTCTGGCCGCCCTCCTGGGAGGAATCTGGCCTCAGAGCCCCTTCATGGTCGATCTGGCAAAGAAGACTCCCTCCACCCTGAGGGAGTTCATGGATCAAGCGGACAACTTTGTCAACACCGAAGACACGCTGCAAGCGTTGGTAAATCCCCGCAAAGAAAACAGGAAAGGCGAACGGCGAAGCGGGCGCGATGACGAGAAAGCAGGAACAAGTCGGCAGGAAAGAAGGCAAGAAAGGTACACGGATCGACACACCAGGTTAATGCATAATAACCTAAGTGTCAAAGAGGAAGAGGATGGCGAGGCCGAAGGGCGCCCACATCAGACAGCAGATCGGTATTGCAAGTACCACCAGACAACGTCCCATTGGACCGAAGATTGTACAACCATGAAAAAGAGGGTCGCCGACCTAATAGGAACAGGTGAGCTGGAGCACATGATCGCAGAACGGTCAAAACCTACTAGGCGCCAAGAAACCTGGCGAAGAGGGAAAAGGAGCTTCAGTCCCGAGCGAAGAAACCGCGGCAACAACCCTCGGAATGATCGTAACCGGGCGAACAACAGGGGGAGCGGCGGCAGAAGCAGGACCCCCACCAGAGGCGGCAGGAATAGGACTCCCCCGAGAAATAACAATAATAGAGAACCAATCGGAAAAATCAGGACGATAGCCGGAGGATTAGCTGGAGGCGGGGTATCCACATCCAGTCGCAAGGCGCACGCCAGAAGAGCTCTGTACGAGGAAGTATATGCAATGGATAGGGCACCGAAACAGCAAAAACTGAACCAAGAACGAGAAGTAATATCCTTTGGAGAGGCGGACAGGCAAGGGATACTGTACCCCCATGACGATGCCCTGGTAGTCACCCTGATCATAGCCAACTACACGACTAGGCGGGTACTAATTGACAACAGAAGCTCAGCCGATATATTATTCTGGGACGCATTCAACAGAATGGGCATTGATCCCAGGCAGTTACGAACTTCCCCAACACCACTGAAAGGTTTTTCCAGTGAAACAATCCAACCAGTAGGAGCCATCACACTCCCAATTACCGTCGGGAGTGGAGCACAAATAGCAACCACCATGACCGACTTCTTGATAGTAAAAACCCCTTCCTCCTACAACGTTATACTAGGGAGACCAACCCTCAACCGCTTCAAAGCAATAACTTCCACGTACCACCTCAAGATGAAATTCCCAACCAACAGCGGGGTAGGAGAATTAAAAGGAGAGCAGGCACTAGCTAGGGAGTGCTATGTACAGGAGTTGAAGAAAACTGGAAACGAAATTTGCGCAATCGAGGAGCCGAAAGATGCCTTCCTCCCGCCACTTCCCCCCGCCATGGTCGAGGCCTCGCAAGGGGAAATACAGTATAGGAGACCTGGTTCTAAGGAAACGCGGGGTGACTACCCAAAGTCCTGGAAAATTGGAACCTCAATGGGAAGGGCCTTATATAGTGGTAACAAACAGTATAGGAGGATCGTATCGGCTAAAGGACAGTCAAGGGAAAGAGCTACCTCGACCTTATATCAGTTAAGTTTTCGTCAATTTGCATTTTCCAGTAGTCATTCCGGCTTTGTTTATTAAAAGTTTCGTCAATCTGCATTTACCAGTAGTCATTCCTGCTATATTTTTTTGAATTTTCGCCCAATCGCATTTTATCAAATTCCATCCCGTCGTCCTTATATCAATTAGATTTTTGAAATACCTCATCTTTAAAGATCACGCTACCTCAAGCGAAATAAAGGGGCGCAGAGTTAAAGGACCATGCCACCTTCAAACAAAGTAAAGGGGCGCAGAGTCAAATGACCACGCCACCTTCAAACAAAGTAAAGGGGCGCAGAGTCAAATGACCACGCCACCTTCAAACAAAAGGGGCACAGAGTCAAATGACCACGCTACCTTCAAACAGAGTAAAGGGGCGCAGAGTCAAATGACAACGCCACTCTAAAACCAACAGAAGACGCACACAGTAACAAGCACAAGCACGCGACAGCAAAGGTCAGAAAAAAAAAAAAATCTATTGCAAAATACAATCCAATTCTAATTACAAGTTATGGTTACAACATACAACAACAAAAAATGATAATACATGTACATAATAAGGCAACCCTTCATCACGGGTCGCCGCTTTCTTCGGGAGGCGGCAAGGGGGGCACCCCAGTGAAGGCATCGGGGACTTCACTGCGCCCAAAAGTATCAGCCCGGCGGCAAGCGGCTAGCTCAGGGGAAAACAAGCTCACATCAAGAGCCTGCAAGTTGGTCGTCGGATCAGCCAGGAGACGATTCCGAAGGCACAGGATCCCGAAGCCATGCCCAAAGGTGAAGGCGGTGTCCCGAACTTGGGGAACCAAAGCTAACTGTGCCCGGAGGCGGGAATTTTCCTCCCGGGCAGCAGTCGGGCAGCCTTCCCAGCCAACTGCTCATCCCTGGCCATTGCAACCAAATTGGCCTTCCTGAGCTCCTCGTCCGTATTCGTATGGCTCGCCTTATATTTCTGATGACGCTCACGAAGCTCGGCCAACGCACCCTGCACCTCGGACGCCTCTTAGGCGGCGGAGCGAGCCTTCTCCAAGGCATCCAGCAAGTCTTTGGTCAGCCCACCGCACCTTTCCTTGAGGCCTGCAACTTCCCCCCGAGCTGAGCACAATTCCCCGCTGCTGGCGCGAAGCTCAGAAGTCAAGTGGGCAATTTCAGCATCAAACCCTTGCCGGGCCTCACGAAGCTGCACCATCGCCAGGTCCCTCTCCGACTGCAGGACCTGGCGGGAGAAGTCTTCTCTAGCTTTCGCCTCCTGAGCGAGGCGAACAGCATCACGAAACTCAAGAACATCTCCCTCACGCAGCTCGAGCTCCCCCTGAAGAGCATCCACGACGCCTTCTGCTTGGGCAACCCGTGACTCAAGCTCCCTATTTTTTTTTTATCAGGGCCTCCATTTTGGCCTTGTCCGCTCTCGACCTCTCGGTGATTCTTTCTTCCCGAACAAGGAAGTCAGTTGCGAGCTGTGCCGCCAAGCCTTCAACCCCCTGCAGAGAAAGAAAAGGTAATCCAAGTAAATGGCAGGCAACAAAGGCAAGCCAAAACCAAAAAATAGCAAGAAATAATGTTAATCCAAATAATACCGTGGAGAACCACTCCCTCAGCTGGTTGGCCATGTTGGCAGCAGCTTCCTCCTAGGCAAATACAGGAAGAGGGGAAGCCTCCCGGTGAGCCACACCCACTGCTGGATCCGGCACATGCCCAGATATGGGCAATAGTCCCAGATGAGATGACCCGACCCATGCAGGGTGGGAGTCGTCACGGAGCATCTGGTCCAGCTCCTCATCAGTGAGGGACTCCCGGCCCCCGTCGAATGAAGGGGCGTGCAGAGGCGGCGGAGAAAAATGCTCCCCACTCCCAACCAGGGATGGAGTTTTACCTCCAGACACGGTAGTGGGAGGGATCTCCGAACTGGGCAGCCCAGCCATTGAAAGGCCGCGGGCGCCTTCAGAAGGGGGGGATAAAACACCTCCTTCTCCTTCACGGCTCGCCTCCTTTATCCCCACAGGAGGAACGCCCGCCTCCTCAAATCCTTCCAACTGAAGGGCGGCAGCAACACAGGGGGGGAGCTCGCCGCCCCGCACTGGACCTTCAGCGGTTGGCGCCAGAAAAACTAGGGCCGACGCCTGGGCGTTGAACTGGGAAGGGGCGGGAGCCTGAAAAGCAGCGGCCAGCTCAAAGAGAGCTATGTTAGCCAGCATCTCTCTGTCCCCCAAGCCGGCAGACTGTGGTTTCGCAGAGGAAGTGCCCGCAGAAGAAATGGGCACCACAGTCTGGACACCCGAGGACTTAGACCCCTCAGGCGGAATTGGCGTCGCGTCCTCACCGCCTCCTGGAGAAACCACGTCTCCGGGCGTTGGCTTAGGGGCGCTCACTTCAGGCGTCGAGCTCCCCTCCAAAATTTGAGCTGCCCGTGTCAAATTCTGTCGCCAACTGAGGGCGCCCTGCTCTTCTTGGGCGGGGGGTTCACGGAAGAGACTTCGGGGCGGTCTCTTTTCTTATGGCCCTTATCGTTCTTCTTTTTGGACCTTTTTTCCTTTTTGCCCTCCGCCGCGGCAGTCTCTGGCAGTTCAGCTTCCCTAGGCTTGCTCTTAGCATCTCGCACAAAAAGGGCACCCCTCGCCGTCTTCTCTGAAGGCGCCGACAGAGGGTCGGGGATGACATCAGTGATCATGAAGTCACGCCCCTGAACAAAAGAACGGTTCGGAGATGTCAAGAACCGATCAATATGCGCAGGCGTCAACAGCTTGTCAGTCCAGAGATCTTCCGGATGATCTGCGGCCCAAGCATTGACAGCATCAATCCGGTCAAGTTCTCGGCGGAATAAGAGGGGTATAGTTGACCACAAGCGCTTACCATCCGGGATTGGGCGCCAGATAGCCCTAACGGGGAAATCCCTGAAGACCTCCTCCTGACCAGGGAACTCCCATCCTTGGCCACTGATAAAAAAGAACTTGGTGGTCCACGCCTTAGCGTTAGAATATCTTCCTTCGAACCTTGCCAGGGACTGGCCTTTTTCCTTCTTGCGAAAACCTGCCACGCATCCCTTAGTGGCCGCCCTCACATCGTAGAAGGCCAAAAACTCACGAGCAGTGAGATCGGGGTAAGGATCGCGAAGGGGCTCTAGCACCATCCGAAAAACGATGCATGCACATAAAAACACCCTCAGAGCAAAAGGGTGAAGTTGAATAGGAGTGAGCTCTAGAAGGTCCAGAATGTCTCGAAGGGGGTGGCAAAAGGGGAGTTTCAAGCCATGCGATAACAGGGCGACGGAAATGGCCACCCAACCCGAAAACCCGTCATCATCACAGCAGCCCGAATCAGGGGCTTTCATTACAACTGAACTGGGAATCTTGAACTCTTCCCTGATCCCAACCAAGTGTTTTTCACGAACACTGGAGCGCCAAGCATAACCTTCAAAGGTGGTGCCCTCAGGAATATCAAAAGGCTAAACCGAACCGCTGCCTTGGTCTGCCATGGGAAGTAATGAAGAAGAAGAAGAATGCAAGAAGCAAGAAGGAACAAAAAGGCAGAGACGGGAAGAGTCTAATAACGAGAGAATGCAGAAAAGCAAAATGAAGAGAGAAAGAGAAGAGGTATTTAAAGAAAACAAATGCGGCATACCAACAGGCGCAAATATGATGGCCTGACATGAAGACAGAGGTGTAACCGTCAGATGAGAAGACGGGAGGACAGCACGCGCCCGATGATCCAGGGAAAGGAGCGAATTCCCAAGTTTGCCTTCGCGGGAAATTTTAAAAAATAATAATAATTAAATTTCCTACGCCTCAAGGCAAAGAAAATTTGCGAGGTAATTGTGAGATCAGATTTGGCCCAAAGGCCCAACAGCCAAGGAAGCCCACCAAGAAGGAAAAGCATACTAAGGGCCCAATTCTGCAGAATCCAAAATATATATCAAACCCGTCGCTACCTTTATCGTGATTTTAAGCAGATACGAAATATCAACAAACTCAGAAAGATATATCATGCAGATACGCAATCACGATGATTACGGAAGGCGTTACAAGGGACATGTATCGCCCCAGAGGCTTATAAATAGACCAGGTAAACCTCAACTATGAACATTAAGAATTTTTCCCGTAAATACGTGATCACTAACTTGAGCGTCGGAGTTATCTTGGGTGGAAAGCCACCATCTTTCCTTAATTCTTCTTGCAGGTAACGGGAGCAGGAGGCTGGCGAGACAAGTCCTCAACAATTTCTTTAAATGAAAAACTTGAGTTTGAAACGTCCACCGCCCCCTTTATAAATATAGATAATAGATAAAGATATAGATAGAAATATGATGATTCCTTCAATATCAATGATACGCTATAATTAATCATTAATCATTAATCATTACTTGGTCCTAATAAATAAATAAATCTCCACTTAGAAGACTCCCAACAGAAGGTATAACCGCTATATCTTCCAAACTACAATTGCAAGCTACGCTAAAACCAAAGCCCACTTCCACTCTTTTCTCTCCACCTTGTCCCACAAACCAGACGGTTGAAGAACAACTTCATCAGCTTGAAAGCTCCATCTCATCTTCTCAAGATTGAAACTCAAAAAGCCTTCACTCAGATCGATTCAAACGTCAACAACAACAACAACAAGAAGTAGTCTCGATATTGATCTCTTCCTTCGCCTCCACGCTTGCTTTCTTCAATTCTGATCTCCCCACCAACACCTGGATAGATAGAATAACCAAACCCTGACCAATATCCCATGCTATTTTTAGTGTTTCTTTGAATATATGCTGCCTTGCTGAAGTTGAAGTTTCGTTCATGGCGAACCAAAGTGTCATGTTTTCGGTTCAGACGCCGTTGGAGAACGTAAGTATCGTCCGTATAGATAATATTTCGGATTTTCTGTTGCTGCAGCTTGCATGCTACTTTTGTCTTTCAGTCTTCACATTTTCTTCCTTTTGTTAATTTCTAACGTCTAGAATTTACAGAAAAATAAGAAACCTGGAGGGCAGCAAGAGAGAAAACAACTTGAAAGAGAGGTATATATATGTGGGATCGGAAAACCATTTATTTCCTTGATCTTGTTCTGATTCAGAAACCAAATATCTTAAAAAATATCGAATTTATAATATTGCCAACCCAGAAATGTAGACAACCATACGTGACGATCAGTTCTACTTCACCTATCTGGTTTATGTCGATCTGGTATTAATTAAGCAGTCCAATATTGATGGTTCATATGCAATTGTTATTGGAAAATCTGAGGCATTTATTTCTAATGAATGTTAAGAGTTTAGCCTAAGAGAACAGTCTGAGATGTTGATTTTTCATTCATTAATGAATCTTTTTTTATATATAATAAACATAACTTCATTAATAAATAAAAGAAATTACAGACATTTATCAAGTCATATGACTTTGAAATAAAGTCTAGAATATAATCTCACCACATACTAATATCATCCACATTCTTCGCATAACGAGCTAATTGGATATTTGAATCTTAAATTAAGTATACTAAGAAGTTATTTTGGTAGAATGCTCAAAATTAGAACATGTTAACATAGATATATGAGATATAATCGAGAGTTTTTTATTCTATATGATCCAGAATTGCATTCATGTTGTTGGAGAAAGCTATTTTAAGTTCTAGTTCACATTTAAATGCATGCAGGTCTCTATGCTTCAAAAAATGCTGAATCAAGAAGAAAAGATGCACGAGATTTTGGATCATGCACATAATCAACATAATGGTTCTGCTATCAGCATCCCTAACTTCATGCCTCCAAAGGTAAATAATTTCCACTCATTTAAACATGCAAAAACATGCAACATTTCATCCAGAACGCATGATCAATGAAGTTCCTTGTAGGAGACATGACTTCTGAAGACCTCGTTTTGAACATTGAGATAACATTCATATATTAATATAGCAACTACGTACAGGGAGTACTCGTCCAGATCACTGTATACAGCTAGCATTGCCTTGAAACTCTAAGCTGTAAAAATTAAATTATATCTTGTTGGAAACATATATAGGCTTTCAGACATAAGTAATCCTTCAAATACTCTAGTTTTGTGTAATGCCAGGTCCAAGAGATCATTTTGTAGTTATTACATACAGTTTCCTTAACAAATGTTTAAGTTCTTAGAATATTATTTTAATAATATGAACTTTAAAGATAGTGATATGAGATGAGATAATTTTAGATAAAAGTTAAATAAAATATTATTAAAATATTATTTGTCAATATTATTGTTGTTTTAAGATTTGTAAAGATATTTAAAGTGGGATTTAAAAAAATTAAATTATTTTATTATATTTCACATAAAAATTTAAAAAAATTATAATGATCATGAGTTGAGACATCATACGATAGTTTCACAATTCAAATGGGGCCTTATAAAGATGTAGACTTCTTGGATTTTGTACACAATGGAAATCTCTTCTTCTCGCTTTCTCTTTTCTCATAATATGATTCCACATACTTCATAATATATTATATTTTACAAGATATAGAATATATTGTTCTTACAGTTTTCATTAGGAAGTCAAACGAAGAATATATACTGCATTCTTTATACAAAGTTAATTCATTAAACTTCTTTGACATTCTTTAAGGTGTGCTAAAAATTGTCTACCATATTTACTATTTAGATGAAAGAGCTGTTAGCAGAGTTAGCAATGGTGGAGGATGAGATAGCTCGACTAGAAGATCAGATAAGCCAACTTCAAAGCAGTTTGAAACATGAACAAGAGATCATCAAAGATTCGCAATCTAAAGTACAATGGCAACGTGAAAGTCTGAGCCATCCTCTTCATCATCCCTCACTCACAACAAAGCCAAATTCCATATACAAAGGTGGCAATGAAATCATGGCCTATGAATCGAAAGCACTGCATTTCATAAGTAAAGCTATAAAAGGCGATTACAGTCTTAATGATTTCACTGTAGCTGAAAAGTTGGGCAACAGATTTGATAATCAGAAAGAAAATCTTTTCCAAGAAGCTGCTAAATTTCAGGACAAGGTGGTTCCAAGAAAAAGTGGGATGCTGAAACCATCCTCACCCTTGCGAGATCCTCGACATCCATCACCCAAGGTATGATACCTCTACTCATTACTGCCATAATTTATGTGTTTGTGATCATTTTCTTATATTCACTTAACATTTTGTCAGTAAATAGCAGAAATATCAAAGATGGGATAACTATACTAGACTATGGATCTACCTAATTTTATTGTATAAATTTAAGATAGCAACATATTGAGATGCATATCCAGTCACTTTTGCGTATTGTTTTCGCATTCCATTGATGTCATTATCCAAAATAACTATACGTACGTAAAATGACTGCACATAAAGTTTTTGATATAACATGAGGTTACTAATTCTAGATTTCAAATGACTTTGTTTCAGCCAAGAGAACGTAATTCACCTATATTTTCAGACATCGCTCCAAAATCTCTATCGAGTGAAATTCAACTGGAAGAGGAAAACCAGCAATGGCAACCCAACTTGCTATCAGAGAGCATCATGAAATGTTTGAACCTCATATATACGAGACTGCTAAGAATATCAAGAGCAATGGAACTGGAGAAGTCAGGCCCCATTTCAAGGTCTATGAACACTTCTTTTAGTTCAAGAAGCTTTAGGGCCGAGACTGGCTTAAAGTCTAGTCTTCTGTTACAAAAAGAATCAAGGCAACAAGACCCATATGGTATCTTCGACATGGAAGAGTCTATCCCGAGGGACATTGGTCCTTACAAAAACTTGGTTATTTTCACCTCAAGCTCTCTCGACCCCAAATCCATATCAAGCTCCAGTTCTGTTCCTTTACTTAGAAAGTTGAGGTAGAAATATGCTAAACTCTACATATTGATAACTATTGTTTCCTACATAATATGAGTCAAATAATGTTGTATGCAATCGTGAAATGTGCAAATGTCGTATAGTCGTTTTGAAAAAGAGTGAAGTCTTCTATTAAAAAAAAAAATTATAAATCTCATATTTATTCACTTTTTTTAAGGTAATTGTATAGTACTTATACTCTCATTAGTGCAACTATCATTTCTCATATGAGTATCATGCATAAGTTTAGGCATAAATGCAAACATGAAATAAGATGCCATTTTGATCTTTCCTCTTGTCTTTGTTGATTACTGCAGCATTTTGTTGAACAGTCTTCAGGCAGTGGACTTGAGTGTCTTGACAAGCCAACAGAAATTAGCATTTTGGATCAACATGTACAATGCTTGTATCATGCATGTATTATGGAAAAAAGCCATTCTTCCTTCTCTTTTTCATCTTATTGAAATGGGTTTATCTAACCTGATGTACACATATTACTTTACTCTGTCAAAATTCATCGTAATTACAATTCTGTTTCAGGGATTTCTTCAATATGGGGCGCCTTCTACTCCACAAAAATTGCTTGCAATATTGAACAAGGTATGTACATCTCAGAACTCTCTTCAAAGACAAATTTCTCATACTTTTTCAAGCAATTTGCATTGATTCCGTTGAACCATTTCGGATCGTCAAATTAGTGATCAATCTATGTATCTTGTAAATGCAGGCAACCCTTAACATAGGAGGCAACATAATAAATGCTCAAGCAATAGAGCATTTTATTTTGAGAAAACCAGCATCTTCAAGCATGAAAGAGGTAAATTTAACCAAACCCATTTTCTATCCGAGTCATACAAACATGAATATTTCTTGTACAATCTCTTGAGAGCTGGTGATTTCTACAAGGTTTATCGCAAAGGTGGAAAGGATGATGATAAGGAAGGCATTGTTCGCGAACTTTTCGGAATTGAATCAATGGATCCAAATGTCATATTTGCTCTGTGCAGTGGAACTCGTTCATCTCCCGCTGTAAGTTAAAACTACCATAATTCATGAAATTTCTCATGCTAACTATCTTATCCTATATACTACCCTCTCTCATCCTGCTCTTATCACATTGCATTCATATGTGTAATATTGTAATCAATCATTAGATGAACTCATTTTTTAAAAATAATGAGTTCAAAGATCATTATGATAAGAGTGGAAAGAAGGTATAATATATAGTATTTTTCTTTTCTTGATCTTGACATAGCATGAAATAAAATCATTATCATGTAAAATCATCACTTATCTCAAAAACTTAAACTGATAGGAAGATATAGATTTATTATTGATTTTATATTTTAACATTTCCCCTCGCGTATGAGTTAGACTCTCCCTTAATGGATGGTCCGACATGTGGAATATTTAATTGAATAAGATAGAGTGTAGAGTCAAGATTCGAACTCAGACTTAATTTAACTTGTCAATGTGTAGGTAAGAATATACACAGGTGATGGGGTTATAGCTGAGTTGGAAAAATCCAAGTTAGACTATTTGCAGGCTTCCATAGTGGTGACCAGCGCGAGAAGATTAGCATTCCCTGAACTGCTGCTTCAAAATATGCTTGATTTTGCTGTAGACACAGACTCATTTGTGGAGTGGGTTTGCCAACAGTTGCCAACTTCAGGTTCATTGAGGAAATCAATGGTGGATTGCTTCAGAGGCCATAGCTGTGGCAAGATTTCCAGCATTGTTGAGAAAATACCTTGTGACCTTGAATTCCAGTACTTGTTGGCAATATAAGTATCTCCAGATATAATTCTTCCAGCATTTGGTACGTCATATGCAACAAAATATACAGAATATGCAGATCAATGAAGTATTTGAGTACTTGGTCACAGCATGTTTCCTCTTTTTACATCATTTTAGCTTTGGTTACAAATTTCTTAGATGGTTTTCCTGTTATCTACTTATTATTGAATGCTGCATGGACTTTCCTATAGAGTTATGATTATCATCCTCAATTTTCCAAGATACCAGGAAAATGATGGAATTTTTGGGTAAAACACACTTGCATCCTCAAATTAGCACTAGAATCATTTATGTTAAGATATAAAAGTAATAATAAAAATCTGTTTATTTTCATCAGTTTAAACTTTTAAAATAAGTCATGATGATTTTACATAGTATCAAAGCAGAAATCTTAAATTCGAATACTGACTCTACAATTTATCTCATTTAATTAAATATTTCACGTATTGAGCTTATTCATTGAGGTGGAGTCTGACCCATATGTGAAGGAGATACGAGAGTATTAAAATATAAAATAAATAATAAAATCTACATCTTTTATCTGTTTAAAATTTTGGAATAAATGACGATTTTATAATTTAGAACATTAATTGTCCAAATTTTGGCACTAACACGTTCGACACAATCTTGAAATTCAAATCTTCATAAGGGTCAGTTGTTATAACTTATGGATAATACACAAACCTTATGATTAATCAATCGCAATATATAGAAAAATGCACCAAATTAACAGCAAACGGATTATATATATACAATTTTTCTTTTAATTAAATACCTTCTATAATTCGGAAAAAGATGGAAGACATGAATGAGGCATAGTCTGTAGACCGTATGGACCCGAATATAAAATATTGCTCTCTAAATTGTAAAAAAACAAATTAAATTAAAAATTATAGAATGTCTTATTGGTTAGAACCTTCATAACATATAAAAGTAGTAATATAAAATGGGATATGCAGGTGCTAATTAAGTGTAACACAATGCTACAAAAGGCCATCATTGTGGTGGTTGGCTAAAGTACTAGCCTAACATTTTTTTTTCTCGCAGTTATAACAACTCATGGCACAAAAATAAATAAATAAATAATTAATTATAACAACCCATCGTTGCGGCAGTTTACAAATCTTTTCTTTGTTTGCATTAGAGGTAACAATATGTGACATAATTTATAAATTTAATATGAATACAATACGAGAATCGCGGATTTTAATTTAATATACATAAGTTTTGGTCAAAATAAATTGACCAGTTAAGACATGATTAATAAATAGATCAATAATAAATTAACTTGCTTAATCTATAATCAACATGCAATAACCTAGTTAAAAATTTTATTATCGTTGGGTTGTTATATTGATATTTCTTAATGTATATTTTATTGTTGGGATTGCAATTCTTGACTCATACTCAATTGTTATTGTAGAGTCTGTAAATTGATTTTTTTATATAGGTTTCATGGTTGTGTGTGACTCGAGCGTTCAATATTCAGGCGTTGTGGCTGCCGCGCCGCCAAAACCATAAGCTGGGGTTGGGGGTGCTACACTTCTTACCTAGAGATACTTGTTGAACCAGATATGCTTCTACACAACCAACCAATATGAGAATACCACCACATAATATGCCAAGAGATCCCACATCCCTACTATCAGGTATGGCTACATGCGACATAGTTCTACCCAATTCTCGATGAGACATTCTCTTTCTCCTGTGAAGCACGTGGCAATATTTTGTGAAATGGTTTGGAGAGTTCTCTATTTCATCCCATGTGTATAGATTTGTGATATCGTCTCCTCACATAGAGATAATGGGTTCACACTCAGGGTTTTAAAGTTGTATTGAAAACACTTAAAAAAACATTCAAATATTCAAAATGGAGTGAAATTATCATATAACCTTTTTGGCGAATCTCTGGCTCCATATCTCTATTAAGGATTTTTCCTAATCCTTCTTTATTACACTACGGAATGATAGAGACAAACTACCAAACATGGTTCGCATGCTTGGTCATCTGACTTTCTATGAGCGTGGCTTACGTCTTACTACTTCATTAGATGATGTGATTCATCAAGCATTTACCTTACATTGCAAACCAACTCCAGATGTGACCCTATGGATTGTAGGCTTCTGCGTATGGAACTATCACCTTTCCGAGCCCTTTTATTATGTTAGAAAGTTCTCATATCTTGGTTAGTCAATCATTGACTTTGCTCATCCTGCGCAAGTAATCTTATTTCGCCTTGGGCGAGTAATTCCTGTCCTCTCTCGAGTTCACCAACCTCTTCAATTCCTCATTCTTGTTTTCACAGTTGGTGACTTTCTAGCTCACATGTCATGGTTGAGACATTCATCTCCACCTCGCTCTACGACATATCGGCCGAGCCTATGATTACTCCAAAAAAATAACGCAGTAGTTATAGCACATCTTTGGGGTGTCGATTTCTCAGGTAGACAAATTAAAAAAGCATAAAAAGAACAAGAAAACCAAAGAAAAATATTTAATGGTCAATAGAAAAAAACTAGTTTTAAATGCAATTTAGCAACCAAAACTATAATGATAAAAGAAATGTTTACTCAAATTTACATACAATAAAGGATTTGGATTCCTTGCTCAAATCAAATATTTTTATTCATTCTTGATTTATTGAATTACACAATTAGAAACTCAACTTCAAAATCCCCAATTGAAAGATATAGAACTATAAACCACACTAATCCAGAGATAACTCTTGAGAAATCATTCACCACTTTTAAACACTATGAATTATCATCCTTATTGACAAAACTCAAAGACGACAGTATACCCAATGAGCTATATTGAAGCAGAAAATTAAATCGAGGAAGACAATAAATTAATCCAAACATTATTATAGGTCTTAACCATTGTGACATCCTAGAAATTTCGTGAGGAATCTTATTTATGTTTGAAATGAATAATAATTTTATTTTATTATTATGGTGTTTGGATTGGCATAAGAGGAGAGCATTTTTAAGTAAATCTTAAAACTTGTTTAGTTTGGAACATTTTTTGTGCAAGGCCTTCTATTTTGTTAAGGCATAGAAGGGATTAGGCCTAAAAGAGTAAGTACATGAGGTCTATTACCTTGGGAGTCCAAGATAAGATTTGGAAGAACAAAGAGTCGCTACTTGGCAATAGAGAGAGGTAGAATGGGCATTTCTGGAAGGAAGTATCATGGACACTTTTCAAAATCTTGTGAAAATGAGAGGAAAAGTGAAAGAAAGCCCAAAAGGCCCAAGGGATTTGGCCATAAGGTGTTAGGCGCCACTTTAGTTTTTGAATCTTACTCGGACACGTGTCAAATTAAGACACAACCAACATTTCGCCTTTTCAAAAAGTTATCTTACTTAGAAAGAGAAAAAGTGGGTTCTAGAAGGTTTTTGGAAGAGAAAGGAATTGTAGCCTGCTCATGGAAGGAGACAAATTGAGTGTAGAAGTAGAAAAGTGTCTTGGAAATGACAAAAAGACCTTTCACTTGTCATGCATGGTCTTCTTACACACTCCACACATGCCACGTGTCACACATGTAAGAAATGTGGATTAGAGTTTTGAGGGATTACTTGGAGACTCTTTTGATACTTTGAACCTAGACACAAGTTAAAGGATGAAATGGAAAAGAATGAGAAGTAGGATTTTCGGATTTTAGATGGAAGGCTTAACTGAATCCTCCATTGATCTTTTATCTTTCCCATGACATCCCATCATAAGGAAAAAGGTGGAAGAGAGAGACAAGTGGCAAGCATGCATTGGGTAAGTGGGGATCCTATATAAAGCTATGGCTGAAATTTTAAAGGGCTTTTCGACATACATTTTTGTCTCCTTCATTTTAGGGTTTCGGCCAAAGCTATTTCTCCACTAAGTCACAATTTTCCTCTACTTTCTCACTAGCCAAACACTCTTATATTTCCGTATCTTTGAGTTTTCTACGTTATTTTTCAAGGGAAAGATCACTACACAAAGGTAAGCACACTCTCTATTTGTTTTAACACACTATGCACGATTTGGGGTGAAGAAATAATCTCGTTATTCTCGAATCTAAAAGTTCTACACAAGCACTCACTTTAACTAAAAAGTTAGGGTTCTTACTTCTTTAAAAATGGGACCCTAGATATTCTTAAGGTTTTGAACGTAAAAAAATGAGTTTTTGAATAAGAGAGTTTTGACTTTCAATGGCGGAAAGAAAACTAGGATTTTGGCTCCTAAGAGTTTCAGCCCTAGTGTTTTTGAGAGGAAGATTTGGTCTTCTAAAACACCAACCACTCACCTTAACTTGAAGATTTTGGATATAGGGTTTATATTCAAATATTGATTTGTTTCTTGATTATGTTTCAGATTTTATTTGCTTGTTATTCTTGAATATTAATTGCATATATTATGTGAACTTTGTTAGTTGTTGTTTGCTTGATTATTCGAATATTATTTCAAGTGTATATAAGGGTTTCGGCCTATATTATTTTGAGGATTCATTGTTGATCAATTGATGGAAACATAAAGATTGTATGATTTATGTGTTTCAGCCTAAGTGTATGGAGACATGTGGATTGGTCATTTGATGAAAATAATCAAAATTAAGGATCTATATGCTTCGGCCATGAGAGATTATTAGGTCTCCATTTAAGGTTTCAATATATGAATGGATGCATGTTTATTCTACTCTAGGATATGCATGTTAAATGATGTAAACTTATCAATTACTATAGCATATACATTCGACCTTGAGAGAATAGTGAAGTTAAAAGAATTGTTGTGATATTTCAATGGAAAAAGAACATGTTTGGGGACTCTAGGCTTTTGACTAGACCTTGGAAATAATTTAGCGTGATTGTTTGGATGAACACTTGAGGAAATGCATGAGTTTATAAGATAGAAGAGAGAAAATGATTACTTTGAAGGGTTTAAGTGGTTCGGCCAAGACCACTTAGGGTTTTGAAGAAGTTCGATTCTAAACCTTCTAAGTTTTAAAAGGTTAAGTTTCTATAAAATAAAGTGGGTTTGCTTGTCCTAATGTTTTCAAGCTATGATTAGGAATGTATGCTTTGAAAATAGTATGACTCGGTTTCATACCTTGCATGGATAAGTCAATGTTTGCATATAAGTCTATATTACACATTACATGCTTTCAAGTCTATGTTTTTAAAAGAAAGAGTCAAAAGTCTTATAACGGAGTAAGAAAATGCCCTAATGGAACTCCCGATTCACTCAAGAGTGTTTAAAGTCAAGTGAAATTCCTGGGTTGACGAAGTACAGTTTGACGGATCTCGAATGATTCCTATGGAATGATACCGATGCGAGGTTTGTGCCTAAAGCTAATGGGTACATGTCACGGTGAAGGCAAAATATACGAACTATCATGTAAAAGTCTATCAAATGTATAACGTAGTCACCTCGACTAAATGAGTCGTAGAGTGGTGCAATAATTAGAGGGAAACGCACAGTGCTTAAGGGAGCCGTGAGGTATCCATACATATTAATATAATGACATGATAAGAATAAGACATTTAAACTATATGACGTGATAAGAATGCTATGAAATGATATGATCAAGAACCCGAACTTAAATGACATGAACATGTGTTTAGACTTCAAAAGAAGAAAGGATATCTTTTTGCGAGAAAGTACATGATGCACGAGTTAAAGTTACTCATGTTCGTGTCTATGCATTTGTTTGCATTTATCTTTATATGTCTATGATATATGTGTTACGCTATATGTTTACTTGCTAAGATTTCTCGAAATCTCATTGTAGTAGTTTTCACTACTATTCCTCTCTCGAAATGGTAGAAGTTATTAAAGATGAAAATAGGGAAATGCAAGAGGCTGCCTCCCAAGAAAGTTCATGGACCCCGAAAAGTTCTAACGGTTCCTCGAAATCATTCGCTTTGGATAGGCTGCAGGACCATTAGTGTCACATTTGAAGAAACGTATGACTTAGTCTATTTTGAAAAAATCTTTATTTTGGAAAATGGTCCCTGCTTGTTTTGGGGTGTGCTAGATGCTTAAAACTTTTTTTGAGGTGCATTTGCTTTATTAAGTTTTTGGAATATTTGCACTATTATAATACCATGTCATATTATTATATCATTATTACCTTAAATTGTTAAAAAGAATTTTTCTATTGCAATTTTATAGAATATTATTAGTAAGTTAAGTGCATTGCATCTTATTTGTCATGTATGAAGGGTATGTAATACTGTGTTGCATATCCTGACGCACAGTCAAATCCCCAACGAGAGATGGGGGCATCACAATCATTCTATAAAAAAAACCAAGATTGAATCTAGAAAGGGATCAATTTGCATTTATATTGGTTCCTTATATTATAATTAGCATTCCAATGTTTTGCCGATAAAATGATAATTAATAACTTATTAAAATTAAGTCATTTTTATCATATTCTTTATTTAAGTACTAATATGATTTTTTAACATTAGTAATGTGAATTTGTTAGAAATGTGATGATCGTGAAAATTCCTATATTATTCATGTATATGCTGCTACTCACACTGATGAGCAAAGCGAGTGGATTGATGTTGTCGTTAAAGATAATAATGTAAGTGAGCTTATTTTCTGTGAATAAATTATGCAACATGTGATTTCTCTTTCTTTTAATATGTTATTTATTGTGTGTTTTCTTTTTAATTGCAGGAAAAAATGAGTGAGATGCAGTCAACCTTTAAGGAATCTTCTCCTAGTGACTGGACATATTTATGAAAGTGCTCGAGACGAAGTTTGGTTTGGTAAGAGTTTTCAGACATTCTTTCAACTATGTTGGTTCATCCTCTACGACCTCGACTTCAAAAGTTAATAATCTTACCAAAGATTTAGATGCATCACACCAAGAAATTGAGCAAATGAAGTCCAGATAACAAGAGTTGGAGTCTCTCTTATCGCGACAGTCTGATTTAGAAACGCTTTTACAAGAGTGACAAAGAGGCCAGGAGAAAATAATACATTGAAGTTCAAGAGCATATATAGAGGGAGATGCTGGTCTAGATGAAATATGTTATGTCGCTACAGCAGAATCGCGATGGGCAAAAAGAGAAGAAGAATTAATTCCTACCATTATCATTGTTAAAAACTTTTATTGTCTAATTTTGCAACTCTATAATACATGATTAGTTGTTATATTTATGGTGTAATATAATACAATTTGTATTATTTTTAATTTTATGAAATTAGTTTTTCTGATTAACATGTTCAAATATAAAGAGCAAACATTCAAACATGGTTTCACATTCGAACCAACGTTGGAACATAATGACAACAATTTTAACAAGACATTCGAACGTAAGCCACTTACATATCCACCTGGAAATGTTCTAAACCTCCGAATGATTAAAATAGAGACGTTCAAATGACATCTTAAAATCCGAACGTTAAACCTTTCATGTTCGAACCCATCGCTATTAACATCTGAATGCGACACTCAAACATCTTCAAGGAAACGTTCGAATATAAAAATTAAACGGGTGCAAAGCATAAACAAGGAATATCAAATTTTTATCATTCGAATGTTAATAGGTCGGGTTAACGTTCGAACGTTACTTTTTACATGCAAAAGTTACTTTCTGTGATAGATTTTAACTTTCACCAAAAAAAAAAATTACGTTCAAACATTACATTTCACAACCAACCATCACAAGAAAATTTTTTGTGATGGTTGAATAGTAAACTATCACAAATTACTTTTTGTGATGCTTTTTAGTTGACGGTCAATCGTGGTGACGATCTCAATCCATCACAAAAAAATATTTATAATGTTTTGCTTATTCTTTTCAAAATCTTTTATAGTGAATGTATACGATGGGTTTTATGATTCATGAGATGTTAATGACCCGGCAAATACAAAGTCTTTCATGCCAATTATGTACTGAGCATATGGTCGACTTGTAAAGTTTTATTTATTTTTGTCTTAGTACATTTACTGATACTATATGATCTAAAACACCTAGTTTTAGACTATAGACCAAGTGACATCCACGATATCAAGATCCTTATTCAATCCCAAGGCATCCCAAACAGCGCTCGATCCATCGGCCATATTATTCATGTAGAGTGGCTGATATGAATTGTCTTTATCACACCCATTGTTAGAGTCGCACTGGTCTACCACCATAGCATTCACACTTCTTCCATTATTAGTCATAATCCTGATGAATTTCCAACATCGAGACCCATGATTATACCATCTGGTTGATAGTGCGACAATGGGACAACTGTTGCTAAAGTATTGGCCGTCGCACTTCGATGGCCCCCCGTCGTCACCGCCTTTGCTGAAATCGTTAAGTGTGAGCCTGGCACGAGTGGAGGGTGTCACAAGGGGCAAGCACTTGTACTGTTTTTGGGATTGGCCTTTACACATGAGGTTGTCAAAGGATTGACAAGGGCTTTTGTCGAGTATAGGCTGGCGGCCTGAGCATAGATGAGTGCCGACATCAAGGTCATCGTTGCACTTGCCATTGATGCAAATGAGTTGGCTAGCATAGTCATCAAGGGTATGACACTCACCATTGCAAGAAGAGATGGCATGTGTGAGGAATGGAATGAATGAAAAAGCACTAATGATAGTGAGGGAAAGGGAAACAAACAAAAGTGTGTTCGCCATTAAATCCTTGATCACTAGTAAGCAGTACTTGAGAGAGGATGAGAGGCTGCATCTTCTTATATATGTTGGAAGATCAACCCCAAACGGATAAGCCTTTGAAAAATCAAAGATGAACTCAATTGAAGATAAGATCTTATCCTCTTAAACCGACTTCTTTGGCTATAAATACATGTAACATGTGTGTGAAAGGTGTGTGTGAAGCAGTGGGTGCAACGGTGCCAGTTATGTGTGCTGGGGACCAATGGCGAAGCCAAGAATTTACTCTAGGGAGGCCAAACAAAACTAGAACAATATACATAAAATACTTTTTTCTACTTCCATACAATTTTTTTTACGATATATAATAATCTAATAGTAAGATTTACCATAAAAATAAAATACGTTTAATAGAACTTATGTATTAAAAAAATATTCAATATGTCAAAAATAATATATTATTGAAATAATATAAAGACACTCATACAAATATATTAAACAAAAGAAATACAAAGTGTCTAAAATTGTAACTTGCATTTTTTTAAACAAACAAAATCAAGTATTGAATCTAAATCAAAATTCTTAGCTATTTCTCTTTCCATATAGACAATTAAATTACTTGCTTAGAATTCATCTTCAATCTTGTTGCGAAGCCTTGATTTAACAATCTTTATAGCTAAAAATGCTCGTTCATTGGTTGTTATAGACATTGGAATAGTCAAAATTAGACGAGTCAATCTATCAATAAGATAGTATGTCTTTGATTTCTATGTCTCTATCAATTTTCGGCATAAGTTTGCAATGGATCTCAAATCTTGAAATTTCATATTGCTAAGCACATCAACTTCAAAATGTTTAAATTGAAACCTTAAATTAATTTTCTCATTCTCAAAAAAAACAAGAGGATAATACTCTTCCGCAAGACAACATATATCATCAATATTAAAGGATTTATACCCATCATTTGGATCTAAAGTTGAGCTAAGGGTTAAAAGTTTTGTCGTTCCTTTACTAATGTGAGAACCCGTAATTTTACTATCTTTGTAATATATTATTTTAATATTAAATATGTATTGTTGTTAATATGGATATTATGTGTTTTGAGTTAGTGAATATTAATATCGTTTTATTGTGCTTGTGTTTAAATATTTAAATATATTTCTTTCTCATTTGAAGATATTATTTTCATGAATAATTGTAAGCTAATATATTCTCTTTTATGAGATTTGTTGTGATGCATTTAATTTAATGTTGGAATTTAATCTCATTATTTTATTATGTTGGTATTAAAATTAAAATGTTGTAATTTATTTTATTTTAATTTGATGTGTTCTATTTATTTTATTTTATTTTAAGTGATTTTTGGTGGGAGTATTTATATATTTATATATATATATATTCTTGGTGGGCTTTTAGATAAATGCAGGAATTTATATGTAGTGTTTGAGTTTTAAATTAATTGGGTTTGCGTGACCAGTTTTGGGTATATATATATGTATGTGTTTGCTTTTAAGAAGCCCAGCCCCTTTACTATTTAAACCAGCCCCTTTTATTTAATCCAAACGTTGCCGTTTGGTTAGGGATTTAAATGAAGTCCCAAGCCTTCTGCTTGCATGCGACCTGCTTCATTTCTTCTTCTTCCTTTATTTCTTCTCATTTCTTTTCTTTACTTTCTCTCCCCTGTTGCGTCGTTCCAGACCGTGATCCAAGCTCTGATTTTTCCAGCTTTCTTCTACTCCTTTTCATCCACGAGTTGCTCTATTAAATACCCGATACCTAGTTGAATATTTCCCCTTTGATTTTGGTTCCGATCGATGCTGTACGTGCCCGGAAACGGCTTGAAACCGTGAGTGTGTAACTCTGTTTTTACCCTCATTTTCACTCGAAAAATTTAGCATTTCTTCTCCTTTTTAACTTGGTTTTCTTGGCTTGATATTGGTAATATTTTACGTGATTTTTCCCACCCAAAAATCCACATTTTTCAGCCTATAAAATACCTATCTATCATGCGAAAAATCCATGCTGAAAACCTCTCAATGCCGTGCCTTGTATTGGTCTGAAACCGTGAGCTTCACATTCCTTTTTATCATTTCTTCCTCTTGAGTTAAACTAGAGTTTATCCTCTTCAAAACCCATTTAAATCCGAAAATTGGTAAGCTTTTCCTCTAATTTAATTGATTAAATTGTTTTGTGTTAATTTTAATTTATTTTTGTGGTATGATATTATTTATGATTAAGTGTTTAATTTAGTTGGATAATAATTGTTTTTATTTGTCTATTTGCATTGAGATGACTAATTTAATTAGGTGTAATATTCAGAATAATTATTTGAGTTGGTTGGATATATATGAATATTGTTTTATTTATGTTATTGGTTTAATTAAATTGTTAGGTTTATTTATTGGTTTTATGGATGTTACTATAATTCATTGGGGTTTTAATTAAGTTGGTTTTTAATTATTTTAGTTGTTCCCGATATTAATATTTATTTATTTGTAATGATTTATATGCGTTGGCGCTTTGGGCGTGATTGTAGCGGTGAGTACGCGGGTGGAAGCGCGAAATCACTGTTGGGCATTTTCGGTAACTTCGGAAATTATTAGCGAGCGTACTGTAAGTGTTTTCCAAATAAACTTTAAGATTTAAATATATTTTTGCATTAACATCTATGTGTTGGTTGATATTGGTATTTGTTGGTTGATTGGATTATTTAAATGTTGGATATTTGGTGCATGGTTGTCTGCATTGTGTATTTACGCGCATGCTCATGAAAATATTTGGAAAGTGGATTTTGGCATGATTTCGGATATTCATGTGTTAGAAATGGAAACTGAGATTTAAATTGTGTTTAATGGATTTTAATGGTTTTGGGCTGAGTCATAACGGGGATGGCGATACGTAATGCCCGTTGTGATCAGCGTGTGTGTGTGTGGATGACATAATGGGGACGGCGATATGTAACGCCCATTATGGTCATTGGGTGTGCATTTCATATCGGGGACGACGATACGTAACGCCCGGTATGAAATGAGTGTGTGTGGATCGTAATGGGGACGGTGATACGTAACGCCCATTATAGTTTCGGGTGTGTGTGTAAATCATATCGGGGACGGCGATACGTAACGCCCGGTATGATCGGCTTTGAGGATTTTATTTTATGAGAAGAGATGGGTGATTTTATTGGGATTTTATTGTGGATTAAAATGAGGTTTTGGCGTGTGTGGTTATCTAAAAGTTTAATTTTGAGAAGAATGATTTTAAGTTACATGCATACGGTATTTTTTGTTCATGTCTTTTGTGGTTGTGCATAAATGTATTTATTATCTTAGATTTGTTTGGGATTTTACTTACCTGCGGTACCATTTTGGTATCGTAGATTTTGATGCAGAGAACGAGGAGATTGAGCCTGAAGAGGCGGCTCCACCGCTGGAATGAATTGGTGTAGTTAGTTCCTTGGATGACATTCAGTTAATTCTGTTGGTTGTGTATTATTTTTATTTGGACCCTGGATGACTGTATTAAATCTCCGGTTGGAGAATTTACTTTGGCTTGGTTTGTTTTTATTTCAAAAAAATTCTGGTACTTAGATATTGACTTTAATTATTTCGCTGCGATTTTTATTTATATATGTCACGTGTGCACACACGTTTGGCACTTGTCGTTGGGATGTGTGACCCAGGTTGTCATCATCCTGATGCCTCGATTCCCGTATTATTTTAAAGGGGAATTTGGGGGCGTCACAACTAAACTTATTGTCAACCTCTTGCATTTGAAAATCTATAGTAGCATTAAATATTTCAAAATGATAATAATGCTCTATCATAACATGATATCGTTAATGACAACCATAACCTTGTACATAACGAGAGATCAATTCTAAAATGTCACTATCAAATTTTTTGGAAAAAGAGACAACATTTTTAAACAGATTTTCCCAACCTTCATTTCTCAACTTTTAAATAAGTCCTTTTGCAATAAAAGCCATATTCATGGCATTCAAAATATCTTGAGGTTTTTGCTGCAAAACTTGACTAAGAACATCAGTAATACCCATGATTTCTTTCATTAAATGTAAAATAAATATGAATTGGAATGAGGTAATCATTTTTATAAGCAACATTCCCATACTCGCGTTGAGAATAAGTGGATTCTTTTTTTATTATGGTTTCAAGCACTGAGCAAGTAGCTTCAAACATTCGTAGTAGACTGTAAATAGAATAAAAATGAGAACCACAATGAGAATTACCGACTCGTTTGATAGTGCCAATTTGGTTAGCTCCTTTTTTCCACTTTCAAGTTCATCAATGGCTATCATATGTGCAATATGTGTTGCCTAAGCAGCTTGCAATTCATCATAACGTTTACATGAAGCGTCCACCACATTGATAATAAAGTTTAAATTCAAGAAAAACTCCTGAACAGAAACCACCTCTCTAGATGTAACTAAATGTTAACTGTAATCGGTAAGAAAAACAATAAACATAATATGTATATGGGCAATCTTTAAGAAATAATACTTGCAATTTATTCCATTCACCATGCATATTACTAGCACCATCATATCCTTACCCACGACTATTTTGAATATCAAGACAATGACGAGAAGGAACTACAGATATTTCATTCTTTAGAGTCAATACCGATGTATCTTTAACATATATAATATCAAAAAATCATTTTTGTATAAAACTATCGACATCAACAAATCTCAAGATTATAGTCATTTGCTCCTTTTTAGACTCATCTCGTGCCTTGTCAACAATAATGCAACATCTTCACGAATTTTATTTCTTATTTTATTTGCAAGAATTTCTAAAATCTCTTTTTAAATTTGGGTTGAAGTATACTTTGAGGATATAAGAGCATTTTCCAAAACAAGTTTTCCAACCTTGTCATTATACGAAGTCAAGAGTTTAAGCATCTCCAGAAAATTACCTCAATTTTTTGAATCAAGGGTCTCATCATGACCTTTAAAGGTACATCCTTGAAATGCAAGCCATCAAACAACATCAATAGATTTTTTACTCGGAGTCAATTATTGAAAATTTGTTCAAAACTTTGTGCATTCATTATTTTATCAATACGTTGTGATTGTTTTAATAAATACTCACAAGATTTCACAGTAATATTATGACAAGAACAAGAATCCTCCCCAATATAATTCAAAAGGCACAATGTTTTTCATCATTAATTTTCTTCCAATTTCTAAACCCCATGACAGTAAATATATCCCATCCAGAACATTGAGATGCTTTCATTGTAAAAATATAACAAGGTAAACAATATGCAGCATCATTTGATGGAGAATACTTTCACCAAGATCCAAATTGTACAAACCATGAAACTTGAAAGCGACGAGGATGCTTTTCAGAACCAGAAAATTGATATTTTGAGAGATGTATTTGATATGGGCCCATTTTTAAATAAGTTCTTCTTATTTCATCACGCTAATTGATTGGATAATCTCATATAAGAGGAGTAATCTCGGATCTCGTTATAGAGAAAATATATCAATCTCTTTAGAATCAAGTGGTGATGATGTAAAATGAATTCCTTCATATTCCAAAGTTAGAGAGTTAAGATCAGGATTTTCCTCAGGTTCAATCTTTGGAATTTTAAAAGAATTTTCTGGAAGATGAAGTTCTTTTCTTTTAAAGAATGAGTCGATAATTTTTAATTTAGACATCATTCATGAATCTAAATTTAAAATCAAATTGAAACATATAAAATAAAGTTAGAAACTTAGATAAACTTTATAGATATTCTAATAATGAGGTCTCAAATTAAAGTCAGACCATTTAAAATTGAAAATCAAACCATTTATTAATACACATAATGCTATAAAAAAAAAAACAACTTAAATCAATACATATTTAAATCCATACACAACTTAAATCAATACATACCCGCATACAGACAAAGGAGTAAGGAGTAAGGAAATGGTGCTCCGTGAGACCATGAGAAGTGGTTATCGACTGCGTCTGTTAATCTACTAAAAAACAAAATTTTAGTTTACTATATAGAAAAAAAAAATCATTAATCTACTACTTAACTTTTTTTTTTAAATAATGAAGCTGATTATGGAAGATTCAAATCCTGGCATTTAGTCTACTAAATATAAATAAATAAAAAATCATTAGTCAACCTTCATATACTAAACGTCTAAGTAGAAAAAATTATTAATCTACTTAACAAATAAATAAATAATCTTGTGAGGCCTAAATAAGTAAACTAGTGGTAAGCCTATTTCTGGAAGCTTCACAAAATCAAAATGGACCGAACCTTTGGCTGTGTAGAGAGAGACAGAGACAGAGAGAGATGCTTACCTATGGCTATGTAGGCTATTTGGCAGTTATCCTTTTGCCCTTGTCCCATGCAATGATGCAAGGAGACGAGAAGATTTCTAGAGATTAGGAAATTGGAAATAGGTCCGTCGCGCCTCGCAGTCGAGCAGGTAAAGCGTCTATTTCTTTTCTTCGTTTTGATGTTGGAAAATGAATAAAACAACATGTGAAGGATGAGATATGAAGTATGATATGTTGTGCCGTGTGCGAAAGAAATACTAGTCTGTAAATGGCAGATTGCCATAAGCCATAATTTGGAGATTAAAATGCTTTGGAAAATATAAAAATGTTAGAAATAATATCGGTTATAGTTAGAAATTCTTTTTTTTAATTTTATTTATAATAAAAATAAGTATTTTATTTTATATGACATATGTTTTATCTATTTCATTTTTATATTAGATTAAATTTTACGGAAGGGGTCAAAATAATTTTTAGAGGATGGGCCAATACATGATAAATTAATATTAT
Organism: Platycarya longipes; assembly: GCA_036559045.1. Taxonomy (NCBI): domain Eukaryota; kingdom Viridiplantae; phylum Streptophyta; class Magnoliopsida; order Fagales; family Juglandaceae; genus Platycarya; species Platycarya longipes. Next base: position 15,787,092 of record CM071802.1, on the reverse strand, counting down.
TGTGCTAAATAAAAAATTAACATATGTATTTTTTTTCAAATTTCTGGGGTGGCCATGCCCCCCCACCCCCCGTGGCACTGCTAAGGACTGTACCAAGAAGAAGGTACCAAGTTTGCTGTACCAAAAGGCGCGAGTAGAGGGGCGCGTGAAGAGAAAGAGAGAGCTTGGGTGAGCTCCAAGAGAATAGAGAGTTGACTAGAGTTGACTTGAGTGGAATGTGATCCTCTTCCTCTATTATTCTCTGCATTTCACTATTTATTAGTAAAGTTTCCTTTCTCTATGTGGATGTAGGCTAAGCTGGCCGAACCACGATAGAGTCATTGTACTTCGCAACCAGTTCACGTATTTCTCCATACAACAGGAACCAAGGACGGAAAACCTGATAGTAGATCGATTAGCCAAGGCGGCATCAACAAGATATAACGGCGAGTTGCCATGAAAGGAACAGGGAAGAGTAGTGGAAGTGACAGCTATTAGCATCACCATAAAACATGTGAGCCTCGAAATACCGAATTTGGGAAAAGAAATAGCCGATTTTCTAGAAAATTTTCTAGAAACAGGAAGCCTGCCTAAAGGAAAGGAATCGGCAAGAAAAATCCGAAGGAAAGCAACGCGCTTCGCAAGGGTTGGAGGCATCCAATACAAAAGGGTTTCACCAACCCATTGCTAATATGCATATCACCTGAGGATGCGCAGTACATCCTTGCATAATTACATAAAGGCATTTGTGAAAATCACTCAGGTGGAAAAGCTTTCGCGGGCAAGGCATTAAGGATGGGTTACTATTGGCCTTTCCCTCAGGGATGCAAAACAGTTCGCTAGAAGGTGTGCCTAGTCTCAAGCCTACACCTCAATCTCACATTGCCTTCTAGAAGAATTAACCTCCATTATTACACCATGGTCTTTCGCTCAATGGGGTGTCGATCTAGTCGGCCTGTTCCTGCCCAATAATGGAGGCATAAAACACTTAGTAATAGTTGTGGACTACTTCACTAATTGGGCAGAAGCAGAAGCCTTGGCAACTATAAAGGTCAAAACCATTACTAAAGTGTAGTGTGCAAGTTCGGAATCCCCAGCACTATAATATCAGACAATGGTCAGCAGTTCATCTCAAAACATTACAGGAAGTGGTGCCAGGAACTCAAGATAAAGGTGAATATTCTTCTCTAGGGCACCCCCACCCAATTGGGAAAGCCAAATCAATGAACAAGTTTGTACTTGGTATATTGAAAAAGAAACTAGGCAGTCAAAAGACGAGAGGGTGGACAAGCTTCCCAAGATGTTGTGGGCCTGCAAGACCTCGGTCCAAACAAAGAAACATCTTTCACTCTAGCCTTCGGAAGCGAGGCGGTTATCCACATTGAAGTTGGCTTGCCTACATACAGAACTAGCCATTTCAACCGAGCGGATAGCGACCAGGGTCTTTACGAGCAGCTGGATTTGCTAGAAGAAAAGAGGGAGACAGCAGACGCCCAAAACATCTTCCATAAAAGGAAAGCCGAGCAATACTTCAACAAACGAGTAAGACCCCAGTCATTTAAAGTCAATGATTTGGTATTGAGGGAAGGGGTGACACCACATAGGACAAAGGAAACCTTGGCCCACGGTGGGAAGGACCCTATGTGATAATCGCCAGCAACTGCCATGGGTCAAAACGACTCAAGGATAGCGCAGGAAAGGAGTATCTGAAAAGGTTTTATCCATAGTAGTTGTTCTGTGTATTCTTTTATTATTTTTGCTATCAATTTATTTTGGATTATCGAAGTATCTCGAAGTGTTTCCTTCCTTTTTCATTATTTTTCTGTTTGCATGCTCTTTGGAGAAAGATACAATATATCCACGTCTATCAAATGATAAGTTGCTTGCAAGACAAGCTCTTATACAAAAATGGCAAAAAAACAAAAAAGGCGTGGAGGCCAAAAGGCCCCACGACCTTCTCCATACTAAGTCGCTCGCAAGACAAACTCTTTCAAAAAAAATTGCACAAAACAAAAAAGACATGGAGGCCAGAAGACCCCAGACCTTATCCATACTAAGTCGCTTGCAAGACAAGCTATTGTAACAAAGAAATGTGTAAAACAAAACAGGCATAGAGGCCAAATGGCCCCATGACCTTATCCATACTAAATAGCTCGCAAGACAAGCTCTTACAACAAAAATAATATACAAAAAAAGATGTGGAGGCTAGAAGGCCCCACGACCTTCTTAATACCAAGTTGCTCGTAAGACAAACTCTTGTAACAAAAATAGTGCAAAACGAAATAGGTGTGGAGGCTAAAAGGCTCTACGACCTTCTCCATACTAAGTAGCTTGCAAGAAAAGCTCTTGCAACAAAAGTGACACAAAACAAAAAATGCATTGAGGCCAAAAGGCCCCATAACCTTCTACATACTAAGTCGCTCGCAAGACAAGTTTTTGCAACAAAAATGGCACAAAATGAAAAGGATGTGAAGGCCAGAAGGCCCCACGACTTTCTTCATACTAAGTCGCTCGCAAGACAAGCTCTTGCAATAAAAATAATACAAAACGAAACAAGCATGGAGGCTAGAAAGCCCCACGACCTTCTCCATACTAAGTCGCTTACAATAAAAGCTAATGCAATAAAAAAAGACGCAAAACAAAAAAGGTATGAAGGTAAGAAGGCCCCACGACCTTCTCCATACTAAGTCACGCGTAAGACAAGCTCTTGCAACAAAAATGGCGCAAACAAAACAAGCGTGGAGGCCAAAAGGCCCCACGACCTTTGTCCATACTAAGTCACTTGCTAGATGCTCCAACCAGATTCACATGCAAATGCAGAAAAGGTGTTAGGCACCCATTCATTCAACAAAGTTTTAAGGATAGGTAAAAAGGATAAAAGGGCTCAAAATAGGAGCCGGTTGTTGTTCATATACTAACATTACAAAAAAAAGGTAAAAGCACTGAAAACAGATGCTGACCAACGTTCCATTACTTAAAACAACAAATCATTCTCTAGGGAGCAAGGGCGGGAAGGCGTCAAGCATCTCTTCTTGCCCCAAAGTTTTTAAGTATTGAAGGCTTGGCCCCAAGTCATTGACGTTTAAGCTCCTCAAATCCGTACTGGGATTGGCCAATAGGTGTGTTTGGAGCCAAGCAAATCCAACCCCATTTCCATACTGGAAAGTTTGGTCTCGGATAACTCGAGCGAAGAACACCTGAGGCTGCAGCGACATGCATGTTAAGTATAAAAGCCAACAAGATAAAGACAAAATAACTAATTATTACGCATCCAAGCTAGCGGGGTAAGCCACAAATGCAAGTAATTAAAAGTATTAATTTTCCATTTGGCAACACAAGCAAAATAAGCAGGTTAACTAGAAGAGATATCTAAGCCCTCTAGTGGCCAAGCCTGTAACTAATAACTTAATCCTAGAAGTGATTAGCATCTTGGGTCTTGTGACCAAGGCTTAAAGGCCCACATCTCTAGCCACAAGACGATCGCCATTCAAAAGGCTAGAAATGGTTACTAGCAGTTACAACTACCATCTAAATTAAGATAATCTCTTTTAAATGGGAGTTATCTCAAGGATGATAACACTAAGGAATAGGAATTATCCTCCCAACATCCAAGGATAATAAAGGATATGAATTCGGAATGATAACCAATGGTGGTTATTGTCTTCCACTGCCGTCTCTCAATTTCAGTGGTATGAAATATGTCCTTTACAATATGGTTAATAAATATTAAATGATTTCATTGTGAATATGGTCAATAGTGATCCTTTGGATCAAAATTACATAATTAACTTATAGAAATACTATATCAAATAAAAAATTATATATAAAAAAGAATATTTTACAAATATGTATATATATACATTCAGTCAATCTTGGTTCAGTTTGGTCTAAAAAAATACGTCCAGAGACTGACTAGTAAGACTAGACCGATAGTCTTACAGCCTTATATGTGTTCGTTCGAAGGTTTCCATTACCTGGAAGACCATTGATGGTTTCTGAGATGCCAAACTAGTTGCAAGTAGTGAGCCATCAAGTCTCAGACTCCACGAGTTCAAGGCTTGCCCGCCAACACAAATGGGTAGCTCATGCTTACTCATATCCTAAAGGAAAAAGGCCTTGCATGGAGGGGTACGAACCTTGCGAAGGCCACGCATTTCTCGTGATCCTGCTTGCCCTAAGAGCATTGACATTGGCATCTTCAAAAGTCAATTCATCTTCAAAATTTGAAGAAAGCAGTTAAAATGGTCTACATTGACTTCTTCAAAAAGTAAAAATTTGAAAAATGAACTACAGTAATTTTAAGTACATTTTAAGATTTGAAGATGTATTGTGCATGTTCAAATGTACTTTTTTATTGTAAAAATTAATCCACCTGCTTGAAACCGCATTTCTCATAAGATGCCTGGTGTACGCAGCTGACAGTGCAGCTAGCCTTGTGGTTGTGATGATCCCACTTTCCACTAATAATGGCGATTCTTTCCTGTTATCTTTTGTGGTTTTTGTAACTATGATATTGAAACATTTGTATTTTACTCTTTTGTATTTCTTTTAATATAATGGAAATTAATGCAACTCGTTCTAGTTTTAGTTGTGGCATAACTTTCAATTTACAAATATTGTTATTAATTAACATATAGTTAGTGTAATAATAAATGTGGAAGAAATAAAAATATTATTATTAAAAAATGATATTATATTATTATTTTGACTAATCCAATGTGAGATTATGACTAGAGAGGTTTTGAATTTATGAAAAATATATACTTTTCGTAAAATTTTGAATATGCTGTTGATGAAGCCAACGTTGATGATCTAAAGGAGCCAATCAACATTCCTAGGACCCTTCTGCTACACTTGCTTCTAGAGATCAATGGGAGACTCAATGACCTCCACCTCCATTATACACATTTCATCTTGCATACTTGATCAGTTAAAGGACCCAGAATCTAGACTCGTTGTTAAATTCCAACCTCTTCAAAATGATTCCTAGCGCCTTTATAGGCTTCTTTGCTAACTTCAAATTCGAGAAATTTGGATCATCTTCCTCCGCATCTTTGACTTCCAACAACTTCATCAATAACAAAAGGCATGCCCCAAGTATTCTTGATAGCACAATGGAGAGTGCCAAAGTTTTCGCTAACCCTCTTACTCCCGTGAAATGGGTTGCAACCCAGCTAAGGAAGCTTCCTCTACTGTCAATAAGATTGTCATGGGGGTGGAATTCTCCTCAAAAGATGCACCCACGTATTTTGTTGCACTTTTTTTTTAGAAGGAAAATATACTACATTCATTAATAATGGACATTACAATTGGATCTGAAACATACATTACAAGCCTACTACAACGTTTATAGTTTTACTGTCTACCAAAATGATTGACATGGTCTAGCTCTTGCTGTAAACCTCTCTAGACCATCGTCTAAAAGACAGCACAACTTTGTTCAAAACAGAGTGAAAACCAACCCCTCATCCATACTAAGACGGAGTAAAGGACACACTATACGTACCATAGATCCTAAAGACTAAGTGTATTTTTTTATTTTACATAACAAAAATAAAACATGCTATTTAAAGGAAGATAAAACACCACAAGCGAGTGGTTGTGGCGCCACATGAAGGGAACGCACCGCCTTTAGAGGATGGCAGTAGGCAGATCTCTAGAAGTCGGTAGTCTTGGACCTAGAGAAGTCGCACGTGGTGCCCGCAAAGCCCCTACAGGTGGCGTGTGGGTTTTGGAACTATTGCTTCAGACCACGAGTGTAACTCACGCGCTACTCTGTTCGGCAAAGTTCTGCCCCCATCTGAAAGAATGATACCTTGGAAGTCCTGTAGTGGGGCGCATGTGCGTCCCTAGACGCCGGAGAATAGCAAATCGGCCACTCGCCCAAACCACACCAAGACCGAAAAGGCCAAAATTTGCCGATGAAAAGACTTGTAACCAAAATCAAAAAAGGAGATTATGATGGGGGAAAGGAAGGAGGAGGGAGGGAGGGGACCCCCGGTGCCACTTGAGAGCACCAAACCCCAAAATCCCAAGCTAGAAAAAGAGAAAATGAAAAAGAACGAAAAGAAAAAACAGGAGAAAAAATCAAGGGAGGGAGAAGGGAGGGGGGAGCCAAAGCTCCCTTCCTCCCCCCGCAGTGGGTTCTACTTCTTGAGGTCGCTTAGGGTTTTTTTTAGGGAAATGAGGGAGCTCTCTGAATCATCTTCTACCCTCTTGTGTTGCACACACTTGAAAAGGGTGCGCTTATAGCCATTGTTGATATTGACTCAAACAACGTCCCACAGATTGGTGAGGGTGATATCGCTTCCATTGACCCTAACTGCATTCTTATCTCATTCTCTATAAAATTCCTAAATTTTTTATCGAAATGCACCATTCCATAAATGTTCTCATAAATTTTACTAATCTTTCAAAATTTTCGTACATTTCATTCCCTAAAAGTTTCTCATTCTTTAAAATAATATATTATTATTCTTTCTTTATTTTTTTTTCCTCACTTCCATTAACAATCTTAACGACTATCTATTTTGTTTTTTCTTAGATTAAGAAATATCAACTTCTATATAAATTTAATTATTGAACATTAAGATATTTTTTTTTGCAAACTAGTACGAGAATAGTGACAAAATTATTGCAAATTTACTAATAATTAATATTTTCCATTTCAAAGTAGTCAAAAAAACACAAATTACATGTCCCGTGAATGGAAAAGAAAGTATAATTACATGCACTATAAATGACCATAATTCTAAATAAACATCTATTACATGTAAACATAAGATAACCATTTATTTTTTAAAATAAGTTGTAAAAAAAACCACGACATCGAAATCACAATAATCAAACTTGTTTTCTCCAATTTTCTCTTACGCCTTTCCAATTCAATTTCGAGTCGGTGTATAGCAATTTGAATGTCCATTGAAGCTTCTATCTTATGAAGGTCGATTTTTAATTGAGAAATTGTCTTCTTGCCATATGCTGGTATTTCAGAACACCAACAGAAAAGCCTGCAAAACTGTCCAACCTACATAGGGGACAAGTATTGAAATTTGTCATCGTTTGAGGTACGGCAATAATGGTATAAAAATGCATAGTGAGACTGATTTGGGTTTTTACCACATAGTTTATCAAAAAAGCGACCTCCTTCATTATCCTTAGTATGAGTAGTTCATCGAGATATTTTAATACCACAATGACATACTAGGTATTCATATTGACCATAGTTTGTTGATTATGGGATATTGGTAGTGCTAATACTTGATCCAGACATCGGATAGTATTATCTTTGGTTATGCTTTATGTTTGTAGACAAACAGTGAGTATTTCTAACCACCACACCCAACCACCAATATCATACCAAACGACACGAAATTTCAAATGAAGAGCATGGTTCTCTATCGTCGGCTAAGGAACCGAATGGTAACATCTAGGAAATTTGACATCCTTGAATGACTACAACAACCATCTATCACTACTTTTTCGCAGTCTAAGTTACCTAGCCATTGAGGAAATAATCATAAATTTCATGTGTCCCCACCAAACTTTGTCATTATCACAGTCGAGGGGGTTTAATTTACACATTATTTTCTGTCACAACATAACACAAAGCAATGACATAGCATAAAGCAATAAAACAAAACTAACCAATTCATATATTCACACGAAGCAAATCCAAACAACATACAAAATTAGAAAAACAATAATGCTAAATAAGAGCATTCACTTCCAGTTCCCTTTATCAAATTTATAAATAAATGGGACTAAGAATGGTTGTCTATTAACAGCATGCATAAGTAAGGAGCCCATCTTTGACTGGCTACAAAACCTTACTTGAACCCCGATTGCCTTCTATGGAAAGTACCACAAACCGCTTTATGGCCATCCATGTGAGGATTACCCTATCATATCATAACCTAATAGTAAACATACAGCCCCCCCCTACCCCCTGCGAAGAGATACCAAACACTGCAAATGACCCAATAGCACAGACCAAATTAGAATTAAAAGAGCAATAAAAATGCAAATGGTAATCAAAGTAAGCAATGACACAACACATAGCATTGAAATAGCACATGCATATCCAAACTGCACATTTGCAATGGATCTACATAGATCAACCCAAAGTATTGAAACAAAGCAACTATCTATGCACATAGCATTAAAACAACACATAAGCAATGATAGAGCACATAGCATTGAAATTGGACATAGCATTGAAACAACACATTATAATGGGTCTGCACAGACCTACCCAAAGCATTGGCACAAATCAAACTATCACAGTACATAGCATTGAAATAGCACATAAGTACTTACACGGCACATAACATTGAAACAGCATATTGCTATGGGTCTGCACAAACCAACCTAAAGCATTGAAACATATCAAAGTATCACAGCACATAACATTGAAACAACACATAAGCAATGACACAGCATCTAGCATTGAAACTGAACATAACATTGAAACAACATATTGCAATGGATCTACACATACCAACCCAAAGCATAGACACATCACATAGCATTGAAATGGAACATAGTAATGTGTCTAAACAGATCAATCCAAAGCATTGACACAACACATAGCATTGAAATAGAATATAGCATTGAAACAAAACATAGCAATAGGTGTGCACAAAAAGTACTATTATTCATTTTTATTCATGTTTTTTTATCATGTTAAAATATTTTAAATAATACTAATATATTAATAATTATTTTCTTAACTATTAAGTAAAGAAAAAAATATAAAAAGAGTAAAACACATGAAATATCAATATGAAGTGTCAAAATTAGTGGGTAAAATAATATTATTCTTAAAGGATAGTTGTGATCAACAATTAGAATCTCGCAAGATTACACAAAAAGTACACTGGATGTGTACTGTCTGTGGAGTCCCAAGGCTAGCTCAAAAGGGTAGCCAATTAGGCCCATCTAAGGCCCCCTTTATTGAGTAGGCCCTCACATTTTACTTAAAAGATAGAAATTTTGGTTTGAAAAAATTATTTAAAATTTTTTATTCAAAATGTATAAAATTGTCAAACAATAGTGAAATTAGAATAAAAATAGTAAAATGATGTGTATTTTGATGTTGATGGACTTATTTATTTTTAAAAATTAAGTATTAAAATAAATATATATTATTTAAAATAAAAGCAAGTATTTAAATTATAAAGAAATATACTATATTTATAGTAAAAATAGATTTATCTTTCAAATTTATATATTGTACTTAAAGATATTATTAATCAAAACAATTATAAGATTTGTTTTGCATCTCAAAATCTTCAAATAAAATTTTATTATTTAATATTTGATTATTATTATTATTATTATTATTATTTTAAATTAAAATATAATTATATTTTCATTGTGTTATAGTGTTCGTGTACTGTTTCAATAACTTTTGAATTTCCAGTTTCCGCATAGCTTGAGCAGCAGGGGCCCATTATGAGTACTAGTACTGCACCCGACTGTCCCCCGTTCTTCTCTCCCGAAGCCACTATTGGAATTAGGAATGGCCCACGAACCATGCATAACTACCTTAGAATATTTCCATCCCCCTCTTTAAAATTTTTCTCAAATTTTAATTAAAAAATCTCACTTTTTATAGTTTTTTTTTTTAATTTATTCATCTTAAAAAATCTCATACATTTCATTCCCTAGATTTTTCTCATCTATTACAATAATATTATTTTATTCTTTTTTTATTATTTTTCTACTATTTTATTTTATATTATAATACTATTTTCAATCAAACATAATAAATAAATCTTAAAGAATATTTTTAAAGATGAATAATAGCTTCTCAAATTTAAAAAATTACTATCCATATTTCAATCTAAAATATGAACATAGAAAACTTGATGTTTTAAAATAAAATTTCAAAATACTTTTCATAATATAAACCTCGAATGCGGGGGTGCTCTTAGAATTGTTCAGATCGTATCAAATTAGTAAAACTCGGGAGCTGTGAGTTTCAATATTTTGCATGCATGCATGCTTTTCATTTGTTTCTTTCCAAGCTGTTCGGCAGCAAGCAAGCGGCCCAACTAATTCAACTTTCGGATAACATCGTGATTCACACCCGCTTCAGAAAAAAAATAAATAAATAAATATTTCTTAGTTCTTGTTAATGGCCCAGTTTGATTATTATATCCTCTTCGATTTATTTTATTTTATTATTAGAATTATTTTAAATTCTAATATATATTTTTAAATTCTCATATTAAATATAATAAATAATTTAATTTGTTTAAATCTCAACACACTTATAATATTAAAAAATAATATTTTAATAATATTTTATTCAATTTAACTCAGCTTAATCCGACATCTAAATGTATCTTGAGGATAGATTTAAATATTAAAAAATGTTAAAAAGTATTATGAATAATAGTAAATAGTAAGTAAAAAATAATAATAAAATATTAAATAGTAATAAAAAAATAATAAATAGTAATAAATAATAAGTAATAAATAATGATAAAGTAATAAAATATTCTGAAAATATTTGAAATACTCTTAGTAGCTAAACACAACCTTAATATCCTACTTATTTTTAAAGATGAAATGAGATAAAATAAAATAAAAATTTTAAAAAATAAAATTATATTTTTTTATTATTAATTTTGTTTTGAAATTTGAAAAAAATATTTTAGAATCTGAAAAAGTTGAATTATTTATTTTATTTTATATAAAAATAAAAAATGTAATGATAAATTTGAGATGTGATGAGATGATTTGTGTAAACAAACTAAACCTAAGTCTTTGATTTATGCAGAACAACTGTTACATATATAAAAGTAAAATTAAAAAATTATATAAATGTAAATTTATAAATTGACATAGTGTTATGAAATTTATAAAATTTATTTTTCAATAAAAATTTTATAATCTAATATACTACATTAATTTAATGAATTTGTAAAATTATTTTTATATTTCTTTTTTTTTTTATGAGTAATATTACATATAAATAATATTACACATTCATATACACATTCGTACATACTTATTAGTGCACGTATAAATATATAATATTGCTTATATTGAGGGTATTTCCTTTTAATTTATATTTATTTCTTAGGAATGAGAAATACATAAACACAGGTCTTAAATAAATATATTTCCCATAGGAATGAGAATATCCTATTTATTAACTTGTGCCCAGGGGCGGAACTGTGTAGTCTGTTGGGGGGGCCCCAAAACTTTTTAAAATCAAAATCTAGTATTACATAGTCTACAAACCAGCCCCCAAACTTGACATTTCAGCCCCCCAAGTTTGTTACAGTCGGAGACTCGCAGCACATGAGATTATTGTGGGCGAAACAAGTCACAACTCGCAGCACTGATCCCGGTTAAGGTCCATGCAAACTTGCAGTTATGAACCAATGGCCCATGCCAGCCCCCCAAGTCACACCACATTTCACCAACTTACAGTACTTACCTGTAGTTTATGCTTGCAAACCAACGGTCCATGCCATGAACCAGTTGCAGGCTTGCGGCACGAGACAAATCAAACATCACTCAGCACTCCTTTTGTACCATTGCAATTAATATATGCGAGTTGCGTGTTTGGTCAGTTTATTGTTGCCGACTCTGAGTCTCTATCATTTGTCATCAGGTTAAGGTTTCAACTTCAAGTTTCATCTGATTCTTTTTCTTTTTGAATGTTAAGTGCAGTGAAGTCTCTGTCTACAGTCTGCCGAATCACAGTTTCAGAGCTTATTGCAGTTGATTCTTGGATTCTTGTGTGTTGTGAGTTGCCCTGTTGCCGGTTGCTCAAAACAGAGCCTGGTTCACTTGCGAGTTGCGAGACGCCGGAGGACTGGAGGCTAGGCGTAACTCACGGGAGGAAACAGAACTTCAAGCTTGGTTTGGGCCCTGCCCAGGCTGCCCTGTTGCCGGTTGCTCAAAACAGAGCCTGGTTTCCTTGCGTGTTGCGAGACGCCGGAGGCCTGGAGGCTGGGCATGACTCACAGGAGAAAACAGAGCTTGGTTCGGGCCCTGCCCTGTTGCCGGTTGCTCAAAACAGAGCCTGGTTTCAGTGGTTTGTGGTTTCCTTGTGAGACGCCAGAGGCTAAGTAGGAGGCTGGACGTGAGTATTTCAAAACAGAGCTGAGACTTAAGAGCCTGGTTCAAGGTTCTTGCTGAGTTGCATCCAGTTCCAGGTTCTATCATTCTTTGCATTATATATTCTTTATATATATAAATAAATTAATAATAGATTTAGTCTAGCAAATTAATATATATAGAGAATTAGAAATATATATTATATATAATAGATTTGTGTTGCTATTTGCGCCGTGATATATAATATATTATGTGCATATTACATATAATTATATAAATAATAAATATGTCATTGTAATTTGTGGTGTTGTACTGCTGCGTGCATATAATTTGTATTGTTGTGCATTATGAATATATTATAATTTATTTAGTCTAGCAAATTAATATATATAGAGAATTAGAAATATCAAATATATATATATATAATAGATTTGTGTTGCTATTTATATATAACATAGATTTGCCGTTTGCGTTGCTGTGCTAGTGCATATATTATAAGTTATATATAAATTTATAATATATTATAAACTAGGCTCTGAATAATATATTATATATTATATATAATTCTGCAATAGTGTATATATTAAACAGTGTTATTGTGCAATAGTGCATATATTATATTTATATTGGTTAGTCTTATTCTGATTCTCTGAATAATATATTATATATTATATATAATTTGCAATAGTGCATATAGTGATTAGTGTTATTGTGCAATAGTGCATACAGGGGCAGACCTGTGTAGTGTTATTAGTGTTATTAGTATTATATTTATATATATTATATATATATATATATAACAAATCAAGAATGAGCAAACCAATAACAATTGATTCTTTTTTTAAAAAGAAAGATATGAACAAGTCGGAGACTAAGAGTAATATAGATATACCATACAAGGACTTAGTAACAATGGAATGTGATGCTTCTAGAAATGGTGAGCGTCTCTCTAAAACTTCAAGAATGCAATTTGAAGAGATGAATGATACCAGTTTGGAACGTGGCACTTCTATTATTGATGAGCGTCCCTCTAAAACTTTAAGAATGCAACCTGAAGAGATGGATGCTACCTGTTTGGAACGTGATCCAGGATTACGTCCACAAATATGGGAATTTTTTACTAATATACAAGATGAGATACGACGTGCTTATCTTAAAGCTGGTCCATATCAACCTAAACTTTCAGAATATCCATTTTCAGGAATAGGTAATCAACGACGTCGATTCCAATTTTCTTAGTTTCAAAGATATTCGAACTAGTTGGAATACCCATCTTCAAAGAATGCTATATTTTGTCTTCTATGATACGTCTTTGCTAAAAATTCAACAGGCTGTCCAGGATCAAATGCATTTACCAATAAAGGTTTTGGCAATTGGAAAAAAGTAAATGATGGAATAAATTGTCCTTTAATAGGACATGTGGGAAGAGATCCAAATTCACCACATAAAAATGCTGTAAAATGTTGTGAGGATCTAATGAATCGTTCAAGACATATTGACAAGCTAGTTGAAAAACAAGTATCACAAGAGATGGAGAATAATTGATTGCGGCTCAAAACTTCGATAGATAGTATTCGATGGTTGACATTCCAAGCATGTGCATTTAGAGGTCATGATGAAAGCTCTGAATCAAAAAATTAAGGTAACTTTATTGAATTGATAAAGTTTCTGGCAAATTATAATGATCAAGTTAAAGGAGTTTGTCCTGGAAAATGCTCCACCATATGTCAAATATACATCACCCAAAATTCAGAAGGAAATTTTGCATATATTTACAAATAAAGTGCGAAATGTGATTAGCGAAAAAATTGGGGATGCCAAATTTTGTATTCTTGCTGATGAAGCTCGGGATGAGTCTAAAAGAGAACAAATGGCTATCATTTTGAGATTTGTTGATAAAGATGGTTTTATTAGAGAACGATTTTTTCATATTGTACATATCAAGGATACTATGACACTAACTCTAAAAAACGAGATATGTGCTATTCTTTCTCATTACAACTTTCAAGTTGAGAATATTTGAGGTCAGGGATATGATGGAGGAAGTAATATGTGTGGTGAATGAAATGGACTACAAGCTTTATTTCTCAAAGATTGTCCCTATGCATATTATATACATTGTTTGGCTCATAAACTACAATTAGCCTTGGTTGCAGCCTCTAGAGAAGCCAAACATGTTCATCAATTCTTTGTCCATTTGACATCTATTATTAATATTGTTGTTGGTTCTTCTAAACGTAATGATGAATTACAAGCTGCTCAAACTGTTGTAATTAAAAGTTTGATTGCTTCCAATGAGATTGAGACTGGAAAATGGGTTAATCAAATTGGTACACTACAAAGGGCTGGAGATACTAGATGGGGATCTCATTTTCAATCTATATGTAGCTTGATGAGGATGTTTGATGCTACTTGCACAGTTATAAATACTATCTCAAATGAGGGATCAAATTATTCTCAACGTGGTGATGCTGAAGCGGCTTACATGATATTGACATCTTTTGAATTTATTTTGATATTACATATGATGAAAAAAATAATGGGAATCACTAATGCACTTTGCCAATCTTTACAACAAAATTTTCAAGATATTGTGAATGCCATGTGCCTAGTTTCAACTACAAAAGTACTGATTCAAAAGTTAAGAGATGATGGGTGAAAGTCCTTGCTTATTGATGTTAGATCATTTTGTGAAAAACATCAAATTGATATTCCTGATATGAATGACCAATATACTCGAGGAAAATCTCGTCATCAAGTTGAAAGGACAACAATGGAGCATCATTTTAGGATTGATATATTTACTGCTACAATAGACTTTCAGTTGCAAGAATTGAACAATAGATTTAATGATCAAGCAATGGAACTTCTTATTCGTAGTGCTGCTTTAAATCCTAAAGATGCATACAAAGTATTTAATATTGATGATATATGCAAATTGGCTGAGAAGTTTTACCCACAGGATTATACTGAGCAAGAAAAATTCATTTTGAGAATTTAATTGCAGCACTATGAGCTTGATGTCTGGACGCATCCAGATTTTCAAGATATGTCTACATTATCTGGGTTATGTAGAGGACTAGCAATTTCAAAAAAGTCAAAAATTTATTATTTGATTGACAGGTTAATTCGTCTAGTCTTGACTCTTCCAGTTTCTACTGCTACTACTGAACGGGCATTTTCTACAATAAAATTTGTAAAAACTAGATTGAGAACTCGAATAGAAGATGAGTTTCTTGCAAATCATTTGCTAGTTTATATTGAAAAAGAAATTGCTAAGAATTTCACTTCAGAGATGATAATGGAAGAATATTATTCCATGAAAGATCGTCGTCGAACTTAATTTAAAGAGAAAATTTTAAGTTGATTGCCCTCTCAAACTTCAAATCCTGGTTCTGTTCCTGCTTGTGCCGTTTCATGAAAGAGAAGAAAATCTAGAATTTTATGAATAAAAAACCGAGACATCTCTTTCAATTCATAGCCTGCCTTTGTGTTTTCCAATCATAAGTAGGACCATATTTTGATGTTAGATATGGTAATATATAAATATTGTATAATTTTTTTAAAAAAATAGGATATTTCTATTTAAAAATTATTTTTTATCATGTAAGATACATTTTTTAAATTTTTCTAAAAGATAAAAATTTACGTGACAATTGCACGACACATTATTTTTCTCTTCTGCATGCTAACTAACTATAACTACAGGTGTTTAATTGCTTGTTTTGTTTGGTGGTTGTCATTTTATTTTGAATAAAAGTAGACTATTTTTCGGATGGTCTTTTAGAAAAATTTGCAATCAAAATCAGAATATATCAATTATCTTTAAGAGTATTTCACTAGATTGATTATTTTCTTTTTTGAAAAGTATAAATTTATACATATTAAATTTTGTTTTATCATATTGATCAAAAATAAACAAATCTAAAGGATTACTAATCTCTTTTAAAGATAAAAAGTAATTTTATTATATTATCTCATTTTATTTTATTTTTATATTTTTATCAAATATGATTAAAAAAAAATTTAATATCTGTGCATACTTATATTTTTATTAAAAAATAAAAATTGACACATCTAATGAAAATACTCTAATATAATGAAGAATTACATATCTTCATTTATTTAGGCCCGGTTTACTTGTGGAAATGAAATTTAAAATTTAAAATATATCTCAAATTTATTATTATATTTTTTTAAATTTATATCTAAAATATAATAAAAATTTTTACTTTTTTAAATTTCAAATTATCTTTTTCAAATTTTAAAACATATTTTTCATTTTCAAAATAAAATTAATATTAAAAATATATATTATTATAATTTTTTTTTTACTTTTATTTCATCTTATTTTTAAACTTAAATCAGGCTTTAAGTTGTAAAATATGTTTTAAGTTTATTTGTAATATTTGTTATTAATTAATTAAGGTCTTGTTTGGATTCGGAAGTTGATTGAACTCATCTCAACTCACTTCTATTTCATCATTATATTTTTATAATTTTTTATACAAAACACAAATTTTTATACACTTTTTTCAAATCTCAATACACATTTTTCAAATTTCAATACACATTTTTCAAATCTCAAAATAATAATAATATTAAAGAATAAATTCAACTCATCTCAACTCATTTCTATTCATTTCAACTCATCTCACCTCAAAATTCAAACGGCGCCTGAATGCAGTTGATTCTTCCCTGAAAAATTTTTAAAAGAAATTACACCAGGGGTCTTCCGGAGAAGGAGGATGCCGACCGAGACGGTGATGTAAAAACTGCAGACAAGTGCAGAACTTGCGTACGCCACCTTGTGGATTTAGAACTCTTTCTGATCTTCGTCTGCTTTGATTTCCCACAGCCTATATTTTGCTTGGACTCCATGCTTTCGGATCGCATCCGACAACGGTAAAAAATAAAAATAAAAGGAAGTTGTACTCAATGCCTGTTCTCTTCTTCTCAAACTCTCACTCTCGGTTAAGCCTGCATGCATGCCTCGCTATTCCCATAACATAAATTATGATCCTTACCGTTTAATCCCTTCTTTCTTGTCTAATCCGACGGTTTAATTTAGATAAGACAAAAAGGTAATATATACGTGTGGAGTAACAGATAAAAAAGACATTCCTCGGTGAAACCAAAAGCATTCAACGTTCGGCAACTGAGGTGGGCGACTGTCACGAAGATTAAAGCCACTGTATAACCGTCCAATCAGATCAGAGATCTAGCTATCGAGGGACGTCTGTGACAATAGATTTATAGATTAGTAGATAGCTGGATGACCCACGTGGTCCTGAGAGTCGTGACGATTGATGGGTAAATATCATATGACAGCCTAAGTTCAGAAAGAGACAACCCATTCTTAAGTTGTATTTTCGCCACGTGGCGTCCGACTCCCCCTACCACTCTTCCTCTCTCCCGTGGAGAATAAACACTTTTTTTTTTTTTGGTTGAAGAATAAGTTAACGTTTAGCGAATAACTATAACTTGTAAATTAATGTAAAGCGAGATGATATGTCGTAAATTATCGTAGAAAATAATTATTTTAATAATAAATCATATTTTTTTAAAATGAGAATACAAAGTTTACACAACCTTTATCTAGCATTAATTCTAATATATAGAATTATTTTTTCACTTGCTTTGTTATTACGTTATAACTTATAAGGGATGTAAGTCGAAAATTCCACCAAACCGTTTCGTGGTTTCCGTTCCTAGAAATTAAAATCCGCAATATCAATTTTTTAAGATTTAAAAATTGAAATGGATCAAACTGAGTATATATATTTAATTTTTTATATATATTATAATTCTTTTTAATTTTTAGTCTTATTATTTTTACTTATTTAACATAAATTTATTCTTAAATACGAATATTAATATTGAAGTCATTAAAATCGACCCACAAATCAAAATAGGAGAAAGAATCATTTTCGACTCATTGGTGCGAGTTAAGTTTGGTTCGGTATCGTTTGGAGCTTCCGGCGAGATTCCGATGTGGCTGTACGTACGTGAATAGCAAATAAATAAATAGAAATAGATGCGATATTTACGTGGTTCGGCATAAGGTCTACATCTATGGGTGTTTGGACAGAGAATCCACTATAATAAGTATTTTTACAGTCTCTCATGACTCTCTATACAAAAATAATATACATAAATTTACTGGTTAGAATTTTTGAATTACTCTGAGAAGATTGAAGAAGACGATACTGGAGAAGATACTATATGTTGGTTCAAGAGAGAACTCATATGTCATCTGTTGGAAGTCTTTTTATAGACCTTAGGTAGCGTGTGTCAATTAGTCTGCTTCTCTTTATTTCCTGTCACCCCATGTGCTTTAGTCCTCTCATGTCCCCTCTTACTCTTGTTCTCTAGTGCATTACATAATAAGCTTGGGCTCTACTTCGTAGATTTCTCCCTCATAGATCCCGCAAATTCTTAATAAAGGCACTTTGGTGGAAATTTTAATGAAGTACTCACTTTTAACATTTCTTCTTTTCTCTTGCTTTTGTTTATCCTTCAAGATCTTATCACTAAGAAGGTGGTGGAAATTCACTGTTGATATCCCATTTATGAGTTCCGCGAAGATGGCGGTTCATCTTTCAAGCCTGAGGTAAGAAAGACATGCACCAAATATTTTATCATGAGAATATCATAATACGCTGATATTCCCAAACTGTTTTATGGCGTTGAGTGCAAGCAGGGGATTTGGTTAAGGCGGGAGATGGACTCAACCGCAAGCGTGGGAAATCGAAGTGTGGTCGCGGAGGGAGATAGACTCAACCGCGTTGGATTTTTTTGTTGTTTTATTTCTATCGTTGTCTTTTTTTTTTTTTTACCCTGTGAATTCTCGTTACCAAGAAGGTGGTGGGAATTCGATCTCTGACAAGCAAATCGGCATGTGAGGGTTTACGAGCGTACATGGGCCATAAACTCAACCTTGTGTTTCACTGGTACCTGGAAAGCGAATCGGCGAGCAAGGGTTTATGAGCTATCAAGGGCCCTAAACTCGACCCTGCGTTTCACTGGTACCTGGCAAGTGAATCGGCGTGCGATGATTTACGAGCGAGCAAGAATCCTAGACTCGACCCTGCAATTCATTAGCATCCTGGCGGGCAAATCGACGTGCGAGGGTTTACGAACGGGCAAGAGCTCTAGACTCGACCCCACAATTCGCTGACATCCTGGTGGGCAAATCGGCGTACAAGGATTTATGAGCGAGCAAGGGCCCTAGACTCAACCTCGCGATTTGCTAGCATTCTGGCAAACGAATCTACGTCCGAGGGTTTACGAGTGGGCAATGACCCTAGACTCAACCCCACGATTCGCTAGTACCTGGCGGGCGAATCGGCGTGCGAGGATTTACGAGTGATCAGTGGCCCTAGACTCGACCTCGCGATTCACTAACGTTTGCTGGTAGAGATGGGGAGATGATTTACGAGTATGCTCGATTAGGGCCCTAGTCCTAGAGTCTCGACCTCATGACGAATCAGTATGCGAGGGTTTAAGAGCGAGCAAAAACCCTAGACTCGACCTTGCGATTCGTTATCATTTGCTAATGAAGATGGGCGAATCGGCGTGCGAGGGTTTAGGAGTGTGCAAGAGCTCAGGACTCAACTCCGCGATTCGCTGGTGTCCTGCATGTGTGACAAGAGCGCGGAGCTCGTTCCGTTGCTGGAGATGTGCTCCTGCTTCTCAAATATTATTCCCTCTTACTTTTATCCTCTAGTGCACTATATAATAGGCATACGCTCTACTTGACAGATTTCTCCCTCACAATTAATATTAACTTATTAGTATGTTGTTATTTATCTTCATATATTAACTTACTTAATAGAGTATTGTTAGAGAGCATCTACACTCATTACACTCACCCTCATATAAACAGTAATATGTTATTTTTTATATGAGGGTGAGTATGATGAGTGTGGATGCTTCTAATTATTTTTGTAAAAAGAATAATGCTATATATTTCTACCGATGATGGGTTTTGAAATGGAATCTGCCAACTTGTTTTTACATTGATGAGTAGTGTTACATCTCCCGAGCACAATTTATTTTATTTTTTTATGTTCTTATATATTTTTAAATAAAAAATCATAATTAACAATGATTAAAAAAATCTTAATCACTAAACAAAAAAATTAAAAAATAATCATTTTCAATATCAAGAGATTTAATCTACGGGAACAACTTTGGGACAACCCTGTTGTGTTTGGGCGAAAAACAGTCTTTCCCACCGAGTGCTTCCAGTTTCATACCGAGCAAACTCTCGGCAAAGTCTTCCGGCAAACCTGCCGGCATATAGTGAATTAGATATAGAAAAAAATATGGAAAATTACAAGTAATGTAACTATATTTTGTATTAATTCACTGCAAAAAAAAAACATACTTCAAAAACGAGAGTTACAATTGGAGAAAAAAAATTCTGAAGTGAAACTATATTGAGGCAAAGGGGATATTGATGAAGAAAGGGGGTAGACTTTAACAGACTGCGTCGGAAGTGCCAAGTGGGTTCAAGTGCAACATTGTAGTGTACTAGTGTGGAATTGCAACAGAACCATCAAAACTGCCATAAATGGACCTTGGGCAGATTGCGTTGATCTGTGTTGAAACCATAAAAATTGGCTAACAAGTCGGGGTGTGAAGACCCATAATTTTACTTCATTTAAAGTTTTTTTTTAATATTAAATATGTGCCATTTGTTATTATTAAATATTGGATGTGTGATTTGGTTGTTATTAGTATTATTTTATTCTAAGCTAATTTATTCTCTAATTAATTTATTGTGATGCATCTAATTTAAAGCTTGAATTTAATATTATTACTCTATTATGATGGTATTTAAAATAAAGTGTTGTAAATTATTTATTTTAATTTAATGTGTTTATTTATTTTATTTAAAGTGTTTTCGGATGGGATTTGTTATATAGATATATAAATATATAGATATATATATATATATATATGTTGGGTTTTATGTTTTGGATTTAAATGTTTTAAGCCCAAGCCCAAGCCCAAGCCCAAGCCCTTAGCAATGCTTGGCCCATGGTCTGAAAACCAGCCCCTTTCACTTGCTTAAATGACACCGTTTGGTGTCTTTGTTTAGAGGAATCCAGGCCATTTTATTTGCTTATGCGTTGGCTCCTTTAAGTTGTTGCAAACGGCACCATTTTGGCCTTTGTTTAAATGAATTCTTGGCCCTTGTTCGTACGTCCCAACTGGCCTTCTTCCTATTTTCTTCTTCTTCTTCCTCCGGTTCGTTACTGTTTACTCATGATCTAAAACTGGAATCTTTGCAGCCTTTTTCATCTTCATTTCATTCACGCGTTACTCCATCATTTTCCTTGTGTGTAGATGAACATTTCCCCTTTGATTTTCTGTCCTATCCGTGCTATACGTGTCCTAAATATGGCTTGAAACCGTGAGCTTCCAGCCACGTTTTGTCACCAGTTTTTCATCTGAAACGCTGATGATTCTTCTCCTTTTTCAACGTGGTTATCTTGGTTCAGTGTTGGTGAGTTTTCACGTGATTTTTCCCACCCAAACTTGCGTTCTCAAGCCTATAAATACCCTGTGGAAAACCCATACCGAAATTCCTCTCAATGTCGTGATCTAGCCTCCATTTGGATTAATTTCGAGCTTCCATTTTTCCACAACTCAGACTTGAGTTTTTCTCTTCTTCAAGCCCTTTTATTCCAAAATTTTCAAGTGAGATTTTAATAGTATTTTAATCACCGTTTCATTCGCCGTATTTCACCGTTTTAAGAAACTTTCGGTAAGCCTTTCTATTCGTATATTCGATTAATTAATTTAAGTGTTGTTTTAATTTATTCAGTTTATAATGATTGAGATTATTATCTGAATTAGTTATATAAATAAATATCGTTTTATTTATGTTTACTGTTTAATTTATTTGTTAATATTATGTATTGTTTTATTTAATGTAATTTTCTTTTTATTTCTTTATTTGTGATGTTTATATATGTTGAACCCAAGATTTCAAGTTTCGTGTAATTATAAATCTACACATGGATTTTGATGATAACAAATGAATTCAAAGAATAAAGGAGTCTCAAGCTCAAGTTGTCCACACAATAGATTCAAGTACATCAAGGAACCAAGCATGAGCAAGAAGGGAACAAGTTCACATTAAAGTCATAGAGTAATGTTGTAAATCTCTTAAAAATTTGAAATTAGGATTAAGGCTCAAAATTAATATTTTATCATAAAGCATTAAAATACATTTTCCACATGTGCATGAATATTTTGAAAATTAAATTTGAAAATTTTGAAAGATGATTGATTGTCATCTTTCACATGTGCATGACATGATTAAAGGTTTGAATTTTGAAAATATTAAGATGATTGATTGTCATCTTTCACATGTGCATGTTTTATTTGAATATTTTCAAAAGTGATGGATGATTTTCTTGACTTATGTAAAAGGTAGATGTTTTTATTTGAAAATTTTGAAAAGTGTGCTCCTTTTGTCATATGCAAAAAGTAAAAGATTATGTTTGAAATTTTTGAAAAGTAAAGTGTACTCCTTTTGTCACATGCAAAAAGTAAAAAGGTTAGGTTTAAAATTTTTGAAAAGTGAATGATGATGTCTTTGATATGGGAATCTTTTCAAATTTAAAATTGAAGACTCATTTGCTTATAAATAGCTCACTTGAGTTTTGCAAAAATCAAAACAAGAGCTTATACATTTATTGCTAAGTTTTGCATCATTCCTTCAAAGCTCTCATTCTCTCTTTTCTAAAGTTTTGAGCCTTAATTATTATTCTTGTTGAGAGAGATATAGGTTGCGCTATATTGTTTCTATCTCACTCGTTGAGGAGTGTACTTTGATAGTCTACCCACTATCAACTCTTGTATTTGTAAGAGGGTGCGTATAACCCTTGTGTGTGTAGAAGGTATTCTACACGGGGAATAGTTAAATCACCAAGTGTGAGGTAATCGAAAGTGTAGAGAGTGTTCTACACGGATTCTTTGGAGCGGTGCTGCTCAAAAGTGTAATAGGTTTCTATCTCCACCTAAAGGAGATTGACTAGTGAATTCGGGATCCTTAAGGGGTAGCTTGAGGCAAGGACGTAGGCAGTGGGGCTGAACCTCGTAAAAATACTGAGTTTGCTTTCTCTTATCCTACTCTTTACATTTCTTACTGTTTTATATTCTGTTTATATTTTATATTATGTATTTGATTAATAAGTGTTAATTTTTATAATATAACTCAATTCAACCCCCCTCTTGTATTAGTCATCTGGGCAACAATTGGTATCAGAGCTAAAGCTCTGTTATAAGATTAACTATCTTTTGAGTTAAGATCTTATGGGTAACATTACAGCTTCATTTGGTGAAGGTCAATCTAGCAGTCGGACTCCACTCTTTTACGGAGACAATTACTCATTCTGGAAAGTTAGAATGAGAATATTCATTCAGGCTCAAGGTTGAGAAATCTGGAAATGCATTGTAAATGGACCTTATATTCCAACAAAGTGGTTGATGGAGTAAAGGTCAAAAAGGAAGAAGAAGAGTTTGATCGTGAAGACGATAGACTTTATACTTTGAATTTAACTGCTATGAATTTATTATATAATGCTCTCAATGGTAATGAGTTTAATAGAGTAATGACTTGCGCTACAGCAAAAGAAATTTGGGATAACTTGGAAGTTACTTATGAATGAACTTCTCAAGTCAAGGAATCAAAAATTTATATTCTTACTCATGAATATGAAATGTTTAAGATGAATGATGATGAATCTATTTCTAGTATGCACACTCGTTTTACTAACATCATAAACAGCTTGACAGTTCTTGGCAAAGTTTATTCCAAAGTGGAGATAGTAAGAAAAATTCTCAACTCTCTACCAAAACGTTGGGAATCAAAAGTGATAGCGATTCTTGAAACTAGAGACCTTAAGAAGCTCAAAGTGAATGAACTCATCGGGTCACTTATCATCCATGAGTACACATTGAAAAGAGGAGAAGAAGAATGAAAGCCAAAGAAGAGTTTGGCACTTAAAACTGTTCCATATGAAAGTGAAAGTGATGAAGATGAGGAAAATGACGACAAAGATGAAGAAGTTGCGATGATAACAAGAAGAATTCAGAGGTTCTTAAAGAAAAATAAAACTCCTCCAAAGAAATCCTTCAAAAAGTTTTCCAAGAAAGATTCAGGTAAAAATGACACTTTAATTTGTTATAAATACAATAAGCCTGGTCATATCAAGTCAGATTGTTCTCTGCTAAAAAAAGATCGAAACAAAGGCAAAAAAGCAATGAAAGCTACATAGGATGATGATTCAAGTAGCTCAGATGGTGAAGCAAGTAATGGAGAATCAGCAAATCTTTGTCTTATGGCTAAAGATGACATTGAGGTAACAAATCTTGATAATATTGAAGATCCTTCATATGAAGAATTACAAAATGTTTTAGAAGAAGTATATGAGGAATTTGAAAAATTGGGTATCAAGTATACTGCTTTGAAAAAGAAAAATTTTTCTTTAACAAACGAAATTGATATTTTAAGAAAAGAAAGTATTGTTTTGAAAGATGAAAATCTTGAGTTGAAGAAAAAGAAAACTGATTTAGAAAATATTATTGAAAACTTTACGAATGGAAAAAGAAATTTTGAAAAACTTCTTGGTAGTCAAAGATGTATTTTTGACAAGGCAGGTTTGGGATATATGCCAAAACAAAAATACAAACCTTATAAAACCTTCTTTGATAATCCTTCTACATCAAAGTCCAATATTCAAAATTCTTTTCATAAAAATAATTTTGTTAAAAAAGGATACTATTATAATCACTCAAGTTCTTCATATATGTTACATGCTATTTGTAATTTTTGTAATAGAAATGGTCATAATTATCTTACTTGTCCTATTAGAAGAAAACATACAATAACTATTAGGGCCATATGGGTATCTAAAAATCTTGTTTATTCTAATACTAATAAATAAAGGACTCAAAGAACTTGGGTACAAAAAAAAATCATTATAATTGTTTTTATAGGTGTGCATGAAGTCTTCCACAAACAAAAATAAATGGTTTTTAGATAGTGGATGTTCAAGACACATGACGGAAGACAAGACTAAGTTCTTTGATCTTAGATCTAAAGAAGAAAGACACGTGACATTTGGAGACAACTCGAAAGGGAAGATCGTGGGAATAGGTAAAATTGGTAATGAGTCTTCTCTCATAATTGAAGATGTTCTACTTGTTGAAGGTCTAAAACAAAATCTTTTGAGCATAAGTCAATTATGTGATAAAGGATTTACAGTTACTTTCAAAATGGATAAGTGCATTATTTTGAATGATCATGATTGTAATATTTGTTTTATTGCTTTTAGAAGCAACAATGTTTATACAATTGATTTTGAAGAAATTACCTCACAAAATGCTATTTGTTTTTCAGTTCAAAATGAAACTAATTGGTTATGGCATAGAAGACTAGGTCATGCCAACATGAAACTTATTTCCAAACTTTCAAAAAATAATCTTGTGAGAGGTTTACCAAAGGCAAATTTTCTTAAAGACAATTTGTGATGCATGCCAATTTGGTAAACAAACAAAAATTTCTTTTAAAACCAAGAAACATATTTCCACTACTAGACCACTGCAACTGATACACATGGATCTTTTTGGACCAAATAGAGTTGCAAGTTTAGGAGGAAAATATTATGCATTTGTTATTGTTGATGATTTCTCTAGATATACTTGGGTCATCTTTCTTACTCATAAAGATGAGGCACATAATGCCTTTACCAAGTTATGTAAGAGAATTTAAAATGAAAAGGGTTATATTATTTCAAGTATCCGAAGTGATAGGGGAAAATAGTTTGTTAATAAAAATATTAAAACATTTTGTGATGAAAATGGTTTTGTGCATAATTTTTCTGCTCCTCGAACTCCTCAACAAAATGGGGTAGTAGAGAGGAAAAATAGATCTCTTCAAGAGATGGCAAGAACAATGCTCAATGAGAATAACTTGCCTAGTTATTTTTGGGCCGAAGCGGTAAGTACTGCATGTTATGTTATAAATAGAGTTATGCTAAGGTCCAAATTAGATAAAATCCCCTATGAGCTTTGGAATGAGAAAAAGCCCAACATTGGTTACTTTCATATATTTGGATGCAAATGTTTTATTTTAAATGACAGGGATAATTTAAGCAAGTTTGATGCAAAATCTGATGAAAGTATCTTTCTCGGGTATTCTACTAATAGTAAAGCTTATAGAGTATTTAATAAAAAGACTTTGACTGTACAAGAATCTATGCATGTAGTATTTGATGAATCTAATTCTCTACTCTCCAAGAAATCCATTGATGAAGAAACAGGAGGTATAAATAATACGGAAAGTCTCAATCTCAACAAAGAGAACACAATAGAGGAAGTCCAACATGGAGACATCAGGAAAGATCATCAAAATTTAATATAAGATGCAACCAAACAGTGGAAATTTGTGAAAGATCATCCAGTGAAACAAATTCTGGGAGAACCTTTACGAGGTGTAAGCACTCGATCATCTCTTAGAAATATTTGCAATCATACTTCTTTTCTATCTCAGATTGAACCTAAAAATATTGATGAAGCACTTCTTCATGAATCTTGGATTCTAGCTATGCAAGAAGAGCTTAATCAATTTGAAAGAAATGATGTTTGGACACTTGTTCCTAGGCCTAAAAATCATACTATTATTGGAACAAAATGGGTTTTTAGAAACAAAAAAGATGAGTTCGGAGTCATTACTAGAAATAAGGCTCGACTTGTAGCCCAATGTTTCAATCAAGAAGAAGGAATCGATTATGATGAGACATATGCACCAGTCGCAAGATTCGAAGCTATTCGAATGCTACTTGCATATGCTTGTTATAAAGATTTCAAACTTTTTCAAATTGATGTTAAAAGTGCTTTCTTAAACGGTTTTATAAATGAAGAGGTATATGTTGAGCAACCTCCAGGTTTTGAAAATCATATTTTTCCAAATCATGTTTTCAAACTCACAAAAGCACTATATGGACTCAAACAAGCTCCTAGAGCGTGGTACGAGAGACTCAGTGGTTTCTTGATTGAAAAAGGCTTTTCAAAGGGAAAAATTGATACAACTCTTTTCATTAAATACGAAAATGATGATATTCTTTTGATTCAGATTTATGTTAATGATATGATATTCGGTGCTACTAATGAAAATATGTGCCAAGTTTTTGCTAAGACTGTGCAGGAAGAATTTGAAATGAGTATGATGGGAGAGCTTACATTCTTTCTCGGATTGCAAATTAAGCAAGCAAAAAGTGGGACATTCATCAATCAATCGAAATATATTAAGGAATTGCTGAAGAAGTTTGGGATGGAAGGTGCTAAGGAAACTGGAACACCAATGAGCCCATCCACTAAAATTGATAAAGATGAATCCGGTAAACCAGTTGACTCGAAGGTATATCGAGGTATGATTGGTAGCTTATTATATTTAACAGCCAGTAGACCAGATATTATCTTTAGTGTGTGCTTATGTGCACGCTTTCAATCATCTCCAAAAGAATCACATTTAATTGCAGTTAAGCGCATTTTTAGATATCTTAGTGGTACAATTAACTTAGGGTTATGGTACCCTAAGAACACATCTTTTGATCTAATCAGCTACACAAATGCAGATTATGTTGGCTGTAAAATAGATCGAAAAAGTACTAGTGGAGCATGTCACTTCTTAAGTCATGCACTAGTTTCCCGGTTTAGTAAAAAATAAAATTATGTTGCACTATCTACTGCTGAGGCAGAATATGTTGCTGCGGGTAGTTGTTGTGCTCAAGTTCTTTACATGAAGCAACAACTTGAGGATTTTAAACTTATGTACAATCACATTCCAATCAAATATGATAATACAAGTACTATAAATTTTTCAAAGAATTCAATACAACATTCTCAGACCAAACATATTGAAATTAGATATCATTTTCTTAGAGATCATGTGCAGAAATACGATATTGTATTAGAATTCACTAGTACACATGATCAATTGGCAGACATTTTCACAAAACCCGTACCAAAAGATAGACTATGCATGATTAGAAGAGAAATATGAATGATGCATGCCATGAATATTTGCTAGATACTTTTATTTCATTATCTTAAATGACCTACAGAAATTTGAGACGTTTAGCCTCATCATTCAAATGCAGTTGCTCCTCATAAATCATCATGCCATCCTTGTCTAAAGGATTAGGCAATCGAAATGAAGAGGCAAGTAAAGATTTCAAATCCTTATTCTGTTGCTTTAACTCTACTATTTTTTTATTTGACTCATAAACAAGTCGTTGAAGTACAAAGACAGTCTCGCTAAGCTTATCAATTTCGCGAGTTTTAGACTGCAACCGAGCAGAAAATGCGACGATGGATGATGAGTATCGAGTTCCGAGACCCACAAGCTCGTAAATGGCATCATGATCTGATTTATTAGCCAAATCAGTCTCTTATTGCTTCATGGCACCCACGACAGATGCAGAAATAGATTGAGACTGAGGTGAAGAATACCTCAAATCTTGATCAAGAGAACTACTGAAGGGAAATCGATGAGCCATTGAAAATTTGTAGAATGAGAATACAAGAAAATTGCAAAGATGAGAAGAAGATTTGATGCGAAATAGATAAAGCTAAAGATTTCTCTTATAGAAACGGAAATAAGAACAAGACAAGCTTACAAATCCTGATAATATCTCATTTTTTAGCAACATCAAGCGGATCAAATCTCTGCACCGAATTGCCAGAGCTACGCCTCCAGCTTTTGCAGGTTTTGTCGGGCACATGTGATTTCAATTATTCAGCTCTTTACAAAATCTCATTCCGCACGAAATTGTCAGAACTAGGCCTCCAACCTTTGCAGGTTTTGTCGAACTCGTGTGGCTACGCACCGAATTCTCTACAGTCTCTACTAACGCAGCGTTTTATTTGTCTATTGATTATTGTAGGAATATATCTTATTGAGCTAATTATGATTCCTTTTTAATGATACCAAAAGGGGAAGAAGTTTTAGACTAGAACATTAACATTGTTTAAATTGCTAAACTTGTTATATATGCTTGGAATTATATTTATATTTTTGCTTGAAAAACTAACGCACATTCTCAGGGGGAGCTTAAGTATTAATACAAGCTTCAGGTTCTATCAAGTATTTGTCATCATAAAAAAAGGGAGATTGTTGAACCCAAGATTTCAAGTTTCGTGTAATTATAAATCTACACATGGATTTTGATGATAACAATTGAATTCAAAGAATAAAGGAGCCTCAAGCTCAAGTTGTCCACACAATAGAATCAAGCACATCAAGGAACCAAGCATGAGCAAGAAGGGAACAAATTCACATTAAAGTCATAGACTACTGTTGTAAATCTCTTAAAAATTCGAAATTAGAATTAAGGCTCAAAATTAATATTTTATCATAAAGCATTAAAATACATTTTCCACATGTGCATGAATATTTTGAAAATTAAATTTGAAAATTTTGAAAGATGATTGATTGTCATCTTTCACATGTGCATGACATGATTAAAGGTTTGAATTTTGAAAATATTAAGATGATTGATTGTCATCTTTCACATGTACATGTTTTATTTGAATATTTTCAAAAGTGATGGATGCTTTTCTTGACTTATGTAAAAGGTAGATGTCTTTGTTTGAAAATTTTGAAAAGTAAAGTGTGCTCCTTTTGTCATATGCAAAAAGTAAAAGATTAGGTTTGAAACTTTTGAAAAATAAAGTGTGCTCCTTTTGTCACATGCAAAAAGTAAAAAGATTAGGTTTGAAATTTTTGAAAAGTGAATGATGATGTCTTTGATATGAGAATCTTTTCAAATTTAAAATTGAAGATTCATTTGCTTATAAATAGCTCACTTGAGTTTTGCAAAAATCAAAACAAGAGCTTATACATCTATTGCTAAGTTTTGCATCATTCCTTCAAAGCTCTCATTCTCTCTTTTCTAAAGTTTTGAGCCTTAATTATTATTCTTGTTGAGAGAGATATAGGTTGCGCTGTATTGTTTCTATCTCACTCGTTGAGGAGTGTACTTTGATAGTCTACCCACTATCAACTCTTGTATTTGTAAGATGGTGCGTATAACCCTTGTGTGTGTAGAATGTGTTCTATACGGGGAATAGTTAAATCACCAAGTGTGAGGTGATTGAAAGTGTAGAGGGTGTTCTACACGGATTCTTTGGAGCGGTGCTGCTCAAAAGTGTAATAGGTTTCTATCTCCACCTAAAGGAGATTGACTAGTGAATTCGGGATCATGAAGGGGTAGCTTGAGGCGAGGACGTAGGCAGTGGGGCTGAACCTCGTAAAAATACTGAGTTTGCTTTCTCTTACCCTACTCTTTACATTTCTTACTGTTTTATATTCTGTTTATATTTTATATTGTGTATTTGATTAATAAGTGTTAATTTTTATAATATAACCCAATTCACCCCCCCTCTTGTGTTAGTCATCTGGGCAACAATATACGTTGGTGCGATGGGTGCGATTTTAGCGTCGAGTTCGTGGGTGGAAGCGCGGAGTTGTTCGGTATTTTCGCTGGTATCAGGAGTTTTTGGCGAGCGTATTGTAAGTATTTTCCAAATGAACTTTAAGATTTAAATATATTTTTGCATCGACATATATTGTATTTATTTGACGTTGGGATTTATTGGTTGATGTTAGAATTTATTAATTGTTGGTTATTTTGCGTTTTGTGGAATACATTGCATAATGCACGGTTGTTGTATATACTTGGTATTTAGATTTTAATGTGAACCGTGATTTTCATATTTATGGATTTTAATGGTTTTTGACTGAGTCGTAACGGGGACGGCGATACGTAACGCCCATTATAGTCATTGTGTGTGTATTTCGTACCGGGGACGGCGATACGTAATGCCCGCTATGAAATGAGTGTGTATGAGTCATAATGGGGACAGCGATACGTAACACCCATTATGATTGGTGATGTGTAGATGTCATATTGGGGACGGCGATACGTAACACCCAATATGATTAATGTGTGGATGTCATGACGAGAACGGCGATACGTAACTCCCGTATGACTAGCATGAATATGGAGGTAAGCAGGGTAGAGTCCCGTTTGCGATACCCGTTTATTGTATTAATTGGTTTTATGTGAATTATTTTCTGGGAAAATGATTTGTGTTTTTATTGGAGTTTTATTTAAGCAAAAATGAGATTTTGATGTGTGGTTATTTTATTTATTTTGAGGAAGATGATTTTGAGCTTCATGCATATAGTGTCATGTTCATGCGCTTTGTTATTGTATAAGTATATTTTATATCTTGTGGTTTTTTTAGATTTTACTTACCTGCAATGTCATTTCTCGCGTCGTAGTTTTTGGATGCAAAGTTTTGTGGAGGCTGAGCCTGAGGAGGCTACTCCGCTGTTGAAATATTCATATTATAATTTGTTATTTTGAAAAATTGTTTTCCCATCTTTATAAATATGTATTTGTATAATTTATATTTCGGATGACTGTATTAAATCTCCTGTTAGAAAATTTGTATTAAACTGGTTTGTAATTCTTTTAAAAAATTCTGGTATTTAGATATTGATTTCAAATTCCGCTGCTTTTACTTATGCAAGTCACGTGTTTACACACTTAGCACTTGACGTTGGGAGTGCGTGACCCATATTGTCAGCATTCCGACGCCTCGATTTCCGTGTTTCTATATGCGAAAATTTGGAAGCGTCACACGGGGTGAGAGAAATAATTATTTCTAACCCACTGGTGCGGGTTGGAATTCGTTAGGGGTCGTTTTGGGCTTCCAGTCAGGTCCCGGTATGGTTGTACATACTTAAATAGCAGATGAAATAAATAGAGACGGATACACAATTTTATGTGGTTCGGCAAGTGCCTACGTCCACGGATATTTGGAGATGAGAATCCATTATAACGGGAGTTTTTACAGTCTTTCATAGCTCGCAATACAAAATAAAATATACATAAATATACAGATAAATTCGCTGTGCAGACTCTCGAAATCCTTTGAGAAGGTTGAAGAAGATTATGTTGGAGATAAGATCGTCTTCTCATATTGCTCGGGTATAAAGCCTTTTTTATAGCTAAATTTTGGTCTGTGCAATCAAATATTTTACTTTGTGTATGTAAGTCGAACTCATGTCATACATGTATCATTTTCCTTCTTTTTTCCTATCTCTTTCTTTATTTTTTTGACAGCCCCATCATCCATAATCAAATCTTGTCTACTCTTATATTATTGAAGTATAATAAATATTTTTAATCCCTTTCAATCTGAAACTGTGCTTCCTTCCTTCAAGAACCTGCACTTAGACCTGAAACTAGTTGAGAAATTAAAAAAAAAAAAACATATTATATCAGCCAAAATCTATTGGAAGTCACCATTATTTTTTTCCTTCAAACCCATTTCTTTGTGATCTTGTAATTGTGGGAAGGAGAACTTTCTCTACTTTGTTTTTCATTTGTTTTTATTATTTTTTTCTCCTTCTACTTTGCTTTTACACCCCTTTGCTTGCTTTCCTTCCGTTGCTTCTATGGCAGCTATGGTAGAATTTATGTTCGCAGGGGAGGGGGAGGGCTACGTTAATGGCCATGAAGAGAAGAACATAACCACCACCCTCCACTTGGAGATTGTCTTTGGCTGCTTGTTAAAAGTCATGACTTTATCGACAATATCTTATTTTATAAATAGATGATGTGTTAAAATTTTACCGTTGGGCTGATTAATGGAGGAGACCAATTCGACTGGTCTCTAAATTTTCTCTTAAAGTAACGTTAAACATGCTTTAGTATTTCTCTAATTACTTGGATGCGTAAAAAAGGATCAAACCAAAGAGTACACCCTAAGAAGATTCTGCATCTAGTACGTATTCTGTGCATGTGGTGCATGCTTTCTAATATTCGATACCGCGTATAAATAGGGGGGTTTTAGACTGCTTGTCAAATTGATACGTGTTAAGGTTCTGTTTCTATACCGAGTTATAAGATAATATTATTTCCTTTAAAAAGAAAACACTCTTTTCAAAACAGATAATACGATTTGAGATTAAATTTAAAATAAATATAATATTTTAAATTAAAATTTAAAAACTTAAATTATTTATTATATTTTATATAAAAAATTATAATAATAAAATCAGATTAAGATATTGTTTGAATTGAAACATAAAATGAGATAATTAGTTAAAATTTTTGAAAGTTGAATAAAATATTATTAAAATATTATTCTTATTTTAAAATTTAAAAAATTAAATAAAAATTTAAAAAAATCATTTATTATATTTGATATAAAAATTTAAAAATATGAACCTATTTGTTTCAAAAAAATCTCTTCTTATCTTATTTAATTATTATATTTTTTTAAAAAATTTAATATAAAATAATATAAAAAATTTAGTTTTTTCATTTTTTAATACAAAAATTATATTAAAAAATATTTTATAATAATTTTTTATTTAATTTCAACTTATTTTATGCTATCTTAATCTTATTTTTAAAAATAAATCAGATTATAATAATTATGAATTTCACATCCAAATAAGACGTAAGTGAGATAAGATAAAACAATAATTGAATCAAACCGGCCTAAAGTTACTTTTGTTTTCAAAATAAATAAGATATATGGGCACGCCTATCGAAAACGCCAAGTTACTTTATTCTGTACTAGATTCTCTTTTGAAAGGTGCCTTTTTTTTTTTCTTTCGGTAATTGGTGACATCACTATTCATTTCTTAGCTGTTATATACTCACGGTCCTTTTTATCCGGTCGGTTTAGGGAGTTGTGAAATCACTGTTTAAGTCAGGACCCAATACGTGAACTTGGATATTGTTTATAGAGTCTAGAGTAAAAAGTTGAATTCAGTATATTTGTTTTGATAATATTTAAAATTATCATTTATTTTAAAGTTTTAAAATTTTCTTTGAATTCATAAATGAAATGAGTTGAAATGAGTTTAATTTATTTTTTAATATTATTATTATTATTTTAAAAATTAAAAAAAAATATATTGATATTTAAAAAATGTGTATTGAGATTTGAAAAATGTATATAGAAATTTATATTTTATATAAAAAATTATAAAAATATAATAATGAAATAGAAATAAGTTAAGATGAGCTCAATGGATCCAAACGTGGCCTAAAATGATAAAATTTAGATATTTACAGTTGTCTTACTACAAGAAAAATAATACTAAAAATTCTAGAAAAATGATTCATGAAAAACATTAATTGATTTTTGTCTCGAGTATTTGTTGTAACATGAATTATATTAATTTTTATGAAAGATTTTAAATATAAGTCCACACATCATTTTTTTTATATAAATATTTGATATATAGATAATGAGTATAAGAATTCAATTAATTTAAGAAAAATAAATCTGAAAAAAAAAAACTTTAAAAAATTTTTAAAAATAGAAAGAGAAAAATTGTGATGTGTAATCACTAATGTATGGTGTGTGGGCGTATGTATAGCAAAACTCAATTTTTATTATAAATTAAAAAAAAACTATTTAAAATGTAGATTAAAACAGATGACAGTGCTACATACTGCCTTGAAATCCATCTCGTTCCCATCCCGTTTTGGTTTTTTTTTTTTTAGTTTTTTTTTACATAATTTTTAAATAAATATTTTAAAATAATATTGTGATTTTTTTTTATATTTTTAAAAAATATTTTAAGATGTTAAAAAAATCATGTAAACAAAATTTTATGTAAAAAAAAATTTTAAAAAAAAACCCAAAATCGGGATGGGAATGGGATGAAATCTAAAGAGGTAAATAGCATTTTCCTAAAACAAAAGATAAAAGCAAAATTGTTCCTATATTGGTGTGGGGTGAGAAAAAGACTAAAGTAGTGACCGTCATACGTAGGAGGTAAATTTTTTTTTTTAGAGAGGCTATATTTCATTTCATTTCATTCATAACATGTTAACAATACAAGATGAAAAAGATTTTATATGAATACTTTCCTCATATAAATTAAGAGCATTCTTGCCAGACAATGGGCCACAGAATTTATCATTCTTGGGACATATACAACGGACCCATAATTACCATGAGCTAGGAGTTCCCTGATATCTCGAATCGTTAAACCCACTGAGTTCCATGTTTTATATCATGATTGACAACTTTCACCACCATCTGCGAATCTCCCTCCATGATTAAGTTGGAATTCAAGCCAATCTCTATATAGAAAGCTATGGCTCTAAGTGCAATGATCGTTCCCAAGAAAGGGTTTAAAAACGAATATTTGGAAGCTTGTAGGGTAGCAATAACTCCTCCCTGACAGTTTCAAATGATCACGAAAGTTGCCTATCTTGCAATTTGTTTTATTGATGGCAACGTTCCAATTGACTTTGAAGTGGTTTTGAGGGGTCTGAACCATTGGGTAACAGTCACGATCTTCCGTGGCTTTGTTTTAGAGCTCTGTTGTCTTGCCATGAACACTTCTAAGTCTGCCATGCTGGTATGTATCTGTTGTGTAACTTCCTAAGGGGATATGAAAATGGATTCAAATACTATCTTATTCCTTCTTTGCTAGAAGCACCCCTTTTGAGTTTTACATTTATGAAGTCTGAGCCATTAAAATATTTTACATGTAAAACTTGTGAAGCCAAAGATGAAGGATTTTGTACCAATTTTCACCCTTGTTTTGCAAGGAGTGCAAGATTGAAATCTTCATCTTAAACCAACACCTCCTTGATGTTTTGCCATCCAAGTCCTTTCCAACTCATCCACTGTAGTTTAAACTTTTACTATTTCTGTCCCCAACATAAGGTTTGCATTAATCTATTGATGCTACTAAAGATGACCTTTGGAATCTTAAATATGCCCATGCTATATGTTGGTATACCTTGGATTACAGATTTAAAGAGGATCTCTTTCCCATCTTAGGAGAGAAAACTTGTCTTCCAATTGTTCATATGTGCTTTAATTCTCTCCAGGATTGGGTTGAAAGCTTTAACCTGTGTTTTCCCATAAAAGATGGAAGACCAAGGTATCTTTCAAAATGACTTGTTGTTTGAATGCCAACTCTAGCCAGGATTGAATGTTGTGTTTCTACTTTTGTGTTTCTGTTGAACATTATGGAGGTTTTCTCCAAATTAAGCCTTTGTCCCGAAGCTACCTCATAGGAGTTTAGAATGTTGTGTAACCTCTTCCATTCAGAGCGGAGAGTTTTGCAAAAAACAAGGCTATCGTCAGCAAAAAATAAGTGATTTATAGAAATATAACCTCTAGCTAGTAGGAAGCCAAGAATGTGTCCACTTTGTTCAATTTTGTTTAAGGCTTGGCTAAGGATTTCTGAGCATAAGATGAACAAGTAGGGAGGGAGGAGATATCCTTGTCTTATGCCCCTTGTTAATTGAAAATACACTTGAGGGGTGCCGTTTATGAGTATGGGATAGGAAAATGTTCCTATACATTGCATGATGAGGTCAATGAATACTCTGTCAAAGCCCATTTTGGTCATTGCTGTCTGTAAAAAGCCTCACTCAACTTGATTATATGCCTTACTCATATCGAGTTTTAAGGCCATGTACCCATCATTTTGCCTTCTTAGTTTGTTTTGCATAGAATGAAGTAACTCATGAGCCATGAGGATGTTGTCTGAGGTTAATCTACCTGGTACGAAAGTACTTTGAGTAGGAGATATCAGTTGTGGTAGTATGGTTTTAAGCTTATTACCAATGACTCTAACAATAATTTTGTAAAGAACATTGCAAAGGCTAATAGGCCTCAAATTTGAAACAAGCCAAGGGGAGTTCTTCTTTAGTATTAAAGTGATGAAGGTTTGATTAATAAAGTCGAAACCATTCCTAGCATGGAGGAATTCTAACAATGTTGCTATTACATTTTCACCCACTATGAATCAATAATCTTGATAAAATAAGGCTAATAAAGCATTCGGGCCTGGGGAGCCAAGAGGGTTCATGTTAGCTATAGCTTGTTCTACTTCTTCTCGAGTGTATGACTTTGTTATTTGCTGATTCATCTCCAGGGTGATAGTTTGAGAAATATCCTTCAAGTAATCCTCAAGTCCGGAGGGCTTTGTGGAGGAAAATAATTACATATAGAAATCCTGGAAAGCTTTTCCAATGTCCTTTGGTGTTGTTACTACATTGTCCATCTCATTGTATATTTTATTGATAAAGTTCATTTCCTTTCTCTGAGTAGCATATTTATGGAAGTATTTTGTGTTTACGTCTCCCTCCCTTAACCATCTTTGTTTAGCTATTTGTCTCCAAGTTACATCCTCCTCCTTAAGAAAAGAGTCTATATCTTTTTGTAAGGATCTTATATGGTCAGTCAAATGGCTAATGTGGTTGTCTTGTAGGGTTCTAAAATTTCCCTCTTTTATTTGAAAAACTTTTGTTTGTTTCTACTCTCGGATATATATTATTCATTGAGTTGGTACCTGCACATCTCAATCCCCCCTTCTAGTTACATTAGACTTGGATCCCAATTGCCATGAGCCTTGCAAGCTTTCTTTATGACATTGATGCACTTAGGTTGTTTAGACCATACTGCCTCGAATTTGAAGATTTTCTTGGTAGGAATTAAATCTGAGTCAAAAGCTCTGCTATGAATGAATAATGGAGTGTGATCTAAATACTGGATAGGTAATACCTCCACTGGGTTCATCGAGAACATATTGTGCCACTCACATTGACTAATGCCCCGTCAAGCCTTTCTTTTGTAAAGTCAATTCCCTCTCTATTGTTGCACCAATTATATTTGGACCTTACAAATCCAAGATCACTTAAGTCACAATCCATTAGGATATTCTTGAATTCTTCCATCTATTTGAGAGACCTTTGTGAATTACCTATTTTCTCCCATTGGGATATGATTTCATTAAAATCTCTAAAACACATCCATGGTGTTCCTGCCTCGGGTATAAGAAGTCTGAATAGACTCCAACTTTCTTTTCTTTTGGCAGCAACTGGTTGCCCATAAAACCCATAAATTAAACTATGTTTAGTGGAGAGATCAGTTTTAAACTTTAAGGATACGTGGCTTAGTGAGTAAGAGTCAAGTTCAACTTCAAGAACCTTTGTCCACATTGAAACTAAGCCACTACTTCTTCCAACACAATCAACTATAAAACTGTTATCAAAACCCAGCTTGTTCCTTGTGAATTCCATTTTACCTCTTCTACTTTTTGTCTCAATATGAAATAAAAGGTTCAGGGACTTGTCTCTTACCAAAAGGTGAAGTTCAGGAATTGTCTGAGGGTTTCCCAACCCTCGACAGTTCCAGAATAAGGTTTTCATAGTGTTTGGTAGGACTATTGAACAACCTTTGCCAACATAATATTCTTATTTCGCTTAGTATTTTTAAAGGACTTTGAGGTGTTTTTTGCACCCCTTCCCAGTAGATGGTTTGGTGGGAGAGTTCAATAGGGCTTTGGAGAAGTTGGCCATTCTGCCTCTAGCCCTCTGTTTCCAATTAGAAATAGGGAATTTTTGGTGTTGCTTTCCAGCTTTTGGGGGAGTAGAGAGGGGATCTGACCTGTTGATAAGTCCCTACAGGAGGCATTTCGAGGTCTTGGAGTATTGGAGCTATTGAGAGGTTGATAGGTTTTGTTTGGGTTGTCCAGGTTATGTCTCATTCCTCTTTTGCCATTTGGTGAAGTGTCCTAGAGGGATTGTTGGTTTCTCAATTGTTGTAAAAGTATCCTCACTTACAGCATGGATATGGAGGTTTACTGCTACTTTACTGCAATTCAAACTGCACCCAGAGGAGCCAAGGACAACTTGGAGTTTACCTCGAGCCCTGTGAATCCTCTTGGTTTATGCTTTTCCAGCCCTTTTCAAATCTTGAGTCACCTGAGTTATTCTGTTGAAATCTGTTGAAATCCCCGTCACTTTCTCGGCTACTGGAATTTGCAATAACAAGTTTCTTTTTTGAAGGAGGCCCAGCTCTATGCCAAGGATTATATTGGAGTTGCTATATCTCTCGGGTACTACCATTGTGGCTGAAGCTTGGGCACTTAGCTTATGAATAGAGAATAACACCACAAATGAAAATAGACGTTTGGTAAACGTTCATACTTTAATGTGATCCATTTGCGTGTACCTCCTATATTTATAACTCTTCCCCTTGCTAATGGTTTGGAAATATCGATTGGTATCTTCGTACGTAGGAAATCTCCTCATGCTCTACCATTGGCATCTACATCCACTAGAAGTACCTTGTTGATGGATTTCCCAAGTCTATCCCCAATGCCTTTGTTTAAATCGGCAAATGAAATACCATGAAATTGGATCCAAAATGGTTCTTGAGAGAATATCAAATCTCTTAGTGCCATGCTGCCTTTACATTCCTGCAAGCACATTGTGTTTGTCGGAAGACCACGACTCACCATGTAATACTTTGTTTTTCTCATTGGTGGTATGGAATTCCATGACAAATTTGTTTCGTACTGTGTCTTTGATGGTTACTCTATTGTTTAGCTTCCAAGCCATAGCCATTGT
Source organism: Platycarya longipes (assembly GCA_036559045.1). Lineage (NCBI taxonomy): Eukaryota > Viridiplantae > Streptophyta > Magnoliopsida > Fagales > Juglandaceae > Platycarya > Platycarya longipes. The sequence continues at coordinate 15,747,532 of CM071802.1, read as the reverse complement.
GGACTTGAATGCTCTTTTGTTAATGTCTTTGTCTCTCACCACCAATGTTGCTAGGCATAACTTATTGACTTTGCAAAAAAGGAAACCTTCTTGCTCAGCAAAAGATATTTCTTCAAGTACTTTTTTCATGAGCTTGAGCCACATAAATTTACTAACTCGTCTTCCATTTTCACTCTAGATGATGATCATAGGCCGATAGCTCATCTGATTTGAGATTGAAGAACCTGCCTCTATATTTCCTAAGGAAAAGTTGGAGAGAGAACTCTACCACGTAGATAGAAAGCTCCTACTGAGAGGAGAAAATGTATGTAGGAGGTAATTAAATTGTGGATGATGCTAGAATGCCTTCCGATTCTCCGCATACGTCTTTAAAAGTGCTTCCTACTGTATTTTAATCTTTTTAATATAAAAAGAGTTATACTATTTAGCATCTCAATTTTATCATTATCTCTTCATTTTATAATGCGTCATTAGATAATTAGGGATTATTTATTATATTTCACTTGAGATGATGAATAGATTTTTTTCTAAAAAATGATATGTTAGATGAAATTTGAATAAAATATTGTTATAATATTATTATTATTATTTTAGAATTTTAAAAAATTTGAATTAGAATTTGAAAAAAATGAATTGTTTATTATATTTTATATTAAAATTAAAAAAATTATAATAATAAAATGAGATAAGATGAAATAATATCTCATTCTTGAATCCAAACTAAGGTTGAACCCTAGCATTTTCCTTAAATTGCTGTTGATAATCACTTGGATTGGGATTCTTTAATGACTGGATTTTGTGGGCGTAGTCTTTCTTGTGATGTTGTGTCGATGGCTCGATATTAGGGGAAGGAAATACGTGGTAGATCTCCAATTCATTAAAAGAGTACTAACGTTATACATCAGTTTTAAATAAATAAATTTTAAAAATGATATTTGTATTCGTAAAATATATAAATATTGTATAATTATTTTTAAAAATTTGAAAAAAACATGAGAGTTACATGAGAAAAGTATTTTTCAAATTATTTATGCAGTATTTATGTATTATATAACTATATGTATTATTATTAAATAAATTTTGCATAAATATTTAACAAAAAAGTGAGATTGACAAAAATAATAAATTTTTTATACTCTTTCACGAGGGGTTTATTTTCTTACAAAAATAAAAACTATGTGATATTGATCTAACTGCGACTAAATTATTTCTATAATTAAAATAAAGTAAGACGAATGAGTGATGAGAAGGCCATCATGTCCGCCTAATTCTAGTGCTTTTTTATGAACAGATTTTATTCTAAATTTTTTATCTCATTTTATTTCATTTCCTTTCTAAAATTATTTAAAATATAAATATTCTCAAACGAATTATTATAATTTTTTTAAACTTAGAACAAAAACAAAATATCGAAGAACTTTCAAAGTCACCATTTACCAATTTTATCTATCAAGAATTCTTTTACTTAATTTTAGTTTGCTTTTTTCAAGATAAAAAAAGATAAATCTATAATTTTTCGAGATACGTGCGACACAAGTAAATCCATAAGTTCAATATTTTTTTTGAAGAAAAGTGATGATTTTGTGGAAATTATAATGCATGGTTCTCATGCGCCGCCCATATTTGTGCATAAGTCCTCACCTTCCATCCCTTCCGACAGCTCTTCTCGACACATACGTTAGACCATCAGACCTTTTAGATTTGACATTTATGGCTAAAAAAAATAAATGCGTGACATTCACAACTTGACACAAATTTCAAAATCTATTGGAATTGGTCCGATCTATAAATTGTTATTTTTCACATCTATCGTACTGCTTTCTATTAGCTTCTTTATTGTTGATTAAAAATAAAAGAGTTGGTCTTGCAAATTTTTATCGTATAAGTTGAGTCATTTTTTTCAATGAAAGATGAGGTTGAATATTTACTTAAATAGAAAGCGTTGTCTTTTGAAAACTTGTCTATATAAAATATCAATAATAGTGAAGATCAAATCTTATCTAAAAAATAAAATAGTGAAGATCAAATCAGTTATAAAAGAAATAATATACTGGTAGAGTTTCAAATATATTATTTTAGTTTGTGATCTCGTGTTAGATATAGAAACATCTTAAAATATAGCCAGTCATCAATATAAATTTCTCTATAAATAAATATAGTTATAACTGCTACTAAAGATAAAGTAATTAGTAAAGAATATATTGAAATAAAAAAATAAATAAAAAACATTTCTCGATTGTCATATAAATTAATTAACGAATTGGAATAACAAAAAGTAGTAACTAAAGAAAGTGGGGTGGAGAATTAACAAAAAGTAGCAACGAAAAGTTAAACATATCGTAATTATACTAATAGTCTGAAAAATACCCAAAAATTGACAAATAAGATGCTACATAAAAATCATCTCGTTAATTCTCTAGTAAATTATTGATCAAAAATTTTTCTAATAAGAGATTGAAAGAGTTACCTAATAAACAGTTTTTAAAAGTCCTACTATTAATATCGTGAAAGTTTAAAACTATGGCGACCATTTATGGGAAAAAATGTTCCGTTATTAATTTAGTGTATAGAGCATACCATCTACGTTATTTAAATTATACTTTTTTTTAAGATTCTAATTTGAATTGTATGTAATGATATAACATATTTTTCTTTACTTTTTACTTAATTATTAACTTAAACATTTATTTAAGTTCTATGATGAAAAAATATTTAATAAAAAATTATTTAGACAAATTGAGTTGAATGATACAAGATACTTTATTTTTTGTAAAGACTAGATGCCATAATTGAGGGTGCAAATCTGGTATAATTTAGTGGATAATGATATGCTTACATCTTTTTTACTACTACTTTTTATTCATAGTATATTTGTTTTATTTTATTTTAATTATTTTTTTAATATATTTAATTATTAAAAAAATATATATATACAATTATATTATTAATCATTTCCTTAATTATTAAATGAAAAAATTTATAAAAATTTTTAATGAGTGTTAGAAGAATGGTAAGATTATAATAAGAATTTTTTTTAAAAAAAATTTAAATTTTTATTCTTTATTAAGAGAATGGTAGTATATGATAAAAGTTTAAAACAAGATATTTGTAATCGTGAATGAAAATTTTTATATCGGATTTTTTATAAGAAAAAAGATATTTATAATCGTAAATTATATATTCGTTGCATAATTATTTTGAAAAAAATGAGTAAAATACAAGATTTATATAAAAAAAAAAAAAAAAAATTTTAATAATGATTCTAAACTTTTTGAATTATGCGATATATACGTATTTTATAATTATATGAAAAATTCTAAATGTAAGTAATATTGAGCATTTATATGTACACTAATATTAAAATAAAAAAATAAATTTTAAAAAATATTTAAATTTAAAATATAAAATATAAAAGAAATCAATCAAAAAGTACATGTATACATATAGGTGCGTAATGTTATTTATATATTGTATTACTCTAATTATATATTTAATTTATTATTTTTACATAAATTTCAATTTTTTTTAACTTTTAAAAAGATTATAGAATTTATATCTTTATATATATAAAGTGACTATCTAACGGAAAATCTTGTTTTAACGGAAATTATTATTTTTTTGTTAAAATTAACATTTTCCATCCATTTTTGTTAAAATTAATAATGCATTTAATGAGAAATATCATTTTTAAAACAATCCATTAAACTCATTAATCATCGAAATAATGCTATTGATATTAAATTTAATTACACCACTTCAATTTTCTATAACAGTAAATTTTTTATTTAAATTTTTTTTCTAAAAATAAATATAGAATAATAATAATAGTATAAAATAACATAATAATAGTATAGAATATATAACAATATATATATAAATAAACCATTCATAACAATATAACAATGTAATCATCACTTAGAGATGTTAATTTATACGTTAGAAAGTTTAATTTTATTTATGAAAATTTATTCCTATTATATGAATAATAATTTCATTTTTTAAAAATTATTTTATAATTTTAAAATGAATGTATTATTTATTTATTTATTGAGATGATAAATATACGGTATATACAATTCATTAAAATTATATTAAATTAGTAATAATAGGCAATAAATATAATTAATATATTATATATGTTTGATATTTAATTGAAATATATATGATTTAATAAATTTATATATTTAAGATTAAAATTTCATGTTATAAATTATAATATAACATTCTTTTATATAAATTATAAACTATATAAGTTTTTTTAAAGATCATATTATTTTTTAAAAATAATCACATAAGTAAAAAAATTGTGGATGATTCAAGTTTACGTAGATTTAGAAAAATTCAAAAACTAAAAAATATGTATTTTAATGTCATCTCTTTTGAGACTGTGTAAAATGATCCAAATATTATATTATCGTCTTGGAATTATAAAAATATAATATCTTAAACGAATCTTTTATTAAAGTTTCAATTAAAATTATCTTAAATAAATTTGATAAAATTATAGGTTATATTTATTTATGAGATTATTTTATTATTTTTATTAATATTTTTTTTATAATATATAAAAATGTATAATTATTTATTATCTATTTAATTATAAATAATTTTTAAATTTTTATTAAAAATTAAACTAGATAAATATATTTTACACGTTCCATCTATCTAATATTTTAAAATGACGCTAGAATCTTACAAATTAATTACACTTGTTAAACCAGAATTAAGTGGGAAAAAAGTAGATTTGATTTGATTGTGAGGTAAATGAATAGTAAAAGTAGAGAAAGAGGGCAAAAGGAACAATCGAAACCTGACGTGTCAGCAGTAGATTGAGAACGTCATCGAGAAACGTCACTACAGAAACCCTAGAAGTAGTAGAAGTAGGCCCCTTTTGTAATAAACACATCTCCTTAACTGCATGACACACGCACACCTACCCCGTACTTTTTTTTATTTTTTCTCCTGCCCTATACCATCTCCTCTCTCTTTTAGCTTCTGCACTTGCCTTTCCACCAAATAACGCTTCTGCCACTCAACACCATCTTGCCTTTTCCATTTGACCACACTGCCCCCTACGTGAATTAATTATATGTTCGTTCATGAACCTTCGACACCGGAACCATTTGTCATCACAACAATATTACATACACTCGTAAGCATATAAATGTTCAAAAATGCTATTTACATATATTTTTATATTTTTTTATATACACGTTGTATATAAATATAATTTTTTATATTTTTTAATTTAGTTATTCATACATTTTTTTAAAATTTTCCTGTCATTATATTTTTATTATTTTTTAATATATAAATTTTTTAATATTCGACTAACGTGATATTATTATCATATATCAATTCTTCAAAAGGTACACAAAATCATATATTTCTAATATTATTCATAATTGTTGTACAATTATTTAAAAAAGGTTGATTTTATTATTAAAAAAATAATTTTTTTCATATAAAATTTATATTTATTTACTTTTTTTAAATAATTATACAGTATTTATAAATTTTACTATTACAAATATTATTTTTCTTATCATTATTATTAACATGTAGCCATATTCTTTTCTCTCTTTCAAATTCTGAAACTTTGTGGGCCACGTTCAATTTTGAAAAATGTTTGAAACTATTTGGAAATTATAAGATTTTAATTACAAATTTTGAGAAACCCAAGGAATTTTATGTTTGAATTAAGGTCTTGTTAATTTTTAAAAATAAGATAAGATAATATTAGATAAAAAAAATATTATTATAAAATATTATTTTAATATTAGTTTTTTTTTAAGATTTGAAAAAGTAATTTTAGAATTTGAAAATGTTAAATTTTTTATTATATTTTATATATAAATTTAAAAAAATATAATAATAAATTTAAGATTAGATTGAAATTTTAATTTTAATTTTCAAAACATACAGGCCAAAGTCTAGCCATTTTTTATCGGAGAGGCCTCGTCCTCATTTGGTTCTTTTTTCGGTTCACTCGTATTGTCCATCAAGATCAATGCTAGTAACAATCAGATCAATTATAAAAAGAATTTGTAGTAGAGTTCTAAATTAGTTATTTTAGTTTATCATATCATATTTGATAAGAGAACATTTCAAAATATATTAACTTATGGATATAAGTTTTTTTATGAATAAATTGTGATAATTTTCATTAAAAAATAAAATAAAAAGTGGTATGAATAGTGAATGGAGATGAAATGAGTAGAAAATGAAAGTTAATAAAATATTATTTTTATATTTTATATAAAAATTTGATAAAATTCTAATAATTAGATCAAATGAGTGAGACTTTTGTATCCAAACCATGCCTAATTAGCCATTCGATTAATGTTAAGTATAAGCTTTAAATAAACAAGCGACATACAACCCGTTTGTACCAAAATGATGAACAAAATTATAGTTTGTTAGACAAGCCCCAAAGCATTGATGAAAATCTAATCATCAATGATTTTGTATCCAAACCTAATACTCAATAGTTTCTTTTTCACCAACAATACCGCCCAAAATTGATCCTTTTACAACACTAAAAAATTTAAGGAAATGGTGCTAAGAAATGACTTTGCCTATTTAAGATGTAGCTAACAAAAAAGAGAGTCGTGATTGATAAATAATGCATAGTTTCTTCAATAATACTTATATTTTACAATTGTACCTTCTTTCATATAAAATTGTGTGATTATTAAAATTTATTACTTTCATTTTATTGCACCAATCATTTAAAACAAGTAGTTATATAAACAATTATAATGGCATAATATTTTGTAATTGGATAGGGACAATGTCATCCATATTTGAAGTGTATCTAATACTTTGTTCATATCAATTACTCAAATCTTTATAATGAGAACATAAAGGAAGAAAAAAATTTAAGAAAAGAATAATTTACCTCATCAATTGAATTGTGGGAGAGAATTTGAATAGTATATTAAAGAAATAATTTTGTACATTTGAAAGTTTCGACAAGAACATTTCATAAGATCGGCAAATTTAAGATCGACTATTTTCACGTAGATCTTTTTAAAAAAGTGAATTTTATTATGAAAAATTGTATATATTTTTTTTGTTTTTTTTAGTGAGATTTATATTTTTATTAAAGATTAGTAGGAGACTTGTCTATTTAAAATTTATACTGAAAATAGAATTAACTAATGTATGACTTGAATTGATTTAACGTGAACTTGTAACATTCAAAACTAAATTTTGTTATGCCCTGTGAGGTCAGGTTGCCAGTATTTAGGAATAAGAAATATAATTAATGGGTTGGAGTCGAGAGATTTGCCCGCTCCCCATATGACTCAAACTCGATTTGACACAATCCATACCTAATATGTGACCTTTTGTATTATCATTTTTATCATAATAATACAATAAAACATTAAATGAACACAAAATTAGTTGGTTACATTGAAGAATCTTGTTGAGGACGTGTCTTGCTAGCTTCCTGTTCCCGAAACCTGCAAGAAGAATTAAGAGAAGACGGTGGTTTTCCACCCAAGAAAACTCCGATGCTTAAGTTAATAACCACGTATTTACGGGGAAAAATCCTGAATCTCATAGTCGAGATTTACCTGGTATATATAGGCCTCCGGGACGATACATATCCTGTGTAACACCTTCCGTAATTATTGTGATCGCGTATCTGCATGAGATATCTTTCTGAATTTGGCGATATTTCGTATCTGCATAAGATCCCATGAAAGGTGGCAACGGGTTGATATGTATTTTGGACTTTACAGATTTGGGCCCGCTGTGTACTTTTCCTTTCTGGTGGACTTTTATCGCTGGTGGGCTTTTGGGCCAAAACAGGTCCCACAGTTACCCCGTAAATTTCCTTCGCCTTGAAGCGTAGGGAATTTAATTCTTTTTCGTTTTGATTTCCCGCGAAGGCAAATTTGGGAATTCGTTCCTTTCCACTGATCATCGGGTGCGTGCTGTCTTCCAGTCTTCTCATCTGACGGTTACACCTCTGTATTTATGTCAGGTCATCATATCTCCGTCTGCTGGCATGCCGCACTTGTTTTCTTTAAATACCTCTTCTCTTTCTCTCTTCATTTTGCTTTTCTACATTCTCTTGTTATCAAGCTCCTTCTGTCTCTGCTTCTTTCCTTTTTCTTGCTTCTTGCTTTCCTCTTCGCCTTTCTTTACTACTCCTATGGCAGACCAAGGCAGCGGATCGGCTTAGTCTTTTGACATCCCTGAAGGCACGACCTTTGACGGTTATTCGTGGCGTTCCAGTGTTCGTGAGAAGCACTTGGCCGGGATTAAGGAAGAGTTTAAAATTTCGAGCTCGGTTGTGATGAAAGCCCCCGATTCGAGGTGCTGCGATGACGAGGGGTTTTCTGGTTGGGTGGCCATCTCCGTTGCCCTGTTATCGCACGGTTTGAAACTCCCCTTCTGCCGCCCCCTTCGAGATATTCTAGACCTTCTAGAACTCGCTCCGATTCAACTTCACCCTTTCGCCCTGAAGGTGTTCTTGTGTGTTTGCATCGTCTTTTGGATGGTGCTGGAGCCCCTTCGTGACACTTACCCCAATCTCACTGCTCGTGAGTTTCTGGCCTTTTATGATGTAAGGGCGGCCACTAAGGGATGCGTGGCTAGTTTTCGTAAGAAGGAGAAAGGCCAATCCCTGGCGAGGTTTAAGGGAAGGTATTCTAATGCCAAGACGTGGACTGCCAAGTTTTTCTTTATTAGTGGCCAAGGATGGGAGTTTCCTGGTCAAGAGGAGGTCCTTAGGGATTTCCCCGTCAAGGTCATCTGGCGCCCACATCCTGACGGTAGATGCCTATGGTCAACCATGCCCCCTCTATCCCGCCGGGAACTTGCCTGGATCGATGCTGTCAATGCCTGGGCCGCAGATCATCCGGAGGATCTTTGGACTGACAAGTTGCTGACGCCTGCGCATATTGACCGGTTCTTGACGTCTCCGAACCGTTCCTTTATTCAGGGGCGTGACTTCATGATTACAGATGTCATCCCTGCCCCTTTATCGGCGCCTTCAGAAAAGACGGCGAGGGGTGCTCTTTTTGTACGAGACGCAGAGGGCAAGCCTAAGGAAGCTGACTGGCCAGAGACTGCCGCGGTGGAGGGCAAAAAGGAAAAGAGGTCCAAGAAGAAGAATGATGAGGGCCATAGGAAAAGAGACCGCCCAGAAGGCTCTTGCGCGAACCCTCTGCCCAAGAAAAGCAGGGCGCCCACTGGAGGCGATTGAGAGTTGAAGTAATCGGCCCAGATTCTATAGGGGAGCTTGGCGCCCGAAGTGAGCCCCCATGAGCCAACGCCTCGAGATGTGGTTTCTCCAAGAGGTGGCGAGGACACAACGACAACCCCGCTAGAGGGGGTCTAGGTCATCAGGCGTTCGGATTGTGGCGCCCACTTCATCTGCGGGCACTTCTCCCGCGAGGCCACAGTCCGCCGGTTTGGGGGACAGGGAGATGCTTGCCAATATAGCACTCTTTGAACTGGCCGCCACTTTCCAAGCTCATGCCCCTCTTCAGTCGAGCTCCTAGGCGTCCGCTCCAGTTTTTCTGGCACCAACAGCTGAAGGATCAGTGAGGGGCGGCGAGCTTCCTCTTTGTGTCGCAGTTGCCCTTCATTTGGAAGGAGTTGCGGGTCCTGGTTCACGCCATCAATCGCCCTCAGAAGGTGTTGCTGAAGAGGCGGGTGCCCCAACTGTGGGCGTAGAGGAGACGGGCCGCAATGATGCCCAGTCTTCTGGTCAAGGGGGCACTGTGTCCCCCCCTTTTGGGGGCACCCGAAATGACTCGATGGCTGGCCCGCCCAGCTCGGAGACGCCTCCCACTACCGTGTCTGGAGGTAAAACTCCATCCTTGGTAGGGAGTGGGGAGCATTTCTCTCTGCCGCCACTTCACGCCCCTTCGTTCGACGGGGGCCCGGAGTCCCTCACTGATGAGGAGTTGGACCATATGCTCCGTGATGACTCCCACGCTGCGTGGGTAGGGTCTGTTCATCCGGGACTGCTGCCCGCATCTGGGCATGTGCCGGATCCTGCGATGGGCGTGGCTCCTCGGGAGGCCTCCCCTTTGCCTGCTTCTTCCCAAGCGGAAGCCGTCGCCAACGTGGCTAACCAGCTGAGGGAGTGGATTTCCACGGTATTATTCGGACTTACACTTTTTGTCGTTACCTTTTGCCTTTGATTAGGTTGTTTTTCTTCCTTTACAGGGGGTAGAGGGCTTGGTGGCGCGGCTCGCGACCGATTTCCTTGAAAGGGATGAGAGAATTACCAGGAGGTGGCGAGAGGACAGGGCCGAAATGGAGGCCCTGATTGAGAGGAATAGGGAGCTTGAGCTACGGGTCGCCCAAGCAGAAGGTGTTGCCGACTCCCTCCAGGAGGAGCTCGAGTTGCGCAAGGGGGAGGTCCTCGAGCTCCGTGATGCTGTTCGCCTCGCCCAGGAGGCGAAAGCCAGGGACGACTTCTCTCGCCAAGTTTTGCAGTTGGAAAGAGACCTGGAGATGGTGCAGCTCCGTGAGGCCCGACAAGGCTTTGATGCTGAAATTGCCCGTTTAACTTCTGAGCTTCGTGCCAGCAGCGGGGAGTTGTGCTCAGCTCGGGGGAAAGTTGCTGGCCTTAAGGAAAGGTGCAACGGGCTGACCAAAGATTTACCGGATGCCTTGGAGAAGGCTCGCTTGGTAGCCCAAGAAGCGTCCGAGGCGCAGGGTTTGCTGGCTGAGCTTCGTGAGCATCATCAAAAATACAAGGCGAGCCGCGTGAACGCAGATGAGGAGCTCAAGAAGGCCAACCTGGTTGCAATGGCCAGGGATGAGCACTTGGCCAAGAAAGCCGCACAATTGTCTGCTGCTCGGGAGGAAAATTCCCGTCTTTGGGCTCAATTGGCCCTGGTTCCTCAGGTCCGGGACACGGCCTTCACTTTTGGCCATGGCTCTAGGATCCTGCGCCTTCAGAACCGCCTTCTGGCTGATCCTGCTCCTTCGGAACCGCCTTCTGGCTGATCCGGCGACCAACCTGCAAGCTCTCGATATGGGCTTGTTTTCCTCGAAAATGGCTACTTGCCGCCGGGCCAACACTTTCAGGCATAATGAAATCCCCGACGCTTTTACTGGGGTGCCCCCTTTGCCGCCTCCCGAAGAAAGCGGCGACCCGTGACGAGGAGTTTTCTTACCTTTTGCCATTCTTCTTGTTATATTTTTTTGTTGTACGCTGTAACCACAATTTGTAATTAGACTCAGTTTATAATTTGTAATAGATTTTTTCCTTGACCTTTGCTGTCGTGTGCTTGTCTTTTTTCTTGCGATTGCGTGTGCCTTTTGGGTCGAGAAGCAGGTCTTTACTTGTCTTGAGTGTTTAAGGTGGCATGGTCGATTGACTCTGCGCCCCTTCGTTTTGTTTGAGGTGGCGTGGTCAATTGACTCTGCGCCCCTTCTTTTTGTTGGAGGTGGCGTGGTCAGTTGACTCTACGCCCCTTCATTTTGCTTGAGGTGGCGTGGTCAATTGACTCTGCGCCCCTTCTTTTTGTTTGAGGTGGCGTGGTCAGTTGACTCTGCGCCCCTTCTTTTTGTTTGAGGTGGCGTGGTCAGTTGACTCTGCGCCCATTCTTTTTGTTTAAGGTGGCGTGGTATCAGTTGACTCTGCGCCCCTTCTTTTGTTTGAGGTGGCGTGGTCAGTTGACTCTCCACCCATACTTTTGTTTGAGGTGGCGTGGTCAGTTGACTCTGCGCCCCTTCGTTTTGTTTGAGGGGCCGTGGTCAATTGACTCTGCGCCCCTTTTTTTGTTTGAGGTGGCGTGGTCAATTGACTTCGCGCCCCTTTTTCTTGTATCTGTTGGGTCAGTAAGGATGAAGTATTTTAAGAATCCAATTGAAATAAGGACGCCAGAACGGAATTTGATTAAACGCAAATTAACAAAAATCTTAACGAAAGATATTGCTGAGAACTACTACTGGTAAATGCAAATTGATGAAAATCACAATAAAAGACATAGCTGAAATTATTACTGATAAATGCGAATTGACGAAAATTACAATAAAAGACAGCTGAAATTACTACTGGTAAAACTTCTTCAAGTGCTCCGCGTTCCAAGGCCAAGGTAGCTCTCTCCCTTGACTATCCTTCAGCCGGTACGACTCTCGTATATTGTTCGTCACTACTATATAAGGTCTTTCCCATTGAGGCTCCATTTTTCCAGGATTTTGGGTGGTCACCCCGCATTTCCTTAGAACCAGGTCTCCGACTTTGAAAGTCCGGGGCTTTACTCTTTTGTTGAAGTACCGTTCGGTTTTAGCATTTTCTTGTAACAGTTTGGCTTCTTCTTTTCCCTTTCTTCCTCCACTAAATCCATATTTTCTTCGAGCTTGCTATTGTTTTGATTAATCGAGAAATGACTTGTCTTGCAACTGGGCAGTCCTACCTCTACCGGCGGCATGGCATTGGTTCCGTATGCTAGGGTGAATGGGCATTCCCCGGTTGGCGTTTTGACTGACGTCCTGTACTCCCAAAGTACTCCCGGAAGTTCGTCTGCCCAATCCTCTCTCTTCTCTGCGACTTTCTTTTTTAAGATAGAGAGTAAAGCGTTGTTGGTTGATTCGGCTTGTTCGTTAGCTTGTGGGTGACCTGGCGAGGAATACTTGACTTTGATTTTTAGCTTGGCACACCACTCTCTGTATTGGTTGGAGTCGAATTGCCGCCCGTTGTCTATTATTATGCTATGGGGAATTCCAAATCGGCAGATTACGTTCTTCCATAAAAATCGAGTTACCGTTTTGCTGGTAGTGGTCGCCAAGGGTTCGGCTTCCGCCCACTTGGTGAAGTAGTCCATGGCTACTATCATGAATTTGATGCCCCCTTTACCTGGTAGGAAAGGTCCCACCAGGTCCACGCCCCATTGGGCGAAGGGCTAAGGTGCCGTAATGGAGGTCAATTCCTCTGGCGGTGCGTGGGGTATGGGCGCATACTCCTGGCACTTGACGCATTTTTTTGAAAATTTCTGTGCATCCTTTATTGCGTTGGGCCAATAATAGCTCACTCTGATTGCCTTCCTGGCCAGGGCTTTCCCCCCTGAATGATTCCTACAGATTCTCTCGTGTATCTCTACGAGGACATACTGTGCCTCATGGGGCGAGACGCATCGCAACAGAAGGGCGGAGTGTCCTCTTTTGTAAAGGATCCCTTCGATGAGCACGAATCTCGTCGCTTTCCTCCTTACTTTCCTTGCTTCATCTCGGCCCTCAGGAAGTTTGCCCATTCGGGAAAACTGCGATCTAACGCAGCTACCTCCACGCCAACGACCTTTCTACTTGTCAAGGAAGGGACGCCATTTCCATCCCCGAAGCTGTTCTGGCCAGTTTGTCCGCCACTTCATTGTCTGTTCGTGGGACCTGGGTTATGGTAAAGTATGAGAAAAGGTCTCGCACTTCCCATACTCGTTCCAAATATTTCTTCAATTTTTCGCTCTTGGTGGCGTACAGTCCCAATACTTGGTTGACAATGATTTGTGAATCCGACCTGGCTTCTATTTCTGTCACTCCAATCTGGGCGGCTACTGAGAGACCGGCTATTAATGTTTCGTATTCTGTTTCGTTATTCGTCACTCTGAACGCAAGCGTAGCCATATAGTGTCTCTTTTCGCCGCTGGGACTTATTAGGTGTATTCACAGGCTGCCACCGGTCTTGCAGGATGATCCATCTATGTGCATTACCCATGGTGTTCTCGTTGGTATCGTAGCGGCGTCCTGAGCTTCCTGGGGGAAACCTGTGAACTCTGCTACAAAATTTGCCAGCGCTTGCCCCTTTACTGTCTTCCTGGGCTCATATCTCAGGTCGAATTTGCTCAATTCGATTGACCATCCTATCAGCCTTCCCGTGCAGTCTGGTTTCCTCAAGGTTTTTGCCAACGGCGCTTCTGTGAGTACCCTTACTGTGTGTGCTTGGAAATAAGGGCGTAACTTCCTGGCCGTCGTTACTAAGGCAAAGGCTAGCATTTCGATCTTAGGGTACCTTACCTCCGCTCCCCTGAGAGCTCAGCTTACGTAATATATGGGATGTTGGTCGGCCCCGTCTTCTTTTACCAGGATGGCGGACACCGCATGCGGGGAGGCAGCTAGATAAGTGTAGAGCACGTCACCCTTTTCGGGCTGCTTTATGAGCGGTGGGTTGACCAGATACTGCTTCAGGTTCATGAACGCCTCGTCACATGCTTCATTTCAAGGATGTGCTTTAAGCAATACGTGGAAGAAGGGCATACATTTATCGGTTGATCTGGCTATGAACCTTCCCAGGGCGGCCACTTTCCCTGCTAACTGTTGTGTCTCGCGAAGGTTCTTTGGCGGCTTTATATTGATTATAGCCTCTATCTTCTCGGGGGAGGCCTCGATTCCTCTCTCTGATACGATGAATCCCAGGAACTTCCCTGACTCGACTCCGAAGGCGCATTTGGCCGGGTTCAGCCTCATCTTATACTCGCGCAACATCTCGAATGCTTCCCTCAGGTCAATAATGTGTTGGGCAGGCTCCTTGCTTTTCACTAAGAGGTCGTCTACGTAGACTTCTATGGTTTTCCCCATCTGCTTTGCAAACATTCGGTTGACTAACTTTTGGTAAGTTGCTCCTGCGTTCTTTAATCCGAACGGCATTAATTGATAACAGTACAACCCCCGATCGGTTATGAACACCATCTTTTCCTTGTTTGCCACGTGCATCTGTATTTGATTGTACCTTGTGTATGCGTCCATGAAACTGAGCGTTCGGTGTCCTGCTATTGCATCCACGATGAGGTCGATGTGTGGCAAGGAGAAACTATATTTCGGGCAGGCTTTATTGAGATTGGTAAAGTCTACGCACATTCTCCACTTCCCGTTGGTTTTCTTCACCATGACGACATTGGATAACCATTCCGGATAATAGACCTCCTTGATAAAACCGGTGGTGAGTAGCTTCTCGACCTCCAGGCTGATGGCAACGTATTTTTCCGCGCTGAAAGACCTATTTTTTTGGTGCACAGGATTATGCGCAGGGTTTCACGCTTAGTCTGTGTTCGATGATGGTGCTGTCTATGCCTAGCATTTTTTTGTGGCTCTAGACAAAAATGTCTCTATGCTCCGCCAGCAGCTGTTTCAAACTCTCTCTATTGGCAGGGGAAGAGTTTGTGCCTACGCGCACGGTTGTCCTCAGGCGGTCTGCAAATAGAGTTATAAGCTCCAAAGGTTCGTTGACCTCGGCGTCCTGTTGAATCTGTCCATTTCCGATTTCTACTCTTTCTTGCGATGCCTCGACCATGGTGGGCAGAAGCGGCAGGAGGAAGGTCTTTTCTAGCTCCTCGATGGTGCAAGCCTTGTTTCCCTTTTTCTTCAATTCCTGTACATAACACTCCCTAGCCAATGCCTGCTCTCCTTTTAATTCTCCTACCCCGCTGTCGGTCGGGAATTTCATCTTGAGGTGATATGTGGAGGTTATCGCTTTGAGGTGGTTAAGGGTCGGTTTCCCGAGTATAACGTTGTAGGAGGAAGGGGCTTTCACTATCAAGAAGTCGGTTATGGTAGTCGCCGTTTGTGCTCCACTCCCGGCGGTAACTGGAAGTGTGATGGCTCCGACTGGCTGGATTGCTTCACCGGAAAAACCCTTCAATGGTGTTGGGGAAGGTCGTAGCTGTCTGTTATCAATACCCATTCTGTTGAACGCGTCCCAAAATAATATGTCAGCTGAGCTTCCGTTATCAATTAGTACCCGCCTAGTCGTATAGTTGGCTATAATAAGGGTGACTACCAGGGCGTCGTCATGCGGATATAGTATCCCTTGCTTATCGGCCTCTCCGAAGGATATCACTTCTCGTTCTTGGTTCAGTCGCTGCTGCTTAGGTGCCCTGTCCGTTACATATACTTCCTCGTACCGAGCTCTTCGTGCATGTGCCTTGCGACTGGATGTGGATATCTCGCCTCCAGCGAATCCTCTTGCTATTGTCCTGATTTTCCCGATAAGTTCTCTATTATTGTTGTTTCTCGGGGGTGACGTGTTCCTGCCGGCTCTGGTGGGGGTCCTGTTTCTGCCGACGTTCCCTCTGTTGTCTGCCCATTTGCCATCATTCCGAGGGTTGTTGCCGCGGTTTCTCCGCTCGGGGCTGAAGCTCCTTTTACCTCTTCGTCCGGTTTCCTGGCGCCTCCTTGGTTTTGATCGCTCTGCAATCATGTGCTCCAATTCGCCTGTTCCTATTAGGTCAGCGACCCTCTTTTTCATGGTTGTACAATCTTTGGTCCAATGTAACGTTGTCTGGTGGTACTTGCAATACCGGTCTCCTGTCTGATGTGGGCGCCCTTCGTCCTTGTCATCCTCTTCCTCCCTGACACTCAGGTTGTTATGTATTAATATGGTGTTTCGATCCGTATACCTTTCTCGTCTTCTTTCCTGCCGATTTATTCCCGCCTTCTTATCATCGCTCCCGCTTCGCCGTTCGCCCCTTTTGCTTTCTTTGCGGGGGTCTACCAACGCTTGCAGTGTGTCTTCGGCGTTGATAAAGTTGTCTGCTTGATCCATGAACTCCCTTAGGGTGGAGGGAGTCTTCTTTGCCAGATCGACCATAAAGGGACTCTGAGGTCAGATTCCGTCCAAGAGGGCGGCCAGAGTGATCTTCTCGTCCTGGTCATCCGTTGTTAAGCGTTCCTTGTTCAACCGTGTGAGATAGGTCTTGAGGTCCCCATCCTCCTTTTGCTTGACTGTCAGCAGATAGGTGGCTGGCCGCCGGCGCCTTCTGCTTGGCATAAACTGGGTTATGAAAAGTTTAGCTAACTCCTCAAAACTATCGATCGACTTTGCCCTGAGGGTCCCGAATCATCCCCTCGCCGTCCCCTTCAGGGTTAAAGGGAAAGCCTGACAGGTGATCTCGCCTGGGAAGCCGTGGAGCGTGATGTGAGCTTTAAAGTTTTTCAAGTGGTCCACTGGATCTCTAGACCCATCGTATAGATCTATTTGGGGAAATTTGAATTTCGGCGACAAAGGGATCCCCATGATGCGCTTGCTATATGGTAGGTCAGTCTGGCTCAGTAAGCTGTCGACCGAGGAAGGTCCCCCCAACTTTTTTGCTATTTCTTCATATTTACCTGCAAGGTCCTTCAATTCGTCGTTCAGTTTTTGTTTTTCTGTGCGCTCAAGCTCGACCCCAACATTATTGTCTACCTCTTGATCTTTTTGGCCGTTGTTAGGTGGTACGGCGGTGTTGTTGGATTCAGCGTTCTTTTGCTGCAAAGTCTCGTTCTTTTTTTGCAGCGCTTCCAAGGTGTCCAACGTTGTTTTCAGTCTTTCCTCCGCTGCTGCTAATCGCGCTTCCATCGATGCTCCTGTCATTCGGCTTGCTACGGAACGTGTCACAGTAGGCATGCGAGAGCCACGTTAATCGCCTGTAGAGTCAGATCCCACAGACGGCGCCAATGTTGAGGACGTGTCTCGCCGGCCTCCTGTTCCCGAAACTTGCAAGAAAAATCAAGAGAAGACGGTGGTTTTCCACCCAAGAAAACTCCGATGCTTAAGTTAATAACCACGTATTTACGGGAAAAAATCCTGAATCTCATAGTCGAGGTTTACCTGGTATATATAGGCCTCTGGGGCGATACATATCCTGTGTAATACCTTCCGTAATTATTGTGATCGCGTATCTGCATGAGATATCTTTCTGAATTTGGCGATATTTCGTATCTGCATAAGATCCCATGAAAGGTGGCAACGGGTTGATATGTATTTTGGACTCTACAGATTTGGTCCCGCTGTGTACTTTTCCTTTCTGGTGGACTTTTATCGCTGGTGGGCTTTTGGGCCAAAACAGGTCCCACAAATCTGATCTTTAAAATTAACTTTATTTACTTTTACAAAATTTTTAATCTATCTAATCTCATCTTATATAATCATTATAACCTTTTCAAATTTTCATACAAAATAAAATAAAAAATTCAATTTTTTCAAATTTTAACTGTTAATAATATTTTACTCAATTTTTAAATTTTATTTTAATTTATTTGATCTCATTTACAAAAATGAACGAGACCTAATTAAACTAGACTGGGAATGATTTATCACATATAAATGCAATCTTAGATCTTCACAAAAGAAATGAAAAGCAATATTGATTTCGTTTGAACACAAAATATCTTAACATAAATTAGGTTTCGTTTAGATTATTGAATGAGCTCAAATCATTTTGGATCTATCCTAATATTCAAATACAAAACTCTCAAATATTATATATAACTCAATTCAAAATTTATTTACATGTAAAATCATAAATTTTTTCAACTCAATATTTTTTTATATATGAGATTCACAATTTATTTAATTTTTTATAAATATATAAATTAATTTTAATATTTAAACATATCTAAATTTATCTTAAATAAATTTTATGAAATTATTCTACTATTTTAATTTATTATTATTTATAAAAAATTAAAATTATTTTATTTAAGCTAAGTTTAATATAATAAATACAATTGAAAGAATAATTACTATTCAATTATATCCGTACGTAAGAGTGGCACCTTGGGTAATTAAAGATGTTTAACGAGGGTGCTTCTCAGAACTACCACAAGCTGCCTTTTCTATCACGCCAAGATTATATTGAGCGCAAGATTCCAGTTGATTTGAAAGGACCAACAGAGAAACTAGACGCACATGAGCGTAGCCGCCGTTAAAACCAACGGCTAATATACGTTAAATAAAAAAGCGGTAAGCGCGCTTTGGACGTTAAAGCTGACGGTGATTATTTGCTTCGCAATTATTGTTGTTCAAAGGCTCGACCTCGCTCTCATAGCTAACCCGCCACTCTAATTCGTAATCTCGCCGGAATCGTACTCGGAATCTATTCCAACCGGAGTTTTGTAAACAGTTCGCGTTTAATCAGGCCCTTCTTAGTATTGAGATCTAGACTACTGTAGCTCGGTGTCGGAGGTAAACTTACACGTGAGCTCTTCTTTTTTTTGCTAAGTTTTTTCGATGAAATGTAATGGTGTTTTGAACTTTGGCACTAGATGGAGAACGATCTAATATGGATTGGAGTTATCTCTTTTATGGTTTATCTCTTTCATTTCACAGGCCTTTCTTTAATTATGACAGTTCGGGAAAGGAATCTTACTCGGAGAAAATATAACCTTCTTTTACATGGTTTCTGTATGAAGTTTAGCTTGAAGATCCTTAGTTTTCAAGGGAAGGTTTCGAGCTATTTTAAGCTCAGTGAGCTGGATCTGTAGCTTGGAGCGTATGTTATTAACTGGGTAGCTTTCTTGATGGGGTTATAAGGTGCTAGAGAATTGGATTAGGGTTTCTGTATGACTTGGGAGGATAGCCCCCCGAACTGTGAAGGGCTGGAGTATCGGTTGTAGTTCATGTAGATAGGGTCTGGAGCTTTTCTTTCTTTTTCTCTTTTTTTTTTTCCTTTTCTTTTCCGCTTTTGGGTGATGATCATGTTGAAGGATGCCGACAGGAAGTGAATTGCACTGTTTGTGGGAAAGTTTGGGAGCGGCTTGTGGGAAATTATGTCGCTTTGCTGGGGAACGCTGTAGGGTGATTTGTTGCCATGGAAAGGTAAAACCAGTAAGAAAGAATGACAAACAATAGATCACATAGAACTAAAGAGTGCTCTCTCTCTCTCTCTCTCTCTCGGGGTAAAAAATGTACGGTGTAGGAGTTTTTGTGTCGAAGCTTTCGTTATCTTTTGCTTCGTACATTCCACCGATATCGTACATCAGTTCTCTCTCTCTCTCTCTCTCTCTCTCTCTGCTGATGCTGGTATTTTATGAATACTCTGAGGTTCAATGTAGAAGAGCCATTTTATTATTCTGGTAATTTAAATTTCATTATATGAACTTTAAACATGTTGGTATTGCAGGAAAGTGCTCGTAGATTAATGCCACTATTCAGCTTACGATGGGTGCCAAAAGATATAGGTGCTTTCTGAGTTCTGGAGCAGCAGACATTATCAAGGTTTTTGGGGGGTCTATAGAGCTGTTACGCCATTTGAATACGTAATTTTCAAATGCAAGAGTGAGCAGGCTAGTGATTTAGTCGATGGAGATGAGCAGCTTTAGGCCAGATTTGCATGTAGCGCAGCAAAGCCGGCGTGATAAGTTAAGAGTGCCACAAGGTTCAAACCCAACCCACCGTTTAGAAGATTTCCCCGACAATTTGGAACAATTACCGTTCAACTTGAGGCTAAACCCAGATCATCTTGTTCAAGTTCGAAATGTTAATAATGCCAGTTTGCTTTATGACCCAACTGTTTATTCACCCGAAATGGTCAATATTTCAATGAAGTCAAATGTTATATCAATGCAACGAGATGCCATGGTGAACCAAGAAATAGATGCCGCTCAAATTGGAAGGCCTATTGTAGCCGAGGATGCTCCGTTTGCGAATTCATCCCACCTGTCATCCAATTTTAATCCTTTACTTAAAGCCTCCATTGAGCCACAAAATTGTGGAGATTGGAAAAGTCTTGGTTCACAGCAAAGTGATTGGATGGTGAGTTATGCAAGTGGTTCAGTGGGCAATGAGAGCAATACTCCAAGTCCTATGCTTTTTGGGGAACTAAGTAACATTTCTGCATATCCAAAATATATCAAGCCTAGTTATAATGAGTTCCAAGACGTACGATCTCCATTGAAGAATCCATGTAGTGAGATTTCAGGTCAAGATGGACAAAAGCATGCAAGGGAGATGCCTTTTACATCTGTAGTTTACCAAAATAGTTTCCAAGATGCTTTCTTATCCGCTTCTAACAGAACCCATAATGGAACAGAAATGGCTCCTCATGTGCAGCAGAATGTCAGAAATACTGCTCATGGTACATGGGCGGAGGGTGTGAATGAACTTACTCTACTTCCAACATATGTTAATCAGTCAGATGTGGTATGTTTCAATGATTCTGGTGCTTGGACGAATAGACCAGTCGAGAATTGCCATCAGTGGGGTGGTCAGTTGGGTTTTCCAGTTAAAAAGAGTGATGGAGATTTGAGGAATATTGTGAGTGATTCCAATCCACAGGGTCTATCTCTATCGCTTTCATCAAATTCAACTTCAAAACTGCCTGTAGCTCAGTTTGGAGAGGGATGTGGTTCAGAAGATTTACACTCGAGGGCTACAATTTCAAAAGATCCTCAAGATTTGAAAGCAATGAAGTCTGGTTATTTTTGTGCTGTAGCAAAGCAATCTATGATTAGTAAAGGATGTGGAAAACCTCTTGGAGATATGGTTGGGATTTCTAGTAGCACTTATCGAAACACAGGTCCGCTTGGCCCCTTCACTGGATATGCAACTATTTTAAAGAGTTCAAAGTTCTTGAAGCCTGCTCAGCAGCTGTTGGATGAACTCTGTGGCACAAGTGGCTCGAAAATTGCCAAAACATGTGAGCTGTCTACGAGGATGTCTGGAGAAGTTAGTTCTTCAGGTGATGCTTTGAATGCAACTGCAACTGAGGTTGGTCCAATGGGTAATAATTCAGGTGCTGCTTCATCCTCCACATTTTATGGTTCGAATGACATAAATGGTGAAGGCAGAGTTGGGAGTAGCTCTTGTGACTCTTTTCGGCCTGAGAACCAACAAAAGAAGGCAAAGCTCATATATATGCAGGAGGAGGTTGGTTATTCATTGATCTTTTACCAATAACAAACCTTGTTCTCATCAATGTGTTTTGGTGATACATAGATAGATGCATGTATGTGTAGATTCATTGGAATGATGTTAAAGTGAATATTGCATGATATTTTTAAGATTATTGTTTTAAGTAGATCAATTAAATAGCTGGAAACAATTAACTTTTGTGTGTATAAATATGTAATAGTTATTGGAGCCCCGTATTTGGTATGCTCAATGTCTATAACAAACTAATTGTATGAAGGTAGTTTGGAAATGTTTCAAGGCTTCACATGTCATAGTCCAGATTGAAGTGCAAATATTCTGCATGATTGTTAAAATCAGAACCATAAATCAAGATATAAGCTCTAGGTGAATTTCCAAACTTAAATGAAAGGAAATGCTGAGTGAAACTATTGGTCCAGATTAAAGGGCAAAATAATTGGTAGAATTGTTAAAAATCAGAACCATAAATCAAGATATAAGCTCTAGGTGAAGTTCCAAACTATAAATGAAAGGAAATGACGAGTGAAACTGCATGCATATAGAAAGTGTCACTCTTTGGAGTAGTTCTCATAGAATGAGAGTCATTGTCCACATTGACAGAAGAATAATAAGAAAATGCAATGTTTTCTGGGATTGGAACGGGGGCCAGGGCTTTGTTTTGAAAGTTACTATGATAATTACTGTTTGTAACTGCATATACCTGGTAATAATAATCAATATATGTTGAGCGTTTGATTATAATTAGTAAATAGCAGTATTTTTTTACACACAAAAATGGCTTCTTAACTTTGGAATCAAGTTTGTTAATTGGTGAATTTGTGGTACTCCGCATAGTATCTACTTTGGATTTATTTGTTGTGCTGTTTCCTATGAATATGATGCTGTAGATAGCATAACTAATGTCCGCTTTCTGGACGATCTTGTTATGAACTAGAATGTATTGTTTTTGGTCAAAAGTTTGAAATATCTTTGTAAAACTGATTGAATTGTGGTGGGGGATGCATAGATCAATCGGTTTGTATGTTTGGATAAGTTGGTCTTGGCTGCTGGTATAAAGCCCTTGTTCTCTACATCTCAATCATAGCTTGGTTTGAACCAATTTGTATGAAATACGTTATGTACAAATCCTAGTAGGAGATGATATGGTCAACTCTTTTCACAAATTCTTCTTGTTAATTTACTTCTTACTTGATCTTGGAGGGTGGCAGTCCCAAGATGATTCATTATAAAATTATTCTTCCTATACCCCAAAGTTACTTAAGTTAGCTATAATGATTAAGGGATTAATCATGATTAGAGCTTCCCACACTTGCATATATAGCCTGGATTAACCTAGTGCACACTCACTATGAGATTCAACAAACGCCTTCACATCTAATCCTTGATATCCTTCATCAAATGTGGTCACAATCTTTATCAACTCATATAGGTCATATTAAGCTAGATCAACTTAGTATATACTTGATGCCATTGAATATAAGGGGGTTGGGTTATGGAGGCTTGATCCCCAAGCATCCCTCATGAGAGGGGAGCAAATGCCACCAGGCTGCAAAACCATCCCTTGTAATTCAGTAATTAAATGTGAACAAATAAAGGTCCATATTGAAAAGAAGTGGATTACAGATAAAACTGTCCAATCCCAACATTTACAATTTTCTGCCTGTGAGATATTTGTAGTCATTTACATTGACACCGTTTTTAGTGGTGATTGGCTGATATCTATTAGGCTTATAAGAGGACTGACCAAGTCCAATTGTTAGCATTCTTCAAGGTGATGGGACACCATAGCCCATCCCTCAATTGCACATCCATATTTGTTTGAAGATTCGGTCCATTTTGCCATTTCTATTCTTGTTATTGATTTTTGTTTTACTTTCTTGCTATCATCGAATCTTTTGATCGGTTCTAGTTGCTTTCACAGTTTTTATATGCTTATTTATGAATTAAATGCTTTTCTTTTCAGTATGAATGAAAATACTTTCAAGTCAAATTTCAAAATGAAATTCCTTTGTCTATCGATGCTGATTTCTGACGCAACTCTAAAGGCAATCCAATTGTATTGATTATGGAAGTTATCTAATTTTAGTAGGAATTGTGAAATCCATACTAGATCAAATGGAAGTTTGATTGACAACGATCTCACTCACTCTAGAAGGGAGTCTAAAGCTCAATATGGGGGAAATATGGTTCATAATTTTATTGCAAGCACTCTTTCTTATACATTTATTATACAACTGCAGTGATCTAGTTCACTCTTATGAGAGCCTACATCCTAATTTCAGAGTAAACTATATGAAACTATATGTTCTTTGCTCCAAATTTGCTGTATAAAATATGAAGGGATTACAGTGATAGGGCATGTTTACTGTAAATACTTATTGGTTCAATGAGAAAGATAAATCAATGAACTACTTCAAATCTTTGGTGTAGCTTCAGGGAAAAAAGAAGTGCAAATATTGATGGCCCACTTTGTCAAGTAAATATTTGAAACATTTGGGAGCTCTTCTCTACATGTGGACGTTGTGATAAGATTTTTAATTGAAAGTTCCCACCATTTCTTTTGAAGTCACTTAATTTAGAGTATGAGATCCAATGAGTTTGTCTTACAATGTCCCACAACCTATTATATTGTGAAACAGGCTTATGTGAATTCCAGCACAATTCCAATTTGTCAGCGATGATTTTCCTCATCATAGGATGAGTAGATACCACTTTTCATCTGTTCCATCTCCTTGAGGGATTGATGAGAATTGCTTATTGTGCATTTTTATTTTCTTATCTTATCTGGAAACTATAGAACTTTGTCTTGATGAGTTTCTCCTTTTGTACAGTGTCATGGATACTTTGGCACAAATCTAGTCACTTAGTTATGTATTTTCATCTTTACTTCCTTTTGAGAATAAAAACACCTTCTAGTTAACTAGTAGTATTACTCATCAATCCATCTTAAACCCAGATTGGTGACTCTGTGGTTGTACTTTTGAAAGGTTTGCAGAAGGTACAAGCAATACCATCAGCAAATGCAGATGGTGGTTTCATCGTTTGAATCGGTAGCAGGTCTCAGTTCTGCCACCCCTTACGTCTCATTGGCTCTCAGGTCGGTTTCTAGGCACTTCCGATTCCTGAAGAGTGCCATCACGGACCAGCTGAAGTATATAAGAAAAGCAATGGGGGAGGATTTGTTGTCGCCCACCACTGGTACAAGCAATTGTAAGGGTGATGAAAATATACCAAAGCTAAGGTACTTGGACCAGAGCTTGCAAAGGCACAAATATGGTGGGGGCAATGTGGGCTTTCTTGAAACCCAACAACACGTCTGGAGGCCCCAGAGAGGCCTACCAGAACGTTCTGTGGCGATTCTTAGAGCTTGGCTATTTGAGCATTTTCTTCACCCGTAAGCCTCTCTCTCTCTCTCTCTCTCTCTCTATAAAGTTGTAATATTATGTGAAAATGTTTTTCTCTTTATCAACCCTGTTTTAGGTACCCTACTGACACAGACAAGCACATGTTAGCCACTCAAACGGGTCTATCTCGAAACCAGGTACGGTCTTGTTTGTTGCACAATTTGTATGCCCAATGATCTTTTATGAATTGATGTAATTATGCATATAGTAATCATTCTTTTTTCTCCTAAGTTAGCTATCGTTAATTTATATGCAACTGTGCCAAGGAGTTCTTGCATTTACATACTTGAGGATCTGAACTAATTATGGGTTTCAAGGACGAAAAACTTCAGTCATGGCCATATTGATCTTTCGCAATTAAGACATGAGTTAGGGCCATATTGCTCTTTTGTTGCCAAGATGATATTTTGACTGAGAATTTGCAGGTGTCAAACTGGTTCATAAATGCCCGAGTGCGGGTCTGGAAGCCAATGGTAGAAGAAATACACATGCTCGAAACCAAAGGCTTGGCAGATGCCAACCAAAATCCAAGCAAGAATGATGGAAACTCTGCTGTTGAAGGTAACAACCATCCTGATCACGATCAACCCTCCAACAATCCAAGTAATAAGCAACAATTAGAATGCTTAGGGACAGGCTCGGCCCTGAGCACTGGACGGGGACGTAGTATGGAACAGTGGAATCAAGAGAAGCGGTCGAGAATAGATTGTCAGATTCCGACAAGCATGGATGGATCATTGATGGGTTTTATGCCCTACCAGAGAAATGGGCTTGAGATTAGTGGATTAGGAGCTGTGTCCCTTACCCTGGGGCTCAGGCATGGTGCAGAGAATGCACAGCATCAGCAACCACAGATGCAACAGCAGGAAGATCACCTTATTAGAAGGGAATTTGGTGGAGGCATGATTCATGATTTTGTAGGTTGATGTACATTAACCTTAACATTTTTTCTCTTTGGTTAGGGGGGGGGGGGGGGTGTTCCATGAATGATGCACAGGCCAGGGCAATTGTTTGGCATTTGACAAATAGATGGTTTCACGAATAGGTTATTTCTGAGAGGAGACATCCCATGTTAATAGATTCTGAATGCCGATGCGTGAAGGTGAGACCATTCATCTTTTAATGTGCATGGCTCCATTCACCTGATGTCATTTTGTAATGTAAGTTTCATGCCATTTTCCGAGATGCAGTGGAGCCATGCAAAATTTGAAAAGATAGCTTTACAAAATGAGATTTGGGATTTGATTTCAGTCATCGAGAAAAGAGAATCAAAAAAAGTTAAGAAGATAGGTAATGTGAGAATTGAAGTGAAAATTATGAAAATACGTTAAAAATATAAATTGTTGGCCCGTATATTGAAAACCGATCGGTATTGATTGGAACGCACCAAAATGAGTTGTATTTAACTCGGTACGAAACATTTAACCTCCATATCAAAAACTAATTGGTACCATGTATACATCTCAAATGTAAAAATTTTATACAAGTATTTTATATAAAATGGTTTTCATTATACGAAAGTGTTAAAAACTTTCTTAGTGGAGTTCATATTTTTATAAAAGATTTATATAAGACTTGTACATTTAAAGTTTATACTAATATTGCTCATTTAATAAAATCCAAAATCAAGATGTAGCAGAAAAAAAGAGAAAGTCGTGGAGCAAAAACAAAGCTTGTAGTTTGTATAAAATCTAATCAATTAAATTACCCTAAAATGGGCATCTATTTTATCTATTTGATGCCTCTTGGAGTTGAAATAAGTTCTTCAATAGTCTTTCTTACTTGCTCTGTAAGGAGGTCCGGAGCTTGTTAATTTATCTGATAAGAGGATAATTCTCTCTCATTCCTCCTTAGATTGTGCACTGCATCAGATCGAGAATATCCAAGTCCACATTTGGATTTTTTTTTTTAAAAGTAGGTAGATAATTGCTTGGATATACTAGTTAGGGGTGAAAACAGATTCCTTCGGTGCAGTTTTTGAGAAAAACCAAAACCCAACTGATATTCCCTAAACATGGATAGAATTGGCCGAAATTGGACAGTAAATGGGGAGGAAACCAGCAATGTCGATTTTGGCGTGATACCAGTGGGTTTTTGGTGTCTTTTTGGCGTCGCGAATGGCTGGAAACTGAGGTGCGAGTCGGCGGAGTCGCTACAGTGTGATGAGAGATAGAGATGGCTCGTGTAAGGCCCGCGATGCCAAGCCCGGCCCATGAAAACTTTAGACTTCTTGTAGCCCCAAACGATGCGGTGAGGTGAGTTTTTCATCCCCATCTTTCAACTCGTTTTCCCTCTTGATAGTCTCTCAAACTATTGGCAGTTTTTCTTCCCCAACTTCCTTTGAGAAATTCTAGGGACAAGCGGCAGATTACAAACGCCAGAAAAATGTCAGCCACTATATTAAAATCCATTTCCCGCTTTAGCCATTTTCCATTTCCTGCTTTTAAGGTTTTTGTGCCGTTGTCATCAGGCATTTAATCCCCCTCATTTTGCTTGAGCTCGCCACTGTCTAGTTTGCAGGTTGCCATTGAAACAAGAAAGATTACAAAATCCGTTAAGAGTAAACATCAATCTTTGGTCATTCATAAACATACAAAACAATATATTTTTCTTTGAAGAACCACCCATTTAACTATTCAAGAAATGGAACAAATCCATTCTTTTTCTGTCTATGGTAGATCTGAAGAAAGGAAAAAGAAAGAGAGAATCATTCACTTGAGATGGGAATGCCGTTGCTATTGTTGCATGTCATTGTTTACATAAGAAGCCAAAGTCTGAGACCTTTTTTTTTTAATAACGACAAAAGCCCCCACTCTGTTTGTTTTTGGAAAACTACAAACAAAAGCATAAACTACCCAACTTTTCCATTTTCCTGAAACAAAAATTTCACAACCTTTAAATTAAGGCCTTGTTTGGACTCAAAGATCAGATGAGTTGAATTGAGATGAGTTTAGTTTATTTTTTAATATTATTATTATTTTGGAATTTGAAAAAGTTGAATTGAGATTTGAAAAAGGTGCATAGGAATTTGTGTTTTGTATGAGAAATTGAAAAAGTGTAATAATGAAATAGAGATGAGTTAAGATAAGTTGAGAAGAGTTTCGAATCCAAACCGGGCCTAAATATTTCAAAGGTACAATCTTTTCTTCTTTGTTGGCAACCAACTGAACTAAATACAAAACCCAATTTATCTTTATCTTAATTAGACCTGAAAATGGAGCTTCAATGATCAGCACTAAGACTCCTCCTAGGGTTTTTGGTGGTCTCTTTGACACCCTTATCATTGGCCAGATTTATGGTCGAGAAGAAAAGCTTGAGGGTGACATCCCCAAATAGCATCAAAGGCAAGCATGACAGTGCCCTTGGCAACTTTGGGATACCTCAATATGGTGGTAGCATGGCTGGAGTTGTTATGTACCTGAGGGAGAACCAAAAGGGTTACAAAGGCTTCAATGAGTTTGGGATCTCATTCAAGTTTAAGCCTGGTGCTGTCTTGACCTTCGTTTTGGTCGATTGTGAAGGTACCCTTTTTGCGGGGTATCTTGTCACTATTCTGGTTGATGATGGGGTCTCCATTAATGGATTTGTATCAAGAAAAAAGTTTGCCGAGAACTGACGAATTTTTTTCCTTGACTTGATTGAAAAGATTAGAGATCGAAAAAGTTATAGAATAGAGAAAGAACGGAAGAAAACTGGATTAAAAAAGAACGATGCAAAATAGTTTTTTTTAATATACCTGCTGACGCTATGCCACGTTAGCCGTTTATCCGCGTTTGTAATCTGCCATTTGTCCCTAAAGTTTCTCAATTCCTTCTCCTCTCACTCATTTGTTTATTTATCTCATGCCTCTTTATGCCCTTAACTTTTTGGCAAAATCGTGCGTCTCTCTTTCTGTCTCTCTCTCTTTCTCTCTCACACCATTCATTTTCCTGTGTTTTCTTGTTGTGATTTTTGGAGGTTTCCAAATCTGGTAGTCGAAGACAACGTCGATCACAGGTGAGAGCTTTTCTCTTTGTTAATTTTTTTTTATCTTCTCATCTATGGATTTCGATTTTCATTTTTGGGTGTTTTCATGTGTGGGTAGTTTCGATTTGGGGCAACCATGCCTTTTGACGAATGTTGAGCACCACTTATGCCTTCACTCTTCAATACATTTGTAGATTAGAGACCCTCTCTTTCTCTCACGCCATTCCATTTAGCATTGAGATTTGCGGTGGATTTTCACATTTGGGTTGTTGAGACACTCACACTAGTAAGCCTCGTTTCTCATTTTCATTTGATTTTTAGATCACTCTCTATTCTCCCTCACACTCCAGTCTTATTTTCCCTTCATCAGATTTACTTCATTTTTATCTTTCGCTACTGTGTTTCATTTAGAGAATTTGATGGCATCATCTTCAAGCACTCTACCTACAATAGTAAATACTCTTTTGTCCCTTGTTTTCCCGATTCATATGCACACACAAGTGTCCCTTGATGTTTCTCTTTTTATTCATTATAATAGATTTGGTTTTCTCTAATGGAAGGTAGCATTTCATGACCTCCGTTCAAAGTACTATATGATAATTAAATGCAAACTTGGGATTTGATATGAGGTTTGTGCCTTTTTGATATTCATGGATGAGTAAAATGTTGTATATGAAACGTTATTGGCATTGTTGGTGGTTGGAATTGTTGTGGTTGGAATTTGAGTTGCTTGAATTTCTTAAAGAGGAAGTTATATGGTGGTTGTGAATTATTTATTCGCTATTTTGGATTTGTGGAAATTATGAAGTTTGTGGTAACATTATGGACAAAAGTATGTGGCTGTTCGGGAAAAATATGTATTGTTTTGGGGGTTCTTTTGAGTTGATACCGACTTTTGGAATGGTTTATATGATTGTTTTGTGTGAAGAGGTGCGTGGGCTTGGTTGTGTAGGCATGTCGTGTGTTGTGACATTATTCGGGGTTGGAATAAGTGGCTGTACAAGTTATGTTATGACTGATTTTTGGACTGTTACAAGCTTAGCTATCGATTGGCTTATCCATTTTTTTCTCTCTTAAGGGTTGTAAGCTTTGGTTAGCTAGGTTTATTTATTAGCTTGGTATAGTTATTAATGTGCATAATTATTATTATATAGGTGATCGTGACACGATTAGAGTATAGATTCAGAATTTAGAGAATATACTGCAAGAGTTAGGTAAGCAGAGTTTCTATACGAGACTTTACACCAACTGTTAGACTGAGGTTGACTTTCTAAAACTTTTGCATGTTTTGTTATGAAATGAGAATTTGGAAAAAACAACCTAAGTCAATTATTTACATTACTCATGAAACTTATACGAAAGAGAGAAAAATGTTTTTCTGTCATGCGTTGTGTAAACATGAGTTTTGTTTTGTCATGTTATCTCTAAAATGTGAAAAAGAGCAATATTGAGAATCTGAAAATTTCTACATTGATTTCTAAAGATGCTCCGACTTTGTTTTATTTTTGTCAGAATGATCTGAAAATATTTTGGAACTCTGTATTATTTTGATATGGCTCTAAAAATCTTTGGTATGGTATATGGTTTTGTATCTGACTCTGTTTTTGCTCTGTTTGAGTTGGTATTAACTTCTCTATCTCTAAGTGTACCCACTTTGGAAACAAAGTAGTTTTATGTGGACTTTCTTGTATGCACACTCGGGACTACGAGAATGATTAAGAGAAATGTTCACTTCTGTCTTTACCTGGTTTGGTCACTGGGATTAACACAATCCTACCGCAGAGGGTTAAATATGGTCTCTACTTTGTGAGATATTCTGTTTTGATATGATGATGATGTTCAGTTTTGTTATACCAAAGTACTATGTGTTTTATATGTTTTAAGAATCATCACTTTGTTACGTTTGAAAATGACATATTATTTTCCATGTAAATTCTGGAGAATATTTTTACTCTGCATATTGTACTATGAAAATGCTTATGTTTGCTCTCTGGTCTATATTTTTCGCTTATTGAGTTGTAGATAACTCACCCATTTTCTTCAAATATTTTTCAAATGATGTGGATGTCTCAGCTGAGGACTAGGAGTAGGAATTGTGAGCAAGACTAAGCTTTAAAGTACAACTATTGATAGAAAGAATTTGGATTTCTATAAAATGTTGTTATGTATTTAGTTGAGTAAGACTTAAAGAAGTATTAGTTCATTATGCTAAGATTATTGGAAAATTGTGAACCCTTTCATTTATGATTATATTTTAGCTATGACTTTATGGAGATCATTATGTATGCATTTGGAAATATGGAATCATTTATTGACTTTAGAAAGTCTTTGGAAATGTTAAATGTATTTGGAGGTAGGTTTATAATAGACAGGTAATAATTCTCTGATCCTTACGGGTACGGGGCGTTATAGCTCGATGTCAGAATGAGAGATAGAAGGAAGGTGTGATGAGAGAGGGAGAGATGCACTGCAAATGGCAGAGAGAGAGAGAGACACATCACCGCGTGAGGAAAATGCGTTGCTGGGTCATGCAGAGAGGAGAGAGAGAGAGCATTGTGAAACTAAAGAAGAAGAAGAAAGAATGAGAGGGGGGGGGGGGGGAATAAACCTACGTTTTAATTTAAAAAAAATTGTAAATGGTTTGAGTAAAATGACGCCGTTTCTATACTTCAAATATATTAAAAAAATATTATATATATATATAACATATTGGGTGTTTCGCCAATTTGAATCTAGTTCAAACCAAGACCGAATTAGCAGATGTCGATCTCTTCAAAATCCCACCGCTTGCCGACTGGTTCTCTACTAGTTTCGGCCAGTTCTTGACTTTGACGGCCGGTTCCAATTGGTGACTGCTAGTTTCTTCGGTCTTGTACACCCCTAGTACTAGTTGTAGATCTGGATTGTAACTGGTATCCAGTCCAATTTTTTTCCTTGCAGTTGATTTTTTTCTTAGGTGCAAATTAATTAACTTAATACTTAAAGCATTCATTCATTTTTCACAAGCCTCTATATAAGTCAATACTCAATAGCCACTTTGCTGTATGCTCAATACTTCTTCTTTGTCTACTTCCTTTTTTTTTTCAACTCTAGTTTTGTGTAGTTTATTTTTGTTTTTTCAAGGTTTAAATTAATTAACTTACAAGTAGATGATCTTAATAATACTTTAAACGTTTTTTCATTTTTTACAAGCCTCCAGATCTAGATGTTCCCTCCTCAGCTGGGAAAATTTTATGGTCCTTCTCTTGATTGTCCATCGAATACTTTGATGATGTTCAAGACTATTCCAACAAGACCCATTCTTGTGGTGGCAAGAACACTGACAAATAGTTTTGTAAGGTAGGGGTCAAATTAGCAGCCTATAAGTCAGCTCAGAGATAAAGTTGAAAGTCAAACTAAGAGATAAAGTTAAAAAGAGATAAATAAGGAATGACGCTCAGATTCCTAAAAGGAAAGAGATCCGTACTTCTAAAAGGAAAAGACACAAGAATGGGAAAATGGGCTTTGTCCAACAAATACTCTGATGGTGTTTAGGGCAAAACCCATTCTTGTGGTGGCAAGTACAATATTGGCAATTTGGCAAATAGTTTCGTAAGGACACTATCATGCATGAGGTCACCATATCCAATCGTTTTCAAACCCATAAAAAGTATAGATATACCAGATTAGCTTGATTATCAAGGCCATTGTTGGACTTCTGTTTTGAGTAGGTTCTAGAAACAAATCTCCTTGTTTGAAACATAACGAAAACATGCCCATGCTCATAAATATGGTGATAAGTTAGTGGAATCACAACCATTTACATCTATGCAGGCTTAAAGTCTAGCATCTCTAGAAAGAGAGGGATGGTTGTCAAAGTGTCAGAAATACTAGATTAAAGTACACAACAGAAGTGATATTACCTCGTTGAAACTATCTCGGATCTAGTATGGATATTTGTCAGATTTTTCGACGTCGTCATTCACCCAAAATTTCTACACCAATGGTGGAGTGTGCTATGTGGTAAAAATCTAGAGTAACATCCATATAATCCACAACCTAGATGCTAGGACTAAAGAGAACCCTTTTTGAGAGAGAGCACTAGTTCAACTAGTGAGTCATCTAAAGGGGGGAAAGGCTATGTAAATAACCCCACTTAACATAATCCTTGGCTGGCCCTTAATGGCCAGCCATCAAGCCCCACTTAAGCATCCCTAATCTCTTTCGAGTCCAAATAATTCATAGCAATGCTCAATCTTTATAAAACACAATATACTTATAGCTATGTTGCAACTCTCAAGAAGTAATACAACTTACCGATAGTGTGTACACACCATAATTGATGTGTTACCAAATAGTCTTTCTTTTACCTTCATGTCATTTAGTTTCAGTCTAGTTGCTTTCCCAGCAATACCTCTTTAGACCGCATCATACATGGTCACATATAACATGCCAAAGTAACCGACACTAAAATATCAACCTCATGACATAGTCAAAGGTCTTCTAAGTGCATAAATAAATTAATGTCAACAATTATGACTTATAGGATTCACACGGTGAAAAAGCAGGGATTCATTCACTTATCTCTACTGTTGGTCGCAAAAACATATTTAATATGAAATACATGCTACGGTGGAGTTCTCTTTCTAGTAAAGAGCATATATTTAATTTCAATACACCGTACAAATCTTAGTTTAGTCGCTATCTCAGCGCCCAATCCAAGTCCCTCCATTTACTAGCTATCTGAAACGCCAAAAAGGATCTTGCATCTGGTTAAACCACATGCTACATAGATTGTGGTTAATCATACACAGTTTTTTTAAATATGATGAACCTCATCTTGGCTTCCACTAAGGTGATATATCTTTTATATCTTACAACTTATCATTCTTTGGACAAGTACCTAATGACACATTGTCTCATCTTTACTCGCTACCCCTTTGTAGCGCCAAAGGCGATCGCTCTTGTGAGTGAGCCGATCTAAGTTTGTCGACATACATTTTTCACCATAACGCTCAAATCTATGGTGATTGTGTGAGCTTATCAAAAGACGCTTCAAGTCATGCCACATGATCATAAAACACATCAGTATTATGTGCACGATGAGTAAAACCATGATGGAGAGAACTCACATGGTCAAATAAAAATAATTAAACCACAACCCTCAAGTGGTGTATGGCCATTTCACTGCATGCACAATCCCATGTGTAATGACTTTCTAAAAAAAACATGCTTCTACTAAGAGATTATACTTTTATATAAAGTTCTTTGCATAATTATAAAGTTAGCAACAATTCATTGCGACTCTCACTTAAGGTCAAACTCGCAATATAAACCTTAAATTCTACTTAGCAAGTCCAACTGTGACTTTTAAGAATCTACAAAGTGAACTCAAACATCTTTTAGCAAACCTAATTTGCGACTTCAGGCAAGTTACTAAATACTATAGGAAAAACCTCAACTTTTAACTCCCACGAGCAAACCATAATGGAAGCACTATATACTATAGGCAAAACTACATTTTTTGTATTTTCCATCTCATTAATTGTTTATAAATTTTGAACAAAAGATCATAAAAACATTTTCTCTTATACATAGTCTTACAAGACGTGAAATCTTACCTACTTTTCACAAATCCATGTTCATCACTTCTTAGTAAGGAAAAGTTTTCATTAGACAATAATTAATAATCTAAGATAACCGGATTATCATTTTTCTCAAAATGACACTTTTCTAAAATTGTCAATAATATTCAAAGAACCAAAATTTATTCAATAAGTCATTAATAAAAAACGTATAAGTGCATTGGGTATCTTTAAACAAATGGTTGGTTTAGGCAGAAAGCAAATAGTACTAGCATCATTCATTTGCTTTTTGTACCAAAATAGTACAAACAACAATCATGCGCTCAAAGTATTTTATGTCTTAACATTACAAAAGCTAACCATCTAATTCTCCTAGGAGAATCAACTATTTAACTTCTTCAAGAAAAAGCTTCAATAAATCTACGATCAATGATTATCTAAATGAAACTCAATCAGTGCTAGAGATGTATCTATACCTCTATCAACTTCACTTTTCTCGTATTAATCGGATCAGCAACCCCAGGTTGGATCATATAAGTGAAGTGAATCTAAAATTCTATGTCAAGATTTCAAATAAATTCAGTACCTTTAATGGAGCCATATTACAAATATTCTCTTCTAATCTCTAAGCGACGAGAGAATACTGATATATAGCTACCATGTTATTTATATATCTATAATTTTGGGAGTCACTATCACTAGTGGTATACCATCACTCACTGTATACTCACACTAGTTGAATTATTCTAACTATTTTCAATGATCTTTAAAAAAAAAATTTTAAATAGTAAGGTTAAGGTAATGTGGAATTAAATGTAATAAAACATTCTTTCCTAAAAATAATGTGTTTACAAAAATTCACAATTCCTCACCCTGACTGAGAATACGAGTAATTTTTTTAACTAAACCAAAAAAACGATCAAGCTTAAATCCTCTAGGTTTTTAATAGAATTAACGTTTGCACAAAATACTCATTCAATTTTTTACAAAAGCGAATGAACTCAAAGTAAGGACGACAAAACTGAATTAAGGTAGCAACTTTATATTATATCAACCCAAGTATGATGTAACAACTGTTTTACGCAATAATTCAATTACAATTTCATTCTCAACAAGTTATTAAACTGCGAGATTATTGTTCTCATCATATAACTCATACGATTGTGATTTAAAATATATTTTAATTGGAAAAAAAATATTTTCCTTGAAAATTGGAATCGTATGACGAAACAATATTTTGTTATCTCCTGTCCTTAATGTGCAATCTAGGAATTTTAACATAGAAAATGCCATATTAACTTTTTATTTTGACTTTTTTAAATATCGGAGAGGGATTTTATTAGCGAGAAATTTTTTAATTTCTCAAGTTTTACACCCATCATCCTATACCTCAATGACACATCTTAGTATATCATCTCTCTATCCGAGAAATAATATTACTAAGTCAAAGAGTGACCATCCAACTTCAAACCTCTAGGAATTCTCACTAACACCATTATTTTCAATGAGTCTTAAATCAAATTAGGTATTGAATTCTTCAATATCGCATTGAAATGCCAAAAACATCACCTTGTGAAAGAAATGCAATAAATGATGTTTTAGCAACTAAGTAGCGATATCTTAATTTCTTACTTAATATTTTTCATATTCTCCATTCCACTATAGGGGAGAAAAGCGAAATTTTGCGAGAAATTTTATTAGCCTAAACCTATCTTGCATCAATGCAACTACGTGCAAGTATTTTGGGCTTAATTAAGTAATACCTAATTATTCAGACTTTTTGCTACATTTACTATGCAAATCTCCAAGGCGTTTGCTATTACTCTCAAGGGGTGGTCCAGAAATCATATATCTGCAAGAACCTATTTATTCTTGTTATATACAAATAAAACTTAAGCAAGATTACTAGTGCTAATACCACATAGAAGTGCATCGATAAAACCTTTAAAATAAATGTGCCAATCAAAAATGTCCTTGACACTCATGCACATTCATATTTTAACATCCTTACTTACGAGACATACTAGCAAGTTTTAGAGAGTGTACTCATCTATGAGTTGATTTAAATTGTTTCAAGATTATAATGCTCAACTTCAAATATAGGAACAATTAATTTTTGCATTACAAAAACAATGTGCAACTTCCATTATTAACCATAAGATTTTCAAAGGCAAATTGGTGGTTTAGCTCTATTAGACAATTGATCCTATAAATTTTTATGAAGAAAATTGTAGTGCAAGCGTCCCATGCGCACTTTCAATCTTTCTCTAGAGTTTTTAGAGGTCTTACAATAATAATGGTCTAAGACTATCTGACACTCATAATACTTTCAACTTGTTTTCAACTATTGCTCATAGAGGAGATCAATACGAAGATTAAGTCGCATACATAATCTCTAGGCTTTATTCTTGATTATCTCAAAGTTACTAATCGATGCGCATCTAATTGCACACACATTTAAGAAATTTGTCACATTAATCTAAGTCAACAAAAATAATTAATCCACGTCGCAAGATCAAAAATCCGCTAAGTTTCATAATTATCTCTTGCGCCTCAATGCCTAATTATTAACTTCTAATATACTTTTCACACAAATTTATATCGTATAGGAGATTAATTCTAAATCAATCTTAACCATATTCCCACTAGGTTTAAGCAATCTACCGAGTTAGTCACATGCATAATTATTTCTTCCTAGATCGAAGAAATCAATTTGAGCCAATTATAAGCATGGACTAATCAAACTCGAGATACTTAATCCTCTAGCTTATCATTTTCTAAAAATAATTGAAGACTAATTCTTAACACTAGTCTAGCAATACAAGTGATAAAATAAGCTACCAGCATTCAACATGTAAACATAATACACGTACAAAAAATCATCACATTTCACTCAAACAATTATTATTTACATAAAATAATAATCTAGGCAATTTATAACATAAAATAAAATGCCTAACAAATGTAATAAAATCATGGCATAAAAATATGGCATGCATTTATTCAATAATCACAATCACAATCACAATCACAATCACATCCACATCCAAATAAATTTTATTCACCAAAAGAATAATTATTTAGGCAATTTAAAATATAAAATAAAATGCTTAACAAATGTGACAAAACAATATCATGGTAAGCATATATTTATAATAATAATCATGCAAACAATATTTATGAACCACAATAACATGGTGAACTAATAAATAAAATCTGCACACACACAAGTAATAAGGTTTACTGCAATCGTTGTGCATATGGCTTTTGTGTGTGAGGTTCTGAGTTCAAATCCTATCTAAGCATTTTTTGGAAAAAAAAAAAAAAACTGATATTGGGCACAGCCAATGGGCCGCACCCTCTTGGGCGCCCAGTTGCAGAGCAGGCTATTGCTGTTGCTTGTTAGGCACA
This sequence comes from Platycarya longipes, assembly GCA_036559045.1. Classification (NCBI taxonomy): domain Eukaryota; kingdom Viridiplantae; phylum Streptophyta; class Magnoliopsida; order Fagales; family Juglandaceae; genus Platycarya; species Platycarya longipes. The sequence continues at coordinate 15,709,589 of CM071802.1, read as the reverse complement.
CGGCCCAATTGGTCTGGAGGTCCTTCTTTTTTTTTTTTTGTCGTAAAACAGTTCGGTTTATAAAAACGGATTGAGCTTAACAATTAAAACAAAATACACCCAACATCATTTGAGTCCTAAACCATTTTCCAGCCCAATAACTAGAAATACATCAAAGACCATGGATGTTTAAAACCAACTCGAGCCTTATGGTTTTTTTGTTTAAATTTTTTTATATGTCCGGGCCGAAAACGATTTAAGGCCCATCTTCATTTTAAATCAGACCAGTCCATAAACCGAATGAAGTTACTGTTCATCTTCTTCCTCCCAAGCGTTACAGCTCTTGTAAGGGAAGAAAATTTAAAACAGCAGCTTGTAACTACCGAGCCATGGCAGTGCCGCCAGCTTCATCGTGAGGAACTATTAACAGCGACTTCGAAGCTCCTGGAAGAAGCACCAAGTCTTCACAGCGCCGCCCCACCCTTCACAGTGTGCAGCACTGCACTCCACGGGCACTGCCTCACACGGCGCTGCGTGCAGTGCTGCACCTCTATCGCATGTCCTGCGGACAGCAACCAAAAGGTGCGCACACACCATGGGTCGACGACCCAGCCTTTGCTCGCAGCAAAGGACACTCTGTCGAGGAGTGCACCACCCTGCATGCAGCAGGGTGCACCGATCGCCTTTGGGCCTGGTGCGCGGCTCTTCGCACAGAAAAACCAGGCACGTGCCTCCAGGTGCACCAGGGTCCTCCATGGCTAAAATTGCCACTTGGCCATTTCGAGCGGCAGGCCTAGCCGCAGTGAGCACTCATCATTGTGAAGGGAGAATCAGTTGAGCACGTTGACTTAATCATGTAAAATAGTATATGGCGCTCCCCAATAACCCCTGTGAAAGATAAGGCAATTCGAATATTCAAATATTGTCAACTCATTAATGCCAACTCATTAAAGGGGAGGTAACTTGAGATCCTTGGCTAAAGGGCGCCCACCAGCGAAAGGGTTGTATCCCACTTCATTCCCAAACTAACTGATCTTTTATCCCATCAAGTTGAGTGAAGGCAGGTATAAGAGACACATTAAATAAAAGCCTGCCCCTAATCATGTCATCAGAGCAGTGGAATAATAAAAAAAACTTGGAGCATTCAATGACTAACAAAGTTCCCCCCAGCATTTAATGCGACCTAGACGACAAATGTACCAGAAAATGACACGAGTCACTCTAAATGGAAAATGACTCGCCCAGGTATAATTAGACTAGCAAAAATCTTATTCAGAAGATATAAAAACAATAAATGACTCAAAATAATAAAAGGATAAACCACCTGACTGACTGTCATTCTCACTAACTACCCCAAGTCAGTAGATACAGATTAACACGGCATCTCAACCCATATAAATACTAAAATCATCTATAGTTTGGAGAAAAGGAAAAAGTATCTAAACCTTTCCGTTTTTCATTATTTTCCCATTCACCTCTCTAACTAGACCGTCGGAGGGTTAACAGGGCCTCTCGGCCCTACTCTTTGTTCATCTACCACAGGTTTGTTCAACTTGAATCATCAAGTAACTCAGGTTTGTAGAACACGCGTCAACAGTCTCTAACTAGACCATTGGAGGGTTAACAGGGCTTCCTCTCCCTACTCTCTATTCATTTACCGCAGGTTTGTTCAATTGGAATCATTATGTAACTTAGGATTGCAAAACACGCATCAACAGTGGCGCCATCTGTGAGATCTTTGTAACGTATCCTCTGCAAGCCATTCACGTCGTGATTTCAAGTTAATAAATCCGTTATTCCCACATACATAGTTCAGAAGACTTCCCAATGGAAGAATGAATAGCAGCAATGGAAGAAATCGTTAGAAAGTTGATAGAGGAGAATGAGAAGCTACAGAAAGATAATGAAAAGCACACGGCCTGTGAGGAATCATCCGTTAGTAAATGCACGGACTCCCATCAAATAAGCATTTCTAATCAGGAGGAGGAAGAAATACGTAAAATGCACTTGGAGCTCAAAGAATTGGAATATAAGTATGAAAAAATAGCCAAGTGTATAGAGGCACCTTCCATCACCAGGCAGCTATGCAACAGCTCAGGCACCCCTTACAGTGCTAGTGTAATGGCGGTATCCTTACCTCCTAAATTTTGAGCACCTCAAATGGAGCTTTATGATGGAAGCAAAGATCCGTATGAGCATATCGAAGCATTTAGGATGCACATGAGCTTGCATAATTACTCCAATGAAGTGGCATGTAGAGTATTTTTCCTTACTCTAAGGGGAGCAGCATGAACTTAGTTTGGAACAGTTCCAGCCGGTATCGTGGATAGTTTTGACTGTCTCACACGCTTGTTCATAACTTAGTTTTTGGGAAGTCGCAAAAGGAAACGATCAGCTGCCTACCTCCTTATAGTTAAGCAGCACGATCATGAAAGTCTCAAGAAGTACCTCTCTCGGTTGAATAGGGAACTTATGACTATGGGTGATTAAGATGAGAAAATCACTCTAGCTGCCCTCCTGAGAGGGGTGTGGCCAGGAAACCCGTTCCTGGTAGAAATTGCTCGGCGGACACCAGCCACGTTAGCAGAGTTCATGGATAGGGCTGATGGTTACATAAGCGCTGAAGACATCCTTCAAGTTCTAACTGAGCCCCGCCGAGAGGAGATAGAGCGTACTGACAGGACAACGGTGAACCTGCAAGCAAACTTCTCTAAGGATGGTAAGAAAAAAGATACCAACAACCCCAAGAGAAGATACACCCAGGGAAATCCACAGTCTCGACCACGCCTTCATAGCAACCTAGCAGTTGACAAGGATTCAGAAGAAATGCAACACCACAACCAAAACCCGCAATGACCAATGAACAAATACTGTGAATATCATAAATCTACGTGGCACAATACTAGGGACTGTAGGACCCTGAAGAGAAGGGATGAAAAACGAAGAAGTGAACGACAAGGAGGAGGATACTCTGACAATAGGTGTAGTTCTAGTCCTAGCAATTATAGACATGAAGGAAATGATAGGAATTCGCCCAGAGCTGGAGGCCCCTTAGGCAAAATACGAACTATCGTCGGAGGCGTGCCTAGAGGGGGAGAGACTTCCGCTTCAAGGGAAGCGTACGCCTGAGAAGCACGTTATGGTGAGATCTTTACAACGTTAGAAGTTATCCGAGACACACGGCTCCCTGAAAATCTCCCAATCATTTTCGACGAACGAGATGACAGAGCGATACAACCTCATGACGATGCTCTGGTGATAACTTTGCTGGTCGCCAATTTCACAACAAAAAGGATTCTTATAAACAATGGAAGCTCAGCTGATATTTTGTATTGGGAAGCCTTCAACAAAATGAGAATTAGGCGAGACAAGTTGCAATAGGCCCCAACATCTCTTAGGGGATTCGTCGGCGAAACAATTCAACCCGAAGGACTGATGACTTTACCCATCATGGTCGGCGAGGCGCCCAAGACGTCTATGATCATGGTAGACTTTCTAGTAGTCAAAGCTCATTCCTTATACAATGCGATATTGGGACGCCCCGCCTTGAACTGCTTAAGGGCGATCACCTTGACGTATCACTTGAAGATGAAGTTCCCAACTCAAAGAGGTATTGGAGAAGTTAAAGGCGAACAAAGTCTAGCCCGAGAGTGCTATTCTCGTGAATTGAGGCATGAATGCCAGATGGTAACCATTGCCAACAAAGGAGGACAAGAGAATGGCAAAGTCACAGTCGAACTACCACCCCCACCACCTTTGACCGAATGGGATGAGGAAGTTCGAGACAAACAAGCTATCAAGTAGGCCGAACCTGGCGAGCCCTTAGAGCTGGTCGCCCTCAACCCAGTGACGCCAAAACGGAAAGTTCAGATTGGTTCCAATTTGGAGCCCAGTCTGAAGTAGGAACTAAGACAACTCTTGACCGAACATTAAGATATCTTTGCCTGGACTCATCAAGATGTGCCAGGAATAGATAATGATGTTGTTGAACACCATCTAGGCATCAATCCGGAGGTATGAAAGGTAAAACAGAAAAGGTGAAGCTTTTACGCTGAAAAGTATGCTGCTATAGCTGAAGATGTAAATCGCCTCTTAGTAGCTGGTTTTATCAGAGAAGTCCAGTACCTAAAATGGCTATCTAATGTAGTACTAGTAAAGAAGACAAGCGGTAAATGGAGGATGTGTGTACACTTCACCGACCTCAATAAAGCTTGCCCAAAAGACAACTTCCTACTTCCTTGCATCGATCTGATTGTGGACTTGACCGCGGGTCATCCCCTTCTTAGCTTCATGGACACCTACTCAGGATATAATCAAATCCGAATGAGTCCCGAGGACGAAGAGAAAACGACCTTCATCACAGTCCGATGATTATACTGTTACAAGGTAATGCCCTTTGGGCTAAAAAATGCGGGAGCCATCTAACAATGCTTGGTAAATCGGATGTTTAAGCAACAAATAGGATGGAACATGGAAATATATGTAGACGAACTTCTGGTCAAAAGTAAAGCATCCAAGTATCACCTAAGTGACTTACATGTATCTTTCGCAGTCTTATGCCAGTACAAAATGAAACTTAATCCAAACAAGTGCGCCTTTGGGGTTAGGTCAGGAAAATTTCTAGGTTATATGGTCTCCGAAAGGGGAATTGAAGCAAACCCAGAAAAAGTGAAGGCCATCTCCCATATGGTCACACCCCGAAACCACCATGAGGTACAGCAATTGGCAGGTCGAGTGGCCACCTTGAACCGTTTCATAGCTCTTTCCACTGACCGATGTTTACCCTTCTTCCAAGTGCTCAAAAAAGCCCAAGGATGGAACCCTACTTGCGACAAGGCTCTCAGTGAATTGAAAAAATATTGAAAAAATACCTAACTCGCCCACCACTGCTTAGTCAGACTGAACCAGGCGAGGTATTGACTGTTTACTTGGCAATCTCGCCTAATGCCACCTCAGCTGTCTTAATAAAGGATACAACGAAAGGACAACGACCAGTGTATTATGTTAGTCGGGCTTTTCGAGGGGCGGTGTCCAGATACCCTAGACTGGAAATGATGGCTATTGCACTCATTGTCGCAACAAGGTGACTCCGACCATATTTTCAAGCTCACACCGTACGGGTACTCACTAACCAGTCCTTGAAAATGATGTTATAGTGACCCGACACTTCGAGAAGATTGGCGAAATGGGCCATAGAACTTAGTGAATTTGACATCCAGTATGCTCCTAGAAAGGCGATCAAAGGGCAAATTTTAGTTGATTTTTTGGTCGAGCTCATAGGCTTCTTGGAAGAAATCCCCAAATGGGATCCCCCCGAGCAAATCTTGGATAATCCATGTAGAAGGGTCAGCTTGTAAATCGTGAGGAGGAGTAGGCGTCCACATCATAACTGATGACGGCAAGGAGTATAACTATGCTCTTAAGCTCACTTTCTAAGTCACAAACAATGAGGCAGAGTATGAAGCGCTCTTAACTAGTCTAACTGTTGCTCGTCTTCTAGGAGCCAAAGAAGTAGAGGTGCATGCCAACTCCCAAGTTGTAGTTAATCAGGTAACATAGGTATTTACAATAAAGATAGAATGGTTGAAAAAGTATTTTCAACTGGTTTGTGAGGCATGGGATCACTTTCAATACTCATCTTTTCAGCAAGTCCCAAGGGCAGATAATTGTCGAGCCGATCGTCTAGTGAGGGCGGCCTCCAGGCAAGAAGATATCCCCTTCCCTGAACATACTGAAGTAAGACAAGCTGTCATCCCTTCTATTGGGAAAGAAATACTACAAGAAGGGACAGCTCGACCCGAGTGGGCCAAGGACATAATAGATTTTCTGCAAGACAATAAGCTACCCGCCAACCAAAGCGAAGCAAGTTAGGAATAGAGCTGCCAGGTTTACCATCTTAGAGGGTATATTGTACAGAAAAGGATTCTCAGAACCATTACTCAGATGCCTCTCACTTGAGGAATCCCAGTATATGCTAGCGGAAGTCCATGAAGGCGTCTGCAGAAGCCATTCAGGAGGAAGATCTTTGGCCAACAAAATAACTCAAGCAAGCTACTATTGGCCAAACATTCTCAAAGATGCTAAGGAGTTCGCTCTGAAATGAATCCAATATCAAGAACAGGCAGCCATACCACACCTCCCGCCTACAGAACTATCGTCCATCATATCAACTTGGCCCTTTGCTCAATGGGGACTTGACCTCATTGGTCCCTTTCCAGTCGCCCGAGGAGGAGGTGGAAGCCTTGTCCACAATTACCGCTCAAGCTATCACTAAGTTCCTCTGGAAGTCCATTGTATGCCGATTTGGAATACCTTAAAACTTTGTGTTAGACAATGGGGGACAATTTGACTTTTGTCATTATCGACAGTGGTGCACGGAGTTGAGAATCAAAGTACAATACTCATCACCCGGACATCCACAAGCAAATGGCCAAGCAGAGGCGACCAACAAAACTATCATGTCCATCCTTAAAAAGAGGTTGGGGGATCACAAAAGGGCATGGGCAGACGAACTGCCTAGTGTACTATGGTCCTATTGAACTACTGTTTGAACTCCTACAGGAGAAACACTGTTTGCACTCACATACGACAGCGAAGCCTTCATTCCTGCAGAAGTTGGAACCCCTACCCTAAGGGTACAACATTTCCACCTAGCGACCAATGAAAGAAAATTGTTGGAGCAACTGGATCTCATTGAGGAAAGGCGAACATAAGCAGCCATAAGGGTAGAACATCATAAGCGCATGGCTGAAAGATGTTTTAATAAACGGGTGAAACCATGAGCCTTCAGACCAGGTGACTTAGTGTTGAAATGAATAGGAGTAACCACTGCCGAGGAATGCAAATTGGGACCCAGATGGGAAGGGCCCTATGTTGTCACTATGAGCAGTCGCCTAGGCTCGTACAGGCTCAAAGACAGTCAAGGGAACTCACTTTCCCATCCATGGAATGTAGAACATTTGAAGAAATACTATGTGTAACAAGCTAAATCATGTAAATGTTCAAGTTGTTAATATCATGTGGAGTACTTGTGATCGCCTACTATCTTTACTTGCAAAGCAACAACAGGCTTGCCCAGGGCCTAAGGCTTGGTTTCCTAAAATCAAGTACTGTCACTCGCCCTCATCTGTTCAACGGCGACAAATGAATCACGGGGTTGCCTAGGTTCCATGCCTCGCCCCACCATTAGCTCGCCCAGGGCCTGAGGGTTGGTTTCCTCAAACCAAGTACCATCACTTGCTCTCACCTGTTCAACGACGACACACGAATCGTGGGGTCGCCAAGGTTCCATGCCCCGCCCCACGATTCACTCACCCTGGACCTGAGGCTTGGTTTCCTCAAATCAAGTACCCTCAATCGCCCTCACCTGTTCAGCGGCGACACACGAATCGTGGGGTCGCCTGAGTTCCATGCCCCGCCCCACAATTTGCTCGCCCAGGGCCTAAGGCTTGGTTTCCTTAAACCCAGTACCCTCACTCACCCTCACTTGTTAAACGGTGACACACGAATAGTGGGGTCGCCTGGGTTTCATGCCCCGCCCCACGATTTGCTTGCCAAGGGCCAGAAACTTAGTTTCCTCAAATCAAGTACCCTCACTCGCCCTCACCTGTTTAACGACAACACATGAATCACGGGGTCGCCTAGGTTCCATGCTCCACCCCATGATTCGCTCGCCCAGGGCCTAAGGCTTGGTCTCCTCAAACCAAGTACCCTCACTGGCCCTCACCTGTTCAATAGCGGCACACGAATTGCGGGGTCGCCTGGGGTCCATGCCCCGCCACACGATTCGCTCCCTCAGGGTTTGAGACTTGGTTTTCCAACCAAGTACACTCCCAACAGCAGTAGTCGAATTGGGGAATCGCCGAGGTCCCATGTAACAAGTCATGCTTCAAACCTCTATCCTGAATAAATCCCTATCAACATTTCTTTGATAAGGATTCGCGGGGTACTGAGGGAGAAAGGAAACAAATATGCACAATCAGGGAGCATAGTATCAAAGGAACAAAAAGAAACTTTATTAAAATAAAGAAATAACCAAAATACATATATCATCATGTAGACGGGGGCACTTGAAAATCTAGAATGTGGAGAGGACAGTCAGGCGTTCCAATTTTTATAGCTTCTGCCTTGGCCATTGGGTTAGGAGCAAGACTTCTGGGATCCATGGCGACCACATCAAAGGAAGGGTTGCGTACAATCTCCTCTCTCAATCGTTTCAAACCCTCTACATAACCATGACCCCAAGCAGAGATGCCAATAGAACGGGATCGAGCCACTTGGCGCTTAAGTACCTCGAGTTCTGCATCCGCCTCGCCAAGAGCTACTTGAGCGCTCGCCAGCTCTGTAGATTGAGCATCACGCTCTTGCTCCACCACATCCACTCTAACTCGGAGAGTTTGCAACTCGTCCTCCCAAGTGGCACAAGTGTGTTCCAGAGTGGTCAAGTTAGACCTTAAGTACTTTATCTCTTGATTGGCAACAGTATGCTCGTCTTCCCGTTTGGTGAGCATCTTTCCGATTGATTCGCAATCACGAAGAAGCTCTTCCATAGTCACTTCTAAGGATCGACTCCTCCCATGCAGAGCTGCCATCTCTTCTTGCATTGTTGTATTGTTCGCCATCATTGCAACCCTCTTTTCCTCCAACTCCATGACAGTAGCCTTCAGAATATCCCTCTCTTCCGCGAGTTTACTGGCGGCCATGCCCAGCTCTCGGTACTTCTCCTCGAGTTCATGGATCTGTGCTTGGGCTCATTGCCTGCCTTCTTCTAGCAACCTTGTCACCTCAGACTCAATCGGACCAACTACCTGGTCAGTGGCCTAAACAACATCAAAGAGTAAAAAAAAAAGAGGAAGGAAATTCGACTCGGAAAATAAGCAGATAGTTACCTGTGCTAAGAGAGCGCGAAATAAACTAGTTACAACCCTTGTTTGTTCAGGAGGGCGAAGAGGCGAAAGTGCTTGGGGCAGCGTTTGTATAGGGGTATGAGGAACACGATCTAAGCAAGATCCCACCATCGACCTGGCATCATCATCCTGTGGTCTGACGGGCTCCCAACTGACATCATCCCCAGCATTCTCAGCCTCCAAATTGGCTGGTTTTACTTCCCGCCAGGATCTTGCCTGAAGGCGACTACCGGAACCTTGATGTACAAGATCGCCAGGAGAAAAGTCATGGGCTCCAACTTTGCCAAGAAGAGGAACGTCTCATTGGCCAACGATAACTTCCTCTTGTTCGATGGCTTTTGGGGTGCTCACCTCAACCCCTCGATCCCCCTCTTAGCGACCATCCATAATTGAAGTGGGCCATTCTTGCGAGGTTGGTCGAGATCTCGAGCGAGATATCTCAAGATGAGGAAGTTGCCTGAGGGCAGCTTCCCGATCTTCTTGAACCTGAGCAAAACCCCCCTGCATACGGCTAGAAGTAGGGAATTCCAACAGCATAAACCGGGGGATGGGATAAGGCCTCCAAAAAGGCCAGCTTGACCTCGTCCACTCTTGAGTCTCTGGTGGAGGCTTGGATTGCCTCGTTGGATCAGGTTCGCGATCCCGAGACTAGCGCCAGGACAATGCCTCTTATAACACCACCTCTTTTGCTTAGACTGATTTAGTCCTAGAAGGCGAAACAAAGGAAGGAGAGGGTGGCTCTAACCCAGCCCTTCGGCGAGCAGCTAATTGAGCTTCAGCAAGCAGTCACCCAACGTTGCCACCTGCTATCACCCTGGGAACATGAGGGGCGGAGGAAGGAGTCTGCACGTGGGAGGAGCCAATCATGATTCCTTCAGGAAGAGGGTGAATAACCTCCTGGATAGAAGTCCGAGCTTGAGGTCCAGAAGGGCCAACAGACTGACCCCTTTTCTCATGGGGAGCTTTGAGTCGCCTCTCCTGGACAAAAGTCTGAACCTGAAGTCTGGAAGGGTCAACAGCAGACTGATCCTTTTTTTCATGGCGGGTTTTTACTCGCCTTTCTTGTTCCGAAGGGGGGACTACACGTTTGTGAGGTAGAACTTGGTGTTTGGGTGGTTCGCCCCCACAGAAGACTGAGGAAATCCTAGAACTCCGCCTTGCCTTGCCTTGGCTCGATTAAATGGGTGTTGATGTTCTCCTTAGTCAAGATGAGGCCAGACACCAATTTGTGAAAGTGGCACTTTGCCTAAGATATGACGGCCTTAACCCAAGCACGTTCCCTTTGATTGAGATCAATGTCCAAAAGGGAGGCGGGCGGTAGCTTACTCCAATTTGCTTGAATGAGAAACTCTGTCGACGCCCCAAACCCACGCTTGGGATCGCACGTGAATAGAAGCGTCGGGGACGAACAACACAAGGAAGTTCACCCCTCGTCGTAACATGCATTTACGTATTTTTTTTTTTTTGAAACGTCAAGTAAAGATTTTCGCAGCGGAATAAAAAGGCTAAGCCGTCTACAACATACATCACATGGTTAGACTACGGATCCCAAACATAATATTAAACATAGTCAGGATTTAATAATTACATAACTTGTCCAAGAAACCAAAATAGTGCTTCCCACAGGCGGGAAGACTTTTTCCAAAAGCAATAATACAGGGCATCAAAATACAATACGGGTCTTAACACTGCCCATATGTTCATCCGACGGGTTCCTTCTTCACTTTCTTAAGGTTCGGGCCCCAGCGAAGCCGGTCCAAATCCAGGCTAGGCCCTACCTCACATATCGCCCTAGAAGGCGTTCCAAAAACGCGCCCCAAGTGGAGGGACTCGTCCCTTCCTAATACTAAACAACACCCTGAAGGGCGTAGCCCAACATAACTGTACATAGTCACCTTTAGTGACTCTATCTCCCACTGACCCGGGCGGTCTAGTGGTACTGGCCCCTTAAGGGCGGCCTCAATCGGACCTTCGGGGGTCCGACGTGTCATCTCCGGGGTCGTACCCTTCTGATCCATCCTCACCTGCAAGTACGTCTATTGTCCCCGAGAGGGCACAATAGTGGGGTTACAAAGAGTGGGGTGAGATTTCGGGAGAAATCTCAGCAAGTACATCTATACTCTATCAGAAGCAAATTTTAGGCATATAGTAAGGTGAATAACAAACAAATCTTCCTACGTATGCATTAACATGGGACTTATGCCTAGACTGATGCACATGCTCATGGCGAAAATTCATCTTTCTTTTCTTATTCTCAATTTCCAAAATCATACTTGTTCAAAACGCATAGCAAAACTTCTTTGATGCATATTCTTTCGAAAACAACAAAAAAACTCTTGTTCGAAAACTTTTCGTCTTTACTTATCTTAGGCGCCACTTATCATATCACATCATATATGGCCCGAAGGCCCTTTTCTTTTCGTCATGACTTCTTATTTTGGACACCTCACGGTTCCCCTATGCACCGTGTGCTCCCCGCTAGTTACCGTCACACCCGGCGACCAAGTCGACCAAAGTGAATACGTTTCGCGTCCTTTCACGCTATTCGTCGCTCGGGGATTTCTCTCCAAGCGACTACAAACTTATCAGATGGCGAGGCCGAGGCCAACACCGCTTATAGGGCACCCACTAGCATTAGGTGCGACCACGCTCCGGACACCTATGTGGAGCCATACATGGTCTGCCGACGGTTCTTTGTCGACCCAGGGGCTTTCACTCGACTTTAATCACTCCTGAGTGAACAGGGAGTTCCACTGGGACACTTCCCCGTCCCAGCCTTTGGGGTTCTTCTAAAACTTTATTTTTCTTTTTTTTTTTTGAAAACATTCTTTACTAAAAACATAGGTTTTTCGTGCTTATGCATGTGACATGCAACATTTGACCTTGTAGATGCAAGAACTCGAGACGAACCCGAGTACACACGTATAGTCGTATTTCTTTCAAATCCTTATACCATAGATTCGTACTTATGGGAAAAATATCTAAACAAAAGCATTAGGGGGAAGTGGGGTGCTCGGCATTCACCCCTAGGGTTTGGGCCGAGACCTTACTTTGTTTCCTATTGATGTTTTCTTCTTCCTTTGATCTCCCTAACACCATTTCGCCTAAATTCGAGATTTTTAAAATAATTTCCTAGCCTTAATAGGGTCAAACCCGAAACCTATAAGGTCCTCAAGCCTTACGTTTTCTTCTCTTAGCCTTTCCACTAAGGTACTACTTGAACGATCTAGGTGAACCCGAACCCATACATGTCATTCTCCCAATACACATACTTCTATTTCTCCAAAATATCCAAACATGAATATAAAGTAAATAAGAGATTAAAACTTCATAATTTTTCTCTTCTAGAACTTCTCCAAAAATATAACTCCACAAGCATGCATTATCATACTCATTAAGCAATAATAACACCAACATCTTCCAAAAATTATTACAACTATTTTTCCACCAATGCCTCATACACTTTTCATCCTAGCATGGCATTTCTATATGCACAATATTTACAAGATGCTTCCCCAATATCATAATATGCATATATCCTATATTCACCAACATTCAACTAACTTGATAGCCTCATGCATGCATACTTTTTCTCATCGAACCATCAAAATCATCATCATCTCAAAATCGTTTACCCAATAAGACTATAGGTTTTACACATGAATCCTCATCAAGATAACATTTGTACTCTTAAATATTCATCATGGCATTTCTGAGCAAGTAACCAAACAATAAAACATAATCAAACGTATTCTCACACATTCAAGCACATTCACTTTAAAATATACGGAAATTGCTAAAGGTATAGTAAGGAGGTACTTACTTGTCTTCCTAGCTAGCTTATAAAACTTCTGGAAACAAAAGAAATGCTTAGTTAGGTTGTGCTAAAAGTTTATTATTTCTAAAAGAAAGGCCCCCTTTTTAAAAGGCATAATCTTAAGGTTCTCTTTCATGCTTCTAAGTTCTTGCTTTGAAATGGCTAAGTTACTTACCTCTTCTAGGCTTCTTCTTCTTCCACCCACACTACTTCCTTCTCCTTCTTAGTTTGGTGTGTTTGGGTGTTTAGGTGGTGAAAACAAGTGAAACCAAGTGGAGAGAAATGGGAGAGTGCCGTGAGATGCCAAGAAGGGAGAGGTGTGTGTGTGTGTCCGAAAAGTGCAAGTCCAAAAGGTGAAGGAACTAGGCCATTCGGCCAAGGCATTTGGCTAGCTTCTAGGCCACTCATTCCCCTATGCTTGAGTGACTTGTGATGGACTTGAAAGACTCTTGAGTGACTCCCATCACTTGATCACATCAACCCTAATCCATCCTATCCTAGGTTTTGGAGATTATGCTCTCTCTTCTCCTTCTCATGGCCGGCCACATACCCTAGGGTTCCAACCCTTTCCCATCACTTCACATCCCCTCTTGTCTCCCCTACTATCCCCTCATAAGTCATTCAAATGGATTTGAGGATCCATTTTTGGGAAAACCCCCAAAGGAGGTTTCGGATCCCTCCATTCCTCATCTCATCCGAATCCTTCCCTCATCTCACTCCCCTTCTACTTTTGTCACATGCTTCCTCCATCAATCACTCACCTCACACCTCACACAAACTTGTCATGTCACTCTTACACAATCATTCATCTAGATTTGGTGGCAAGCAAGTCAAACAAGGAGGGGAGAGGTTCGGCTAAGGCATGACCGAAACCTTCACCCCTTTCTTTCCACTTTTGCTCCATCATTTCCCATCTCATGTCACTTCTCTTACACACCAAGTCTAATCCTATTGTTCACTATCCCCTCATGTCCTTTCCCTTAGATTTGGAAAGGTTTTAGGCAAGCAAAACCCAAGGCCATTCGGCCAAGGCCCTCACCGAAACCCTTCCCCTCTCTTCCCATCTCCAAGTCTTCTCAAATCCTTTCCACATGATTTTGCTAGATATGGTAGGATCCTATGTTGACTAATTTAGCAAAATCCTACACTTCACACACTTACCTAGGTAGGACAAGATGGATTCCACTCATGGCTTTTCCTTTCTTCTTCCAACAAAACAACTAGTCAACTAGTCTCACCTACTAGGATTTCCTTCTCTCAACCACTAGTCTTGACTCAAATTACTAAACTCTTCCTAGCTTGACATGTGTCACCAAGCTTGGGCTTGAGTTGTCTTATGGACCTCCTCCTATGGACCCATGGGCTTTTTCTCTCCCCCACTTAGGCCCAAGCTCATGCCATGGCCTTAAGGCCCTTGAACTCTCAAGTCCATTTCTTAAGGCACTAGCTACCCATTTACCTAGATTACTAAGCCACCTTAGTATAATTAGGCACAGAAAAATACTCTAAAATTTTGGGGTCGTCACAAACTCTCCCCTAACTTCATCCTTAGGAAACTGCCATCTGTCACCTTTAACATAAAAGATTTTCTTTGTGTAATCTTTGACATTAGAATATCAACTTTCTAGAGTACACAGCTTCGTTTCACTATCTATAGATTGGAAACCAATTAAACTTTGAGATGGCTTCCGGATAAGGTGATAAAGGGAAAGAAATTCCCAAGCTATCAAATCTGGATAGGCCTCCTCGGCTTCCAGTAAAGATACGCGGAACACTACATAGGACGCTAGGAGCAGTCGCCAAGCATTAGGCAACAGTTGAGTAGGAGCTAAATTGAGATAGTGAAGTACCTCCCGAACCGGACAGATAAAAGGGAGGCGAAGCCCATTCCTGAACATAGCCTCATAAAGCAAAACATGCTCGGTCTTACCCTCTACATCACAAAATCGGTCCCGAACTACCCCAAAGCTCACAAACCTTGGAATGAAGCCCAGATCCTGAAGATGTTGAATAGAAGTGGGAGCATAGGTCGAAACCCAGTGATATCCAGCAAAAACAGAAGCTGCCCCCATTGATAGATGAAAACAACGAAGGGAGTTCGGGTTAAAGAGGTTGTTAGGAAGGAAAGAAGGAATTCACCAAAGCAGAGTAACGATAAGAGTCAAATAAAGGTTCGGGAAGAGAACACCTATTTATACCACGAGGGTAGTCATGGCTCGCGGGAGACGAGGTGACGTGATAGATGCGTGAACCACGCGAACCAACAAGAAAGAGGGTATGGGCGAGAGTTGTGGGAAGATGTATTGCAGCCCAGCAAGTCTACGACACATACCAATCATGGCAGACTGACAACTAGTAATCTAGAAGCCCAAAGGCAGACGCGTAATAATGGAGATATAAAACCATCTAGATCAATAAATACAATGCACGAAAATGGTTGCTCTTCCCTATGCCATAGGTAACAGTTGGGCAGTTAGGGCTAAATGGCCAACATGCCCATCTCCAACAAAATCCATCCTCACCTCACATATTCAGAGGTCACCTTGTCCAAGATAGGGAGTTAGTCAGCCTAAGCCATAAACCCATGGAAGATTCAAAGGAATCTCCACCAAAATATCTTTGGTAAGGATTTGCGGGGTATTGTGATGGGAGAATCAGTCGAGCACATTGACTAGATCGTGTAAAATAGTATGTGGCACCCACTAGCAAAAGGGTCGCGTCCTACTTCCTTCCCAGACTAACCGACCTTTTACCCCATCAAGTCGAGTGAAGGCATGTACATGAGACACATTAAATAAAAGCTTGCCTCTAATCACGTTATCTGAGCAGTGGAATAATCAGAAGAACTGGAAGCATTTAATGACTGACAAAGTTTCCCCCAGCATTTAATGTGACCTAGATGGCAAATGCACCAGGGAACGACATGAGTCACTCTAAATGGGAAATGACTCGCCTAGGTATAATTAGACTAGCGAAGATCTTATTCGGAAGATATAAAAACAATAAATGACTTAAGACAAAAAAAATGATAAACCACCTGATTGACTGTCATTCTCACTGACTACCCCAAGTCAGTAGATACAGATTAACACGGCATCTCAACCCATATAAATACTAAAATCATCTACAGTTTGAAGAAAAGGAAAAAGAATCTAAACCTTTCCATTTTCATTATTTTCCCATTCACCTCCTAGCTAGACCGTCGGGGGGTTAACAAGGCTTCCTTGCCTTATTCTCTATTCATCTACTGCAGGTTTGTTCAACTGGAATCATCAAGTAACTCAGGATTGCAGAACACGCATCAACAGTTTCTAACTAGACCGTTAGAGGGTTAACAGGGCTTCCCTGCCCTACTCTGTTCATCTACCGCAGGTATGTTCAACTGGAATCATCAAGTAACTCAGGATTGCATAACACGCATCAACAATCGCAACCTAGATGGTTTGCTGCAGTGCTCATGGTAGAGCTTTCTGCGGCCACAAATAAGGCTCTGCGCACGGCTGAGCTCGCAACACCCTGGTTTGTAGCTTTTATAGTGCTGCACCTCGATGAGCACGACGGTGGGACTGAAACCGTGTGCTTGCAGCTTGTTCTTACATATGCAGTGCATGACATCACAATGCGTTGTACTGCCATGCTTTGGCATGTGGCATCTGTACCAGATGCCCCCGCACCTTTAGTGCATGATGCACCAAGGGGTATGCACCTCCAAGTACACGGTTGCAGCCTTTGGATCAGGTGGGCCACGTGCCATGCACCTCGGCGGTCACTACGCCGTTTATGGTTGCCCTGAACCAAGTACATTTTTTCCCCTAAGCACCAAACCAAGTACATTCACTGCTCATTGCATGGATATATAGATTGCTACAACCATTTTACTTTTCAAGCGGCTCGGGTTACGAACTGTGAGGGGGAAGAAAAAAGAGGCCTGGCCTGCTGTATATTGCACTAAAGGAAAAAAGTGAGAAGATGTGATGGGTTTAAAGAGCATGGGGTGGTCAGAAAATAGAGGCTGGCAGTTGTAGGAGCATGGGGTTGCAGGTGAGGAATGACCAAGAATGTCAATGCATGAGGTACGCAGATAAGCAAAAGAAAAGAGAAGAGGAAGAAAGAAATGGACTGGTCACACAACCCAGAAGACTATAAAAAGGTAACAATCAGATGAAACAAGGGGGCTCGCTCTCTTTGACCAACTCATGGTCTCCTATCCAACATCGTCTTCTTCAGCCTTCTTAGAGGGATTTGAGAACTCCAACCTGTAAATTTTATTAATAGATTAATGTATATCTTTCCTTGTACAGTGAGCCATGAGAGATTGTAAAAATATTTATTATAGTAGATTTCCTTCCCCAAAATCCCGTGGTAGGCCTTACGTCGAACCATATAAATATTGTGTCTATCTCTATTTATTCATCTGCTATTATCGCACACGCAGCCACACCGAAATCTCGCCAGGGGCCCCAAATGATACCAAACAAAACCTGAATTGCACCAGTGGGCTGGGAATGACTCTTTCTCCTACCCCGGTCTGTTGACCGATTTTTTGGACATCAACAGTGGCGCCATTTGTGGGATCTGAACACTTTCTAAGCCGGAGGTGAGAAAATGATGATTTTTTAGAACACTAGATAACTTACCAGACGTGCAAATAGCACTCCTAGATAAGTGTTTTCAATCTTTGTTATTTTTATATAAAACTAAGCGAAGGCGAGAAAAGATCTCGCCTAGAAAAAAGACCCGTCGCCCACATCTCTTTTCTATATAAATAATTTCATATTCTCTCATGGACACCTACACTCTCGAGTTATTATTTTTACATTGCAAGAACATGAAATGCATTGTACACGTGCCCGCCCAGGCAAACCCACAGGCGAACACACGTGTCGTGCACTTCATGCACAATGCACGCACGGTGCATGCAAGTATGTGCATACATGCACGTTTTATGCACGCATGCACATGAATGCTCATCTCGTGGCACCTCATAGGCATGGCAGTAGTGATCAAATTTTTCTAATCATTTGTATGGATCCCCCCATTGAACTTAGGGAAATCCACCTTAGGCCTTTTGGGTCCCTGGGTCATAAGTCCCGTTTCCCCTCCTTTCATCCTCTCGGTCATCATAGTGCCTTTTCTCATGGTGGCCTCTTCTTTCACGGTGGTGGTGTCTTCTCTCAACATGACCATCTCACCTAGATGATCCTCCATGGCTACTCTCATATTCGGCTTCATAGTGTGGTTCAAACCTTGGGGGCTCATGCCTCACATCTTAAGGTTCTCTCAAGGTGCTTGGACTTCTAAAATGATTGCCACCATTTCGAACCCATCTCTCCACCACAATATGGTCGTTTTCAACATGACCTCTTCTTCGGTACTCATGTCTTGGTGGTTCACGCATAGACTTATCCTCACTAGTTTCAACATCTTCAACATGGAATTCATCATGTCTATATGCATTCGGGTTTGGGGGTGGCTTTTCATCATGATTCTCGATCATTCTCCTTTCAAACCTCTCAAGGCTTGCATTGGTATCCCGTCTCATATCTTTCATGTCCTTTCTATTTTCTTTAGTTTGATGGAGGGTGGTGCTCAAGGCCATAGTCCATTCGGCCAAGTTGGTATTGGCCTCATCAAAAACCTTGTTTACCCTATCATTTTGTCCTTCCAATGCATCAAGCCGTTCTCGGTTGGAACCACTTTGGTCCTCGGCTCTAGACACCTCACGGCCCATGCTTGCAAATTGAACAAAGTCTTGTGTTGAACCCAAAATTTCAAGTCTCATATTTACGTATAGATTTTGATGATAGCAAATAAATTCAAGACTCAAGCTCAAGTTTTCTACGCATGAATGAAGCTAAGTACATCAAGAAATCAAACTTGAACAAGAAAGAGAACAAATCTACAAATGAAGCTCATAGAGTAATTTTGTACATCTCTTGATAAAATTTGAAATTGGATTAAGACTCAATTTCAAAAATTATTTACATGTGCATGACATATGCAATGACTTCATCAAAATGTTTAAATTCAAAAATTATATTTCACATGTGCTTGACATATACATGATATCGTTAAAAGTTTTAATTTTGAAAATTATATTTTACATGTGCATAACATATGCAATGACTTCATCAAAAGGTTTAAATTCAAAAATTATATTTCACATGTGCTTGACATATGCATGACATCATTAAAAGTTTTAATTTTGAAAATTATATTTTACATGTGCATGATATATGCAATGACTACATCAAAATGTTTAAATTCAAGAATTATATTTCATATGTGCTTGACATATGCAATGACATCATCAAAATTTGTATTTTGAATTTGGAAGATAATTGAGTGTCATCTTTTGACATGTGCATGTAGTGTTTGAATATTTTGAAATATGAATGATGTTGTTTTGAAAAGAGACGCTTTTATTTGAATATTTTGAAATATGAATGATGTCTTCACATTTGCTAAGATTTGAAATTGAAAACTCATTTGCCTATAAATAGCTCACTTGAGGTTTTGCAAAATCACAACAATAAGAGGCTACACATCAATTGCAAAACTTTGCATTATTCTTTCAAAACCCTCATTTTCTCTTATCTAAACTTTGTGTCTTAATACTTGTTCATTTTAAGAGAGATATAGGTTACGCTGTATTGTTCTTATTTCACTTACTGAGGAGTGTACTCTGATAATCTATCCATTATCAGCCCTTGTATTTGTAAAAGGGTGCGTATAACCCTTGTGTGTGTAGAAGGTGTTCTACACGGGGAATAGTTGAATCACCAAGTGTGAGGTGATTACAAGTGTAGAGGGTATTCTACACGGATTCTTTGTAGCGCTGTTGGTTGAAAGTATAATAGGTTTTTATCTCCTCTTGAAGGAGATTGAATAGTGAATTTGAGATCCTCAAGAGGTAGCTTGAGGTGAGAACGTAGGCAGTGGGGCTGAACCCTGTTAAAATACTGAGTTTACTTCTTCTTAGCCTTACTCTTTATATTTCTTATTGTTTTATATTTTGTTTATATTTTATATTGTGTATTTGATTTATAATTGTTAATTTTTTTAATATAACCCAATTCACTCCCCTCTTGTGTTAATCATCTGGACAACAATTGGTATCAGAGCGAGAGCTCTATTATAAGATTAATTATCTGTTGAGTTAAGATCATATGGCTAACATTGTAGCTACATTCGTTGAAGGTCAATCTAGCAGTCGGCCTCTACTATTTTATGAAGATAATTATATTTTCTGAAAAGCTAAAATGAGAATATTTCTTCAGTCTCAAGGTCGATAAATCTGGAAATGTATTATAAATAGACCTTATATTCCAACAAAATTTGTTGATGGAGTAAAGGTCAACAAGGAAGAAGAAGAGTTCGATCGTGAAGATGATAAACTTTATACAGTGAATGTAATGGCTATGAATTTTCTGTATAATGCTCTCAATAGTAATGAATTTAACAGAATAATGACTTGTAGGACAAAAAAAAAAAATCTGGGACAACTTAGAAGTAACTTATGAAAGAACTTCATAAGTCAAAGAGTCAAAAATTTATATTCTTACACATGAATATGAAATATTTAAAATGAATGATAATGAATCTATTTCTTCTATGTATACTCGTTTCACTAATATTATAAATAGCTTGATAACTTTTGATAAAGTTTATTTCAGCTTAGAGATAGTGAGGAAAATTCTCAACTCTCTACCAAAATGTTGGGAATTAAAGTGACGGTGATTTTTGAAGTTAGAAATCTTAAAAAATTCGAAGTAAAAAAACTCATTGGGTCACTTATTACTCATGAGTACACATTAAAAAGATGAGAAGAAAAAGGAAGGCAAAAGAAAAGCTTGACACTCAAAATTGCTCCCCATAAAAGTGAAAGCGATGAAGATGAGGAAAGCGATAACAAAGATGAAGAAATTGCAATGATCACAAGAAGATATAAAAGGTTCTTAAAAAATAAAGCTCAACCCAGGAAATCTTTCACAATGTTTTTCAACAAAGATATAGGTAAAAATTGTAATGTCCTGATTTTTTTTTTCCTAAGAGTACGCATCTAAACTTACTAATTAAGTGCAATGCAAAACGTAACGGAAAGAGGTAAATCTTCCATATATGCGAAGAGATCTAACTCTTGTATAAATAGATCACATGGCATATTAAAACTGTCATAATCCGGATTTTTAAATATCCGTTTAATTTTCATATGTGGCATGATTATTGAAGGTTGATCAAATAAGGAATAGTATAATAAAGAAAAGACTTATAATCGTATGTTGGAAGGTTAGGAGTAGGATTAGGTACAATGATGGCTTGTCTTATGTGAAAAAAGTGTCTAACTCGAGATCTCGCTCGACTCTTGCTTGATGTCTGGCTCGAGCGAGATATAGGGAGAGATTTGATGTTTTTTGATAAAATGGCCATAACTTGCTCATTTGATATCGGATTTGAGTGATTCAAAAGGATATAGAAATATAAGAGAAATATATACAACTTTTATGTTTTGAGGTTTAAGAGATATGGACTTAAGAAAATACGAAATTGAGATTGAAGTGGAAGATCTGGATTGGCGATAGATAGACATTGACTTTGAAGTTGACTAAGGACTTTGGATAAGATTAAGTCTTTGAATTATTTTATAAATTAGCATAAGATCTGGAAAAGTGTGTACATATGTGAAAAATGAGGAAATTTTATCTAGGGAATTTCGTGTGAAACAAGAAGGAATATCTACCAAACACTTGGTGTGCCCGGATTGGTATTCTCAGACTTATCTGTCGACTTTTAGTGGAAAAATCATAACTGATCATATGAGCTCATAATTAAGTGATTCTAGTTCCTATAGAACTCTAAGAGGTAGATATAGAACTTTTATGTTTTGGGTTTTTGAAAATAAATAACGGATCAAGGACTAAATCTGGTATGAAGTGGACCGCCCTGGGTTGAGTCCAATTGATAACCGACTAAGATGAATTGTCCTATATTCGACCATGTGAAGAAAATTGTGATTGTCTATCAATTTTCCTGAGGTCTTTACATGTGTAGGAGTATGTGTCATGAGGAGATGAATTGATCTAGAAGCCTTGGTGGGTAAGAAAATGAAGGAAAACAAATGGAGAACTCGGATTGGGTTTCTCGGGTGGTTTTGACATATTTTGGTGTATTAAGAATATCTCTCATTTGATTTCGGAATAAGGTGATTCAAAATCCTATAGACTATTAAGAGGATAATATAAAACTTTCATGTTGTGAGTTTTCAAATAATCGAAGTATATCAAGGACAAATTTGGGATGGAAGTGGCCGGATATATCTCATTGGAGGAAACTATCATACTATTTTGTTTTTACCTTGCATACGCTGGGGTTTATTGGAGTCATTGATCAAGGAGATATTTTTGGCAGCTTAGGTTTGGAAGCTTACATTCTTCATAACTTTTCATTCATCATGACACATCGTATCCAGAACTTACATAACCCAGTTAGTTTTCTTCTAACAAATATCTCTTCCTGCCTTCTGATACTCTTCCTATTTCACTTGATCCCATACGTAAGATCATTCCCTTAGGAGAGGAGTACTCTGTAGGACCCTTGGGACTCTTCAAAATCTCCTGCAATGTCTGAGTCTCATCACAGTTTATTTACTCTTGCAATACCATCTATCATTCCATAAGTAATGATAGATAAAATATAAAAGAGTGAGATTTTCAAGAAATCTCAGTAAGTACACAGTCAATGAAATATGGCATAGATGACATAAGAACTTATCATACATGTCAATGCTCAGAGACATATATCTTATGAAAATGCTTTATGAGACTCATGCATGACTTAGACTTATGTTCTTCATGGACCCACTCTATCATACTTAAACTTTTATTTCTTTTCTTTCGTAACATTGTGAGTCTTACTTGTTTCGTATCATCGACAGGCGTCCCCATCGAATAGTTCTTATTTCGTATCATCGACAGGCTTAGGTCCCTGCCGGCTTTCATATCCTCGACAGGCTTAGATCCCTGCCGGTTTTCATATCCTCGACAGGCTTAGGTCCTTGTCGGTTGTCAAATACTTGACAGGCTTAGGTCTCTGTCGGTTTTCACATACTCGACAGGCTTAGGTCCTTGTCGGCATGTCAAATACTCAACAAGCTTAGGTCCCTGTCGGCACGTTAATCATACAGGCGTATTGTTGGTCTCCGTTATGACGTGACTGACTTATTAATCTTTCCACTTGTTACGTTTTCTTAACGTATTTTCTTAAAACATACTTTATGAAACATATATGTGATGTAATGCAACATATGCATAAATTTAGACTTATGACATGCATATTTTATATCCATATGAGCCTTATAACATGTGAGAACATTTCACACTAGCATACGCCACATGCACATACATTTACGTTACATCAATTCATAAAATCAATGCCTACTAAGACAAACTCGGTTCTATAACATGTATCATACCAATTATACCCTTAAATAACATATATAAATTTTCTTTATTAAAACATCAACCTTTATCCAAGTAAAAGTCTTGAATTTAAGCAAACAAGGTATCTCGCTCGAGCGAGGTATTGAGCGAGAATCGAGCGAAGTCTCGGGTTGGAACTCGCTCGAGTAGAGTATCAAGCGAACATCAAGCAAACTGGGCATCTCGCTTGAGCAAAGTATCGAGTGAGATTCAAGTGAGTTCTTAGGTTAGAACTCGCTCGAGCAGGACATCGAGCGAGTGTCAAGCGAAGTCTCGGGTTGGAACTTTTTCCACATAAAACAAGCAACCATTGTACCCAATCCTACTCCTAACATTCCAACATACATTTATAAGTCTTTTCTTTATTATACTTATTTCTTATTTGATCAACCTTCAATAATCGTGCCACATATGAAAATTAAACGGATATTTAAAATCCGGGTTATGAAAAAAATGATTAATTAATTTGTTATAAAGGTAAAAAGCCTGGACATATCAAAGTAGGTTGTCCTCTGCTAGAAAAAAAATCAATACAAAGGTAAGAAAGCAATGAAAGTTACGTGGGATGATGATTCAAATAGCTCAGACAGCGACGCAAGCAATGAAGAATCCGTAAATCTTTGTCTTATGGCTAAAGATGATCTTGAGGTAACAAATTTTGAAAATATTGAAAATCCTTCTTATGAAGAATTGCAAATGTTTTTGGAAGAAGTATATGAGGAACTTGAAAAATTGGATATCAAGTATACTATTTTGAAAAAGAAAATTCTTTTTTAATAAATAAAATTGATATTTTAAGAAAAGAAAATATATTTTCAAAAGATAAAAATGATGAGCTGAAAAAGAAGTTATCTGATTTAGAAAAAAATGTTGAAAACTTTACAAATGAAAAAAGAAATTTTGAAAGACTTTTTGGTAGTCAAATATATGTTTTTGATAAGGTAGGCTTGGGATACATGCTAAAAGAAAAACTCAAATCTTATAAAAATTTCTTTGATAAACCGACTAAATCAAAATCAGACTTTCAAAATTCTTTTCATAAAAATAAATTTTCTAAAGAAAAACATTATTACAATCACTCAAAATTTTCAAATATGTCACATGTTATTTGTGATTTTTGCAATAGAAATGGTCATAACTATCATGCTTGTTCTATTAGAAAGAAACATGCAATGACAGTTAGGGTCAGATGGGTACCAAAAAATCTTGTTTCTTCTAATACTAATAAATAAAGGACCCAAAGAACTTGAGTATCAAGAAAAATTATTTTAATTATTTTTGTAGGTATGCATGAAGTCCTCCATAGGTAAAAGTGAATGATTTTTAGATAGCGGATACTCAGGACACATGACAAGAGACAAAACTAAGTTCATTGACCTCACTTCTAAAGAAGAAGGATACATGACATTTGGAGACAATTCAAAAGGGAAGATCATGGGAATATGTAAAGTTGGTAAGGAATCTTCTCTCATAATTGAAGGTGTTTTACTTGTTGATAGTCTAAAGTATAATCTTTTGAGTATAAATCAATTATGCGAAAAAAAATTTACAGTTACTTTAAAGAAGGATAACTGTATTATTTTGAATAATCATGATTACAATGTTTATTTTATTGCTCTTAGAAACAATAATATTTATACAATCGAATTTAAAGAAATTACCTTACAAAATGCTATTTGTTTATCAGCTCAACATGAAAATAGTTGGTTATGGCATAGAAGGTTAGGTCATGCAAATATGAAACTTATTTCCAAACTTTCAAAAAGTGATCTTGTGAGAGGTTTGCCAAAAGCAAACTTTTTTAAAGACAAAATCTGTGATGCATGCCAGTTTGGTAAATAAACAAAAACTTTTTTCAAAATCAAGAAACATATTTCCACTACTAGATCTTTGCAATTAATACATATGGACCTTTTTGGACCAAACAAAGTTGCGAGTCTGGGAGGAAAATATTATGCATTTGTTATTGTTGATGATTTCTCTATATATACTTGGGTCATCTTTCTCACTCATAAAGATAAGGTACATAATGCCTTTACCAAGTTATGTAAGAGAATTCAAATGGAAAGGACTATACTATTTCAAACATCCGAAATGATAAAGGGAAAAAATTTGTCAATAAAAATATTGAATTTTTGTGTGATGAAAATGGTTTTGTGCATGACTTTTCTGCTCCTCGAACTCCTCAACAAAATGAGGTAGTAAAGAGAAAGAATAGATCTCTTCAAGAAATGACAAGAATAATACTTAATGAGAATAGTTTACCGAGTTATTTTTGGGCCGAAACGGTAAGTACTGTATGTTATGTTATAAATAGAGTTATATTAAAATCTAAATTAGATAAAACCTCTTATGAGTTTTGGAATGAGAAAAAATCTAAAATTAGTTACTTTCATGTATTTGGATGCAAATATTTTATTAGCAATGACATGGATAATTTAAGAAAGTTTGATGCAAAATCTGATAAATGTATCTTTCTTGGGTATTCTACAAATAGTAAAACTTATAGAGTATTCAAGAGAAAGATTTTGACTGTACAAGAATCTATGCATATAGTATTTGATGAATCTAACCCTCCATTCTTTAAGAAATCTATTGATGAAGAAACATAAGGTATAAATAATATAAATAGTCTCAATCTCAATAAAGAGAATACAATGGAAGAAGTCTAACATGGAGACATCAGGAAAGATCATCAGGACTTAGTACAAGATGCAACCAAACAATAGAAACATGTGAAAGATCATCCAGTGGAACAAATTTTAGGAGAACCTTCACGAGGTGTAAGTACTCGATCATCTCTTAGAAATATTTGCAATCACACTGCTTTTCTATCTCATACTGAACCCAAAAATATTGACAAAGCACTACTTGATGAATCATGGATTCTAGCTATGCAAGAAGAGCTAAATCAATTTGAAAGAAATGATGTTTGGACACTTGTTCCTAGACCCAAAAATTATGCTGTTATTGGAACAAAATGAGTTTTTAGAAATAAGAAAGATGAGTCTAAAACCATCACTAGAAACAAGGCTCGACTTGTAGCCTAAGATTTCAACCAAGAGGAAGGAATCAATTGTGATGAGACGTGTGTACCTGTCACAAGATTAGAAACTATTCGAATGTTACTTGCATATGCATGTTATAAATATTTCAAGCTTTTTCAAATAGATGTTAAAAGTGCTTTCTTAAATAGTTTTATAAATAAAGAGGTATATGTTATGCAACCTCTAGGTTTTAAAAATCATATTTTTCTTAATCATGTTTTTAAGCTCACAAAAGTATTATATGGACTCAAACAAGCTCCTAGAGCTTGGTATGAGAAGCTTAGTAGTTTTTTGATTGAAAAAAGTTTTTTAAGAGGAAAGATCAATACAACTCTTTTCATCAAATACGAACAAGATGATATTCTTCTAATTCAAATTTATATAGATGATATAATATTTTGTGCTACTAATGAAAATATGTGCCAAGATTTTGCTAAGAGTATGCATGAAGAATTTGAAATGAACATGATGAAAGAACTTAACTTCTTTCTTGGATTGCGAATCAAGCAAGCAAAAAGTGAAATATTTATTAATCAGTCAAAATATATCAAAGAGTTACTCAAAAAGTTTGAGATGGAAGGTGCGAAGGTAATTGGAACACCAACGAGTCCAACCACCAAACTTGATAAAAAGATGAAAAACCAGTTGACTCAAAGATATATCGAGGTATGATTGGTAGTCTATTATATTTGACAGCCAGTAGACCAGCTATTATGTCTAGTGTATGTTTATGTGCATGCTTTCAAGCATCTCCAAAACAATCTTATTTGATTGCAGTTAAGCGTATTCTTAGATATCTTGTCGGTACCATTGACCTAGGGTTATGGTATCCTAAGCATACTTCTTTCGATCTTATCAGTTATTCAGATACAGATTATGTTGGTTGCAAAGTTGATCGAAAAAGCATTAGTGGAACATGTCATTTCTTAGGTCATGCACTTGTTTCATAGTTTAGTAAAAAGCAAAATTCTGTTGCATTATCTATTGCTGAGGTAGAGTATGTTGCTGTAGGTAGTTGTTGTGCTCAAATTCTTTAAATGAAGCAATAGCTTGAGTTTTTTAAATTTATGTACAATCATATTTTTATTAAATGTGATAATACTAGTGCTATAAATCTTTCAAAGAACCCTATATAACATTCTAGAACTAAGCATATTGAAATTAGATATTATTTTCTTAGAGATCATGTACAGAATGATGATATTGTACTAGAATTCACAAGTACACACGATCAATTGACGGACATTTTCACAAAACCCCTACCAGAAGATAGATTATGCATGATTAGAAGAGAAATATGAATGATGCATGCCATGAATATCTGTTGAATATTTTTATTCTATTATCTCAAATGACTTACAAAAACTTGAAACTTTTAGCCTCATCTTTCAACTGCATTTGATCTTCATAGATTGACATGTTATTATTATCTAAAGGATTAGGCAGTCGAAATGAAGAGGCAACCAAGGATTTCAAATTCTTATTTTGTTGCTTTAACTCTACTATTTTTCTGTTTGACTTATAAACAAGTCGTTGAAGTACAAAGACTGTTTCGCTAAGCTTCTCAATTTCGCGAGTTTTAGACTGCAACCGAGCGAAAAAAGCAACAATGGATGATAAGTATCGAGTTTCGAGACCCACAAGCTCATAAATGGCGTCATGATCTGATTTATTAGCCAAATCAGTCTCTTGTTGCTTCATGGCGCCTATGACAGATGCAGAGATAGATTGATCATGAGAATAACTGAAGAGAAATTGATGAGCCATTAAAAATTTGTCGAATGAGAATGCATACGAATTGCAAAGATGAGAAGAAAATTTAATGCGAAATAGATAAAGCTAATGATTGCTCTTATAGATACAGAAATAAGAACAAGACAAACTATTATCTCTTCAAATTTTATTTAGTCAAGCTTACAAGATATGCTGTATGAGACGGTTGAGATGACTGATTGAGATGGTTCTTGGTTGAAATCGGGAAGATTACCAGAAGAAATTTTCTCTGCCATTCTATTGTTTTGGATAAACAGATACTGGATCAATGAGAAATGTAAGATTTTTTTTGAGTCTCCAATGGGTGAAAAAGGACTTTTAAACAGCAACTTAGAAATTTTAAATCTTGGTATTATCTCATTTGTCAACAATATCAAGCGGATTTCAAATCTCTGCATCGAGATGATAAAGTTAGGTCTTAGCCTTTGCAGCTTTTGTAGGACACGGGTGGCTCCAATTATTCAACTCTCTACAGTTTCTACTAACGCACTGTTTTATTTGCTTATTGGTTATTGTGAGAAGAAATCTTACTGAAATCAATTGCGGTTCCTTTTAAATGATGCCAAAAGGGGGAGAAGTCTTATACTATACTAGTATTATACTATCCTGTTATATATACTAGAATCATGTTTATATTTTACTTGAAAAACTAACGCATATTTTCAGGAGAAGCTTAAGTATTACTGCAGGTCACAGATTTCTACTCAGTATTTGTCATCATAAAAAATGGGGAGATTGTTGAACCCAAGGTTTCAAGTCTCGTATCTACGTATAGATTTTAATGATAACAAATAAATTTCAAGACTCAACCTCAAGTTGTCTACGCATGAATAAAGTTAAGTACATCAAGAAATCAAGCATGAACAAGAAAGAAAACAAGTTTACAAATGAAGCTCATAGAGTAATTTTGTACATCTCTTGATAAAATTTAAAATTGGATTAAGGCTCAAAATTAATATTTTCTCGTAAAACATCAAATTGCATTTTTCACATGTGCATGACATCATTAAAAGTTTTAATTTCGAAAATTATATTTTATATGTGCATGACATATGCAATGACTTGATCAAAAGGTTTAAACTCAAAAATTATATTTCACATGTGCTTAACATATGCATGACATCATTAAAAATTTTAATTTCAAA
This sequence comes from Platycarya longipes, assembly GCA_036559045.1. Classification (NCBI taxonomy): domain Eukaryota; kingdom Viridiplantae; phylum Streptophyta; class Magnoliopsida; order Fagales; family Juglandaceae; genus Platycarya; species Platycarya longipes. The sequence continues at coordinate 15,680,444 of CM071802.1, read as the reverse complement.
AATTATATTTTACATGTGCATGACATATGCAATGACTTCATCAAAATGTTTAAATTCAAAAATTATATTTCACATGTCTTGACATATACAATGACATCATGAAAATTTGTATTTTGAATTTAGAAGATGATTGAGTGTCATCTTTTGACATGTACATGTGTTGTTTGAATATTTTGAAATATAAATGATGTTGTCTTGAAAAGAGATGCTTTTATTTGAATATTTTGAAATATGAATGATGTCTTCACATTTTTTAAGATTTGAAATTGAAGACTCATTTGCCTATAAATATCTCACTTGAGATTTTGCAAAATCACAACAACAAGATCTTACACATCAATTACAAAATGTTGCATGATTCTTTCAAATCCCTTATTCTCTCTTTTCTAAGTTTTGTGCCTTAATCCTTGTTCATTTTGAGGGAGATATAGGTTGCGCTGTATTGTTTTTATTTCACTCATTTAGGAGTGTACTCTGATAATCTACCAACTATTAGCTCTTGTATTTGTAAGAGGGTGCGTATAACCCTTGTGTGTGTAGAAGGTGTTCTACACAGGGAATAGTTGAATCTCCAAGTGTGAGGTGATTGCAAGTGTAGAGGGTATTTTACACAGATTATTTGTAGCAGTGTTGCTCAAAGGTGTAATAGGTTTCTATCTCCACCTGAATGATATTGAATAGTGAATTTGAGATTCTTAAGTGGTAGCTTGAGGCGAGGACGTAGACAGTGGGGTTGAACCTCGTTAAAATACTGAGTTTGCTTTTTCTTGCCTCTACTCTTTATATTTCCTGTCGCTTCGTATTTTATCTATATTGTGTATTTGATTTATAATTGTTAATTTTTCTAATATAACCCAATTCACCTCCCCTCTTATGTTAGTCATCTGGGCAACATCTTGCAATATGACTTGGACACGATGTTGCTACCAAAAATCTGGTTGGTGAAGTTGGGGGAGCTTGGTTTGGCTTCAATAGTCCAACCTTGAGTTGCCCACCTTTGTGGGTGGACAACTCCTCTTGTGTGCACACACGTCCAACCTCGGGTCATCTACCTCTACAACCTATCTACTCCATCCTCCCCTTAACCTCCAAACTTCGTTCGAACAACAATCAAAAGTTTCCAACAAGATATTTAAACAACTTCGAGGTCCTTTGTGGACCTCCCAATCAAATTCACAAAGAGATAAGTTATCGTGTTGTTTTCCTTGTGGAGAAGTGATAACTTTTCAAGAATTCACCAAGCAAGAGTCTCTTAAGTTTGACTCTCAATGAAAGTACCAATTTAGGGTGTTGGGGACCTCGATCACACTTCCAACCACCTAAGGGGGTCCTCATCTCCTTTGTTCTCCTTGCAATGTCCGAGTGGGCTTCTTTGCTTGGTGATGGTCACTTGGGGTGACAATGGTGGCTTAGGCAAGGTGAAGCTTGCGTGTATGATGGGTTATGGTTAGGTTAATCTCGAGTTGTTTGAGAAGGGGGTGCACGACAATTGGGCTTTGGGGTGTTGGCGCTACTTGCACTTGCTAGGGTTTGGTGTGGCCGAATGAGTCTAGGGTTGGGAGATGGGAAATTTAGCCCAGGGTAGTGAGGTAATTCGGCTAGGGCTTAGGTGTAAGATTATCCCTTAATTGATGAAAGTTTGAATTTCAAATGGATAGGGGGATGGTCGAATATGGTTGGTGGGGATATGGGTTGGATTTGATTGGGAATATGATTGGATGGTGTTTAGGTTGGGATTGGATTTGATTGATCAATCAATGTATTTATGGGAAGATATTGTGGGATGTGTAAGGCAAGTGAATTGGCTCAATATGGTAAGTATATGGGGATTGAGTGGCTGGCTATAGGGTTTGGTGGGAGTGGGCGTGTAAGGCTACGTATGGTAAGTCATTTGGTGGGTAGCCGAGTATAGGATGTGGGGATTCTTTGGGCTGGTCGACTAGGATGTTTGGAAGTGGAGAAACTTCAAGAAAAACACCCAATAAAATGGATGAACAATTGATGAACTTGAAGAACATAGAGGAGAACTCGAAATTGCACAAGCCTTCCACTGGTGGTTTTGGCAACCACACTTCAACAAATACAACCAATGCTTCAAATGATCCAACAAGACTTCCAAACATGCAACAAACCTCCAACAAGAAATCAACAATCCAAGAACTCTAAATAGACAAGAACACCAAAAATGAAAAGAACCTCAAAGCAAACCAAGGTGGTTCGGCCTTCACACTTCAACAAGCACCAAGAACACTTCAACGTAATGCAACACAACAACTCACTCACTCACAAATGAAGGACTCGAAATTCACAAGTGGTGTGAATTTCAAAAATCTCAAGAACAAACATACTCATTCTCACTCACTCACTCTTGCACCAACAATGAAAAATATCTCAAAATATTATTGATAAACAAAATGATAAAATGATAAGTTGGAACAACACCGATTCATGAATTGCACGGTGTGTTCCTCTTCAAGGGGATTCACAAATTGCACTCCGAGAAACCCAAGTGTTAGGCACTGAAAAGACAATCCAACCACAAGTGGCCGACCTTACTCTCTCTCAAGGGTCACTCAAATTGTCAATTGTCCAAAAAGATATGAAAGTAAAGCCTAAGGGTCCTATTTATAGAGTCTTACAATTTGGAAACTCCAAAAAGGTCCCTGGTCAAAATAACTAATTAAAATAATATTCAAATATAATAAAATAAATAAAATAAGAAAATACGATAAATGGTGGGCTCCCAAGGGTGGTGTGGCGGTGGCATACATGGCTTAGTGTGCGACATGGGGCACGACTGGGCTGGTCTATGTGTAGTCCTGCATGGCCTTTGGTTTCGTGGCATGGCATGGTGCCATATGCTAGTCTGATGGTGTGCCTGACATGGCATTGTGCAGGGCCAACTAATGGTGGGCCTGATAGGGTGCCATGCATGGGCCTAATGGTAGGCACAGGGTGATGTCGTGCTGCTGCATTGCAGGGCCCAAATAGGTGGTCTGGGTGTTGGTGTTGCATGGCGTGGGCTGGATGGCATGCATGGTGCACATGCCACTAGCCTAACCTACAAGGCACAGGTTGGAGCCGTGCGCTATATAGCATGCCACTAGCCTCGCCTACTAGGCGCATGCTGGTGTCGCGCACTGGATGGCATGACTGTGAGGGCATGCCACTAGTGTGTTAAGGCTTGGGCCAAGGCACGCAAGTAGGCCCAGAGTGGTGTTGTCAGGGATACCTATGGATGGTGTCAAGGTGTGAATCAGGGCCATCCGCCTAGGGTTTCTAACACTTGTGCGCCTACCGGCGGTCACCATTTGGACTGCCTGCAGTTTCTGTTTCCGACGGACAAGTGACCGGCAGGTCATTCTGTCGGGAACGGTCGCTGCTAGAGCGCGGGTAGACTTGCCTGTAATGTGTGAGTCCACCACGTTGGGAAGAAGGGGGGCGACGCCGGCACCCACCACATGGGTCGCCAGCGTTTTCTATCCCTGGTGAGCCCACGGCCGATGGCTTCGCTGGGGAACCCCCCCAGTCACATCTTGTCCACGGCGAGAATGCCATGCCCAGCCTATCCATTGCTTGGATGAGCTGCCGGCGGCCACCATTGAGGCAGTCGGCGTCCTCTAAACCCGACGAGACCACCCCCTTGGCAGCACCCTCTCAACTTGCCCAGCTCGCCATAGCAGCATGACCTCACCATGCACGCCCCAGCTCACCCTCTCCCATGCACAAGCTCGCCACCCACCACTCGCCACATACCGTTTGCGACACCATGCATGGAACCACACTATTCGTGCAGTCAGGATGCACCAACTCGGGACACTTGCACAAGGACACTACTCAGGAAGCCATACTCGAACCTCAGCTCACCTTACATACTCGGACCGACTGCATCACCTCTCGGGACCATGGTCTCGCCATGCACACAACTTACCACTCAAGACTCACTTGAACCACAGTACCATGCATGGAGTACAGCCCGAGATGCTTCAACACTCACGGCTCCACCCACTTGGGAGCTCCCAATTACTCACCCACTCATTTCGCCAGACATACACTCGAGAAACACACCTCACTATGCATACACTGGATTCCACAAAATGCCCCCCAGATGAACTTATACACATCATGCATCTTCGGGACTTGTCAACCAAGTCTCTCCCATTCGGGACTTGTCTACTTCTCCATTTTATTTTCTTGGACATGTTACTCACCACCTCGAATTATAGGAACTCAAAGCCAACGACTCAACATGCTCAATTATGACAAACTTTACGTCCCAACGTGCATGCACGGGTCGGGCTAGGAACACACTCAAACTTGAATCTAGGCATGCCACATGGCAGGGAAGCATTGCGACCACTGGACTGGGTCCAACTCAGACTCAGCACATGCATGCTCGAAGACAACAACCACAAGTCTACAAAAATCAACTGTGGCCACTTAGTATCTCCGGCTGGTATCACTCATAGCATGTAAATTCATTTTCCTACTAATGAAGTTATTTTTGTAGCAAGAAGCGACAACACATCTCCTGCGACGGAACGAGGTCCGCGCTCTTGTCAGACACCGGGACAGCAGCAAATTGCAGGGGTTGAGTCTTGAGCCCTCGTCCACTCCTAAACTCACGCATTATAATTCGCCTAGAGGTTGAGGCTCAAGGCTAGGGCCCCAACTCGAGCACATTCGTAAACCCTCTCCGCCTCTCCATCAGTAAGGCATGCAAATTGCAGGGTTGAGTCCTGGGCCCTCATCCACTCCTAAACCCACGCATCCTAGTTCGCCCAGAGCTTGAGGCTCAAGGCTAGGGCCCTAGCCCGAGCACACTTAAGGCTTGCGGGATTGAGTCCTGGGCCCTTGCCCACTCCTAAACTCACACATCATAGTTCGTCCAGAGGTCGAGGCTCGAGACTAGGGCCCCAGCCCGAACACACTCGTAAACCCTCTTCGCCTTTCCATCAATAAGGCACGCAAATCATGGGGTTGAGTCCTGGGCCCTCGCCCACTCCTAAACCCTCGCATCATAGTTTGCCCAGAGGTCGAGACTCAAGGCTAGGGCCTCAACCGGTGCACACTCTTTGCCTCCCCATTAGCAAAATGATAGTGAATCGCAGGTTGAGTCGAGGGCCTTGCCCGCTTGTAAACACATCTCCATCGCCGGCTCTGACCATCATCGGATCGCCATTGTGAGTGTGTGAAATACTGGCATATAACAACGCTTTACTGACAATCGTTCATCGCAGGTTTTCGTTACCTCCTAGGGAACGAACCACCACCTCCTTAGAGTTTGAGGTACCAAATACATGCAAAGAAGACAATGACAAAATGAAACAAAGGCGCTCCCATATTCATGGTCGAACTCATCTTCCGCTACTTTTGAGCTCCTTGCTCCCACATTGGCGGTCAAGTCTATCTCCCGCTCAACCAAGCCCCGCGCTTGTACTCTACACCATCAAATGTTTTGGAATTTCAGCACATTACAACATTTTCTTAATTATTGTTTTTACTTGTTTCGTACCTTGGGCTCAGAAGTTGAAGTACCGCCTTCTCAGAGTTTAGATGGCATATGTTTTGAAATTCCCACCAAAGTATATTTGCTAAGAATTTGCAGGGTACTGTGAGGGAGAAGAAAAATGGGGCCCAGGCTTGCTGTCTATTGCACTAAAGGACAAAAGTGAGGGGAGGTGATGAGATTAAAGAGCATGGGGTGGCCAGGAAATGGAGGCTGACAGTTGTAGGGGCATGGGAGTGCAGGTGAAGAATGACCAAGAATGTCAATGCATGAGGTATGCGGACAAGCAAAAGCAAAAGAGAAGAGGAAGAAAGAAATGGACTGGTCACGCAACCTAGAAGATTATAAAAAGGCAACAATCAGATGAAACAAGGGGGCTTGCTCTCTCAGACCAACTCATGGTTTCCTCTCCAGCATCATCTTCTTCAGCCTTCTCAGAGGGATTCGAGAGCTCCAACTAGTAGATTTTATTCATACATTTATATATATCTTTCTATGTACAGTGAGCCATGAGAGACTATAAAAACACTTATTATAGTAGATTCCCTTCCCCAAAACTCCATGGACATAGGCCTTACGCTGAACCATATAAATATTGTGTCCATCTCTATTTATTCATCTGCTATCATTGCACGCACAGCCACATCAGAATCTCACCGGGAGCCCCAAACGACACCGAACCCCCTTGTTTTGGGGAATCGCACCAGTGGGTTGGGAACAACACTTTCTCCTACCTCGGCTTGTTGACCGACTTTTTCAGCATCAACACAAACAAATAATAAAAAAAAAAATTCTCGTCATGAAAAACAAATTTTCAGTCAAGAAAATCATAACAAGCACGCCAGAAATAAATCGGAAACAACAGATTGACCCGCTCTAATATTAATGTTAGAAATACTATATTAAAGTACACAACAGAAATGATATTACCTCGTTGAAAATATCTCGGATCTAGTACAGATGTTCCATGAATTTTTCGACGTTGTTGTTCAACCAAAATCTGCACACCGATGGTGGAGTATGCTACGTGGTAGAAAATTAGAGTAATACCCATATAATCCATAGCCTAGATGCCTGGACTAAAAAGAACCATTTTTGAGAGAGAGCACTTATTCAACTAGTGAGCCATCCAAAAGGGAGAATGGCTATGTAAATAGCCCCTCTTAACGTAAACCCCAAGAGGAGGTGAAGCAGTACCCACTATGGGTGCTCTCTTCTTACACAAAAATAATATAATAGATCAAATTAGGATTGAACAAATGAATGTGAATAAAAGATTCCAAAAGAATAGAGAGAGAACAAGGGGCAGTCTGCACTTGCATATGGAGCAATCAACTTCACTTGGCCCTCTGATGAAGTAGCATGTTTATGGTCAATTCGTTATGGAAAATGATAAAGATACTATTATTTGAGTCTTGTTCCGAGTCAAGTCCCTTTATTTTTTAATTGAATGATTAAGGAAATATTATTTAATAGTATTATATATATTTTCTTTTTTTTAAAATGTTTAAAAGCATTAAAAAAATGATGAAAAATAAAAAGATAAAAAAATAGCCTAGCCAAATCGGGACCCAAGTAACGGAGCTGTAGCAGCCCCCATTAGTTATATATACTAGTCTGATTGGAAAGTAACTCATCCAAATTTTCTGGAATTTGTTACCCAAAATTTGAATCAGCCTTGTAATAAGATGGTTTAAAAAGATGATTTTTAAACGGAAGAGACTGATCATGAAAATAGCTTTAAAGAATTGGAACGCCTCAATTTTTGGTGATATCTTTTAGAAGTTAGCTTAAATAAGAGGAGTGGTGGAACTGACACTACAAACATCAAACTCAAAGGCTAATCTACGTCATTTGCAGAAGTTAGAATATGAGTATGATCATTTGCTTCAAAGAGAAATATTTTAAAAGCAAAAGTTTAGAACAAGTTGGCCCAAAGAAGGGGAAGAAACTCGAAATTTTCTTGTCAGAAGCTTTGGCATAAAAGGATAAAATCAAGGGTTGTTTCATGGACCCTTCCTAATGGGATAGTTTCTTGCAATCATGGTGAAATAATATCTAATACTGTTGATTTTCTTCAATCTCATTTAACTTCAGCTGACTGTTTCATGTTACACTAATAGTATACAAGTCATTTCACAGTTAGTTAAAGATGAGGATAATGTGAATATGCTGAGGTTAGCTACTATAGAAGAAATAAAAGCTGCCATCCAGTTAATTCAGCACCTAGGTCAAATGGTTTTTCGGCAGTTTTTTTCTCTATTTGTTGGGAAAATGTTGGTTATGATGTGTGAGATGCTTTGTTGGATTTCTTTAAAAGGTCTCCCTTCCTACTTCTTTTCAACATTCTTTCATTACTTTGACTGCAAAGTTAATGATTGAGTCACATTTTCTAATTTCTACCAGTTAGCTTATGCCAAGTTTCATGTAAAATCATATCTAAGATTCTTGCAACTAGGCTTGGATCTTTGATGCCAAGACTTGTCTCCCCACAGCAAGGTGCTTCTGTTGAGGGTCAGCTTATTCCCGTAGGCCAAGAACTTACAGCTTATCAAAAAAATCAAGAGAGGAAATGTCATTTTAAAAGTGGATATGTCAAAGGCAAGGATGTAAATCGGTATGGTCCGGTACGCTTTGGTCCAAGAGATGATGGACCAAAATTTTTGATCTATTATTTTTCCTAGATTGGATGGACTGGCAGCTGTCGGTCCGTTCTATGACAACCCGATTTCTTTGATTAATTTTATAATAGAATGATCATATTTATTGTGAAAATTGTTTTAGCTTGCTTGTTTTAGTTCAATTAGAAATATATTTGTTACACATATATGGATTTCTTTAGTATTGGAAAGGGGAACAAAAACTATAGAAATTCCTTTATGGTGTTATTGTTATTATTTTATCTTATTCTATTTTTTTATATAGCTTAATAAAAAGAACAATTCAGGTGATATAGCCTTTGGAAAGTCAAGAGTAAAATTCGAAATAGGGAATTGAAGGAGAAATCAAGTGGAAACACATGATGAAATCGGATTGGTCTGTTCTGAGCAGTTTCAACATCCTTCGATAAATTAGTTCTGTCATAACTCTTTTGTCTGATCTCTAAATAAGGTGATTCCAATTTCCATATAACCCTAAGATATATATATATATATATAACTTTTATGTTTTGAGTTTTTGGAAATATGGACTCAATCAAATACAAAATTGAGATTGAAGTAGCAGAACTAAATTTGGATATATAGGCATTGACTTTGAAGTTGACTAAGGATTTTGAATAAGATTAAGTCTTTGGATTATTTTCTCAATTATCCTGAGATCTTGATAAGAGTGTAGATATATGGCAAATGAGGAGATTTTATCTAGGAAATTCCGTATGAGACAAGAAGGAATATCTATCAAACACTTGGTATGCCCAAATTGGTATTCTTGGGCTGATCTGTCGACTTTCAGTAGAATAATCATAACTTTGTCATATGAGTTTCGAATAAAGTGATTCTAGTTCATATAGAACCTTAATAGGAAGATATAGAACTTTCATGTTTTGAGTGTTTGAAGATAAGGACCGAATCAATGACTAAATCTGGTGTAAAGTGGACGGATAGGAATATCAGTCAACTAGTAACTGACTTAAGCAAAGTGCATTGATTTTGGCAATGTGATGAAAATTTTGATGGGTTCTTATTCTTTTTGACATATTAACAGGTGTAGGGGGTATGTGGCAAAATGAGAGAATTCATATAGAAGCCTTGGTTGACAAGAAAACTTTACAAATGGAAAGATTAATAAGTCAGTCACGTCATGACGAGGACTAGCGATATGCCCATATGACTAACGTGCCGGCAGAGACCTAAGCCTGTCGATGATACAAAATAAGTAATATTCGATGGGGATGCCTGTTGATGATACGAAACAAGTAAGACTCACAATTTTATGAAAGAAAAAAAATAAGAGTTTAAGTATGATAGAGTGGGTCCATGAAGAGCATAAGTTTAAGTCATGCATGAGTCACATGAAGCATGCCATAAATGCATACTCTGACTGTTTGACTTGTATGTGATTATTTCACGATTTCTATACTTTTATTAAATTACGTGTGTACTTATTGAGATTTCCAAGGAAATCTCACTCTTGTATATTTCTATTTTTGGAAAAATAAAATTATGTGACAGGATTGATGACTAAGAAAAAGGAAGGCTTGATGATTTAAGAAAATTCAGAGGAGCCTGGATGGTCATGAAGTTAGTCTAGGTTTTAAGAATAAGTTATGTATATGACAAACAAAATTAACTGGGTTATGCATGTAAGGATACAATGTTATTATAAGAATGAATGGTGTGGATATTGTGATTTTATTTTACCATATGATCATTAGAAAATTTTTATTCAGAACTTTTTTGCTGCGATTTGCATTAAATTTTAGTAAGTACAGAGGTGAGTAGTCTAGCGTTACTTATCCTGACACTTCAATTTGCGTTGAATTATGAACGTAAATTGGGGGTGTCACACGTTCAGTTTGGTCCAATTAAATTTCTTTCTCAAATAAATTAATAAAAAAGTATAAAATACTAAATTAAAACTAAGTGAACTATTAAAATGGATTATGTAAGTAACTCAATAAAAGAGTATTTTATATAGTCAATGGTAATAAATTAGATGAAAATTACATTATTAACTTATATGCATGCGATTAAGAGAAAAGAAAGCCTTTGCTCTCGACATCCTTCACCTCACCCTCCCCTCCCCCCTTTGTAACCTAACCATAGAGAGAAATCACTTCTGTCGGCCCCCACTCTCCTTCTTTGACAGCTGACGCCGCTTGCAACGGTAGTGATGAACAACCGATCCTGACCCCTGACGGTTTACAAATTTGAGCCTCGTGACTATATGGTGAGATCCTATTATTTGGGTTTCTTTGAGTTGCAGAATCAGTAAGTAGATTTTGAGCAAATCTGAGTATTATTTGATCAAATCGATAGGGGATAGTTCTATAATTTCTTTAGCAATTTATATGGGTTTTATTTATTCAGATATTAGGGTTCTTTGGTTTATTCAGAATTACCATTGGGTGTTATTTCTTCAGCAATTTATTTGGGTTTCTTTGGGTGTTATTTTAATCAAATCGATAGGGGGTAGTTCTAGGCTTTAAAGCCTTTTTGTAATAGCCCTAAAAATCTTCATCTTAATTTAATTAACTAATTAAGGATTAATACACAAGATTAGTGGTAATTGGTGAAAGAACAAAATAGGCTTTGAAGAGATGGGCTTAGGAATGAGACCTTTGGAGAATGGATCAAGTGAATGGGCCAAGAGAGCAATGGTGAGTCCAAAAGCCCATAGAATGAGCCCATAGCCCATCAAGCCCATAGTTGAGACACTTGTCAATGGGAGAAAAATCCTAGGAAAATTATCCAAACCCTTGTAGGAAAATATTATTTGGTGAAGGTTGACTAGTAGTTGGATGCATGCCATGTAGGATTGAGTGTAGAATCTAATGGAATGATTTTTCCTACCATGGTATCTTGGAGGTACAAAACACCATCCCTTGACTTGCCAAGTGAGGTCATGAGGTGTAGGGAAGTTACAAGTGGCATAAGGAGAAGCTTGGATGAAGGGAGCTTGGAGTTTCGGTGGAGGCCAATCCGTGGGGTTCCTTGTGGAGTCTCATGGGGTATGGCCATCTACAAGTGATAGGACAAAGAGGAAGAGTGTGTAAGTGGATGAAGTACATGTGTAAGAAAGTATGGTGATGTGAAGAGAGGTATGGTGTATGTGTAGGTGATTGAAATGACAAAAACTAGGAAGAGAAGCAAAAGGGAGTTTCGGTGGAGCTAGCTTGGCCGGTCATGCCTTGCTCAAATTCCAAAAAGCATGGCTTTGGAATCACTTGGATGGACACATGAGAGGATAGGGGAATGATGATTGAGTGAAAAACAAGAAAATGGAGGCTAGAGGCACCAAGAAGCCGCCGGCCATAGGAAAGAAAGGAGAAAGGAGAATCATCTAGGTATGGCCAAGATTTGATCTTGGAGTGGCCTAGAGTTGTCAATCAACCCATCTATCTTTAGCCATGCCAAAACATGATGAGAAGAGTACCAAGGACCCTAGGGAAGGGAGCTGGCCGTGTGACCCTTAGGCAAAAAACCCCTTGAGCTCAAATCACTTAGACACATGCAAACACCCTCACTTCCTCTCCACCTCTCGGCCAAACTCACCCTAGCTATTCCTACTTTTGTTTCTTCTCTTTTCACCACCTATTTTGAAGAATCCTATAGTAGGAAAGTCAAAAGCAAGAGTGTGAAGGTGATCAATTCATTGGAGAAGGTTAGTGATTAAATCTATACAAGATTAGGAAGAACACACACACACATGTAACACTTTGTAATGGTTGGAAAGAAATAGAGCTTTCTTTGAGTTTTATGTTCATGACTAGACTAATGGGAGATTGTATATGTGTAATTTCAGATTTAAGCTAAAGCCTAGTAGGAGTGTTGTAAGTATACTCCCACTTTTTCCTTAACAAGTCTTATATATAGTGAAGTGATCATGTTTGTTGGATTAATGGTTGTCATTGCCATGATTGGATTGGAATGATTTTTCTTGCTTGAGATATGAGTATTCTTGGATAAATTTATATGATGGAGTAAGCTTAGAATATGAGTAGAAATGATGAATCAAGTGTTAGTTGCAAAAAGAAAGGAAAAAGCATGATTATTTGATGAAATGATGAAAATGATGCATGAAGGATTTTAGTGTTAAATATTAAATTGTGGTGTTGCTAAGGTAAAGATTTTATTTGAGGAACTAGTGATGGAATTGATTTATTCAAGGAGCATATTGTTGTAAGAAAATGAAAATGGATATAAGAATAAATTATTTGATTGGTATGGATGGAAATAATACATGTATATATGTTTGCATATGGAAGGAATGATCACTTGTGTATGATGTATAGAAATGTTTAATTGGGAATTGATAATATTTAAGGTTGAGATTGGAAGAGTAATATTATATTGTGATGTGGTGATTTTGTTTAGTTGAATTCATAGAAGAAACTTTTAGGAAAGGAAGTTTGAACAGACTAAGGGGAGGAATTCCCTAAGTTAAAAAGGTGGATGGAGGAAATAGAAATAACTAAATTTGATGTGAAATGGTTACTTAGGAAACACTAGGGTTTCGGTTACCCCTTGCTAAGGAGGGTACTTGATTCAATTTGATACTTTAAAATTGATTGGAGGAAATTGGAAGTCAAATGATGAAGGAAAACCCTAGAAACTCTCTAGGAGAATTCGGCCATGATGTGTTGGAGATGGGTCCAATACCCCACTTCAATCCTAGGCCCAATTTGGGTATAGAATATGATGACTAAGTAGGAAAATTATGAAATTATCCCAAGAGAGGGAGAAAGAAAATGAAATGTGAATGCACTCGAGCTTGTCTCGGGTTCTTGCATGAAAATAAGTAAGCATGCATGTCCCATGCATAAGTCATGAAAAGAAAGTTTTTAAAGTCAAGCATGTTTTTAAGAAAAAGAAAAGAAAAGAAAAGATGGAATTTTTTGAAAGAAAAGAAAGAAGTAAAGTTTTATAAGAACCCCAAAGGCTGGGACGGGGAAGTGCCCCAGTGGAACTCCCTGTCCACTCAGGAGTGTCTAAAGTCGAGTGGTAGCCCCTGGGTCGACGAAGAACAGTCGGCGGACCGTGTATGGCACCAAAAGGTGGCCGGAGCGCGGTAGCACCTAACGCTGGTGGGTGCCCAAGACGGATAAGGTGTAAGGACCTGCCGTTTTAAAGTTATATGACGCTCACTTTAGGGTGATGCGGTAACCAGCAGGGAACACGCGGTGCTAGGGGAACCGTGTTGTGTCTCATACATGTGAAAGAAAAAGTCATGACAAGAAGGGCTTTCGAGCCATAAGAAAGATCTGTATATGATAAGTGGCGCCTAAGAAAGAAAGAAAGAAAGAAAGATACGAAATGTTTTAAAGAAATGTTTTGAAAAGCAACGATGATATGAAAAGAAGTTTGAAAGAAGAAGTCTGCATGAAAGTTTATGAAAAGAAGTCTGAAAGAAGTATGTCCGTTTAAAAGTTTTTCATGAGCATGTGCATGAGTCAGTCATTCATTGCATGTGCATTAGTTAAGAATGTTTTGTTCACTTATCTGTATATCTGATATGTTCTGGTTTAAGTGTTAGTGTACTTGCTGAGATTTCTCCCGAAATCTCACCCCCCCTTTTTATTATCTTACTATTGCTCCCTTGGGAACAATAGAAGTCATTGCAGGACAGGATGGATCCACGGATTACGACTCTCGAGACGATGGGTCGGACCCTCATGGGCCCGACTAAGGCTGAGACTGCCGGGCCAGTGACCCTAGACCTGTTGGGTCAGTGGGCGGCAGAGTCGCTTCCTATGGCGACTTACTTTTTTGACGACCTACGCCCTACGGGGTGTTGTATGGTGCTGGGTGTTGACGGGCTCCTCCACTTGGGACGCCTGTTTACGTCATCCTCTGGGATGATGTGTGACGTAGGTCCAGGACTGAGTCTGGACAGCCTTCGTTATGGCCCGAACTATAAGAAGATAAAAGAAGAACCCGCCTATTAGTATGGTTGGCGGAGGGAGGAGTGGATCAGCAGCACCTTTATTTTGTATACACCGATGTACTTTTGGAAAAAATCTTCCCGCTGTTTTGGGAAGTACTTTTGTATAATACTGTTTACATTGGTGACTTTATTCTGATGTATATATATATGTGCTTGTGATGTTTAACTTGGGTTTTATTTTGTTAACCATGTGACGTGCGACAAGCGTAACGTTTCGTCGTTTATTTATGGCTTGACCTTTTTTCCGCTGCGATATATATATATAAAAAAAAAAAAAATAAGGCTCCCCTAAGTAAAGATGAGGGGCGACTTCCTTGTGACGTTCGTCCCCGGCGTCGCATTTTGCGTACGAACCCAAGCGCAAGTTGGGGCGCCGACAGCGGTGGTATCAGAGCAGTTAAGTCTCTGGGTAAGAAACCACAAGTCCTAGGAAAAAGAATCACATGGTTTAGGCTATGATTCTTTAGATTTAGGCTTGAATCTTTAGATAATGGATTGGAGATAGTGGTGATATACCAGTATGATGTGGTGAGTTACCAGGGTTGGAGCACAGGAGTTAAAGTAACTCATATGAAGATTATGCACTTTTCAGGGAAGAATGGCAGGAGGACGACGACGTGCCCCTACTCCAAGGCCCGAAGCCTTACCGAGAGTTAATGTTTCGAGTCCAATGCCAACTGTAGGAAATACGCCACTAATTTCGCCACCTCCGACCGGAGAAAGAGAGACTCCGAATACCCCGTTAGATGGTGGACAAGCGATAGCGGAAGCTATTCGTCAGATGACGGAACTAGTGAAGCACCAAATGGAGCAAAGCCGATGTCACCCGAGTGCCAGTGGAGTGACGGCAGGATGCCCATACGAGAAATTTCTGGTGTATCGGTACCCGAACTTTACGGGGACTGAAGGAGCTATGAAGGCCGACCGATGGATTATGGACTTGGAACGCACCTTCGAAATCAGTGGGTGCACGGAGGCGCAAAAAGTGCAATATGCTGGTCACCTATTGCAAGGGGAGGCCGGATTATGGTGGGACACGAAGAGAAGGTTACTGAGACAAGAACTGGGAGAGAATGTGGTCCTTACTTGGGATAGGTTTAAGACCGAGTTTGATAATCGATTCTTTCCGGAGTCGATTAAACAACAGAAAGCGATAGAGTTCACCACATTAGTGCAAGGAAGCATGACGGTGGACCAGTACGCCGCTAAATTTATGGAACTGACACGATTCGCCCCGCATTTGGTGATAACAGAAAAGATGCGAGCAAAGAAATTTCAGGATGGATTGCAGCCAAGGATTCGCAATCAAGTGGCTTGTTTGCGAATCGAAAATTTTCAAGAGTTGGTGAATGTGACGGCCATTGCTGAAGCCGAGCAGAGAAGTCTGATCAATCAAGCCCAGACTTACAAGAAAAGATATTTTCCATATTCTTCGGGGAAAGATATGGATAAGAGGAGAAGTACTCGTCCCATGGATAAAGGGAAGGGTAAAGTAGGTGGATCAAAAGGGACGGCTCCATTTCCACCATGTAGGACATGCGGACGCCCACATAAGGGAGAATGCCGCGCTGCAACAGGAGCTTGTTTTAGGTGTGGCCAAGTGGGTCACCTGATCCGTGATTGCCCACAGACAGCCCCTGGCGGAACGACAGTACCTGGAGGAAAGGCGAAGGCCCCTGTGAAGTCCAAGGTATACGCAATTACCCCGGGAGAAGTAGATGTGGACGACGAGGAGGCTATTAACGCCGGCATTATTACTGGTAACGATCTTAAAATTTTATCTAGAATTAAAGCATGATGACTTTCTTAAAGTAACCATGAGGAAGTTTTATATATATAGGTGAAATTATATTGATGCGTAATGTGGTATATGCTTTGTTTGATTCCGGCGCGACGAAATCCTTTATTTCTTATGATTGCGTGTGGAGGTGTAAGTTAGAAGTAGAGCCCTTGACTCGAAAAGTGTTGGTGGCACTCCCTGATGGGAAAACGTTTGGATGTCAGCGGATAGTGAGGAACTGCCCGTTAGAAATAGCTGGCGTAAGGTTCAACGCTGATCTGATAGTTTTCCATTTGTTAGGATTTGACGTGATATTAGGTATGGATTGGCTATCTAAGTATTATGCCAAGATTGACTGCCGCAAAAAGGAGATTACATTTGAATTGCCCGAAGAAGAGAAGTTGCGCTACGAAGGGGAAACAGTTCACTATGTTTCTTCTATAGTGACAGCGAAAAGAATGACGAAAAGTCTAAGAGGAGGAGCTGAAGGGTTTTTGATATTGTCCTTGAAAGCAGGCGGAGATACCAAGAATATTGAAGAAATTCTGGTAGTAAAGGAATTCCCCCAAGTATTCTCAGATGATTTGCCAGGATTACCCCCGGAACGGGAAACTGAGTTCACTATTGAACTTGAACCCGCAACAACTCCAGTTCACAAGGCACCGTATCGGATGGCTCCAACGGAATTGAAAGAATTGAAGACTCAAATCGAAGAATTGTTAGACAAGGGATTTATACGGCCTAGTTCATCGCCGTGGGGAGCCCCAGTTTTGTTTGTAAAGAAGAAAGATGGGACAATGCGGATGTGCATCGATTACCGAGGACTTAATAAGGTCACCATTAAGAATAAGTATCCGCTACCCCGGATAGACGATTTACTGGACCAACTGCAAGGAGCTACAGTATTTTCCAAGATAGACCTCAGATCAGGGTACCATCAACTTAGGATTAAGGAACGAGACGTACCCAAGACTGCTTTCCGAACTCGCTATGGACATTTCGAGTTCTTAGTCATGCCTTTCGGACTGACAAATGCCCCAGCAGCCTTCATGGATCTGATGAATAGAATTTTTCGACTTTACTTAGACAGTTTCGTCGTGGTATTCATCGACGATATTCTGGTGTATTCACGGAATGATGAAGAACATAAGGAGCATTTGGAGACAGTGCTGAAAATTCTACAAGAACATCAGCTGTACGCCAAACTTAGTAAATGTGAATTTTGGCTCCACGAAGTTAGATTTTTGGGCCATGTAATTTCAAGCAACGGAGTTTCTGTGGACCCTGCGAAAATAGAGGCGGTAACTGAATGGCCTCAACCGACGTCCGTTCATGAAATACGTAGTTTTCTTGGTTTAGCAGGATACTACAGAAGATTCGTTGAAGGATTTTCCAAGTTATCTGGTCCTTTAACGGCTTTGACAAAGAAGAGTGCCAAATACGTCTGGAATGACCAGTGTGAGCAGAGTTTTCAAGAGCTTAAGAAGAGATTGACTTCTGCCCCAGTATTGGCATTACCAGAGCCTCATAAACCATATGTAGTGTATAGTGATGCCTCAAAGTTGGGTTTGGGATGTGTACTAATGCAGGAAGGACGAGTAGTCGCCTACGCGTCCCGACAGCTTAAAGATCATGAGCGAAATTATCCCACCCACGACCTGGAATTGGCAGCGGTAGTGTTTGCGCTGAAGATTTGGAGGCACTACTTGTATGGAGAAGAATGTGAGATATACACGGACCATAAAAGTTTAAAGTATCTGTTTAGTCAGAAGAATCTAAATATGAGACAAAGAAGGTGGATCGAGACTATAAATGATTTCCGGTGTGAGATCAAGTACCACCCGGGAAAAGCTAACGTGGTGGCAGATGCTTTAAGCCGAAAATCACAAGTAGAGGAACCATCAGTACTAGCCAGTATGCAAGATATGCTAGTAAAGAGTCAA
Organism: Platycarya longipes; assembly: GCA_036559045.1. Taxonomy (NCBI): domain Eukaryota; kingdom Viridiplantae; phylum Streptophyta; class Magnoliopsida; order Fagales; family Juglandaceae; genus Platycarya; species Platycarya longipes. The sequence continues at coordinate 15,662,605 of CM071802.1, read as the reverse complement.
CCTGGAAAAGCGATGTTAGCAACAGTCCAAGAGATTATTTCTCTGACCGAAGATGAAATCCGGGAAGGACAACGGCAAGATACTAATCTGGAAAAGATCCGAACAAACTTACTCGAAGGAAAAGGGTCACCTCATTTTACTGTGTCTGATGATGGAACGTTATACTTCGGAAAGAGAACAGTGATACCAGATAATCCAGAACTTAAGGAAAAGCTTATGAGGGAAGCACACTGCACCCCTTATACAGCCCATCCTGGAAGTACCAAAATGTACCGGGATCTGAAAGAAAGATTTTGGTGGGAAGGTATAAAGAAAGATATAGCTGCCTTTGTGGCAAAATGTTCTGTGTGTCAAATGGTTAAAGCGGAACATCAACGCCCCGCAGGAATGCTGCAACCTCTTCCAATTCCGGAATGGAAATGGGAAGATATTTCAATGGATTTCGTAATAGGATTCCCAAGAACCTCGGCGGGAAGAAACACAATATGGGTGATAGTGGACAGATTATCAAAGAGTGCCCACTTCCTACCAATTGCAAATACGGACTCAATGGAAAAATTGTCTCGAATTTATGTGAAAGAAATAGTTCGTTTGCACGGAGTGCCAAAAACGATTGTCTCAGATAGGGATCCAAGATTTACCTCTCACTTCTGGCAAAGTTTACAAAAGAGAATGGGATCCAACTTGAAGTTTAGCAGCGCCTATCATCCGCAGACTGATGGTCAGACAGAACGGACTATTCAGACTTTAGAAGACATGCTACGGGCGTGTGTGCTAGACTCTAGTGGCGACTGGGAGAGTCTTTTGCCCTTGATTGAATTCGCTTACAACAACAGCTTCCAAGCTACTATCCAGATGGCACCGTACGAAGCTTTGTATGGAAGAAAGTGCAGATCTCCGTTATATTGGGACGAAGTCGGTGAAAGCAAAGTGTTAGGGCCCGAGTATTTGCAAGAAGTTAAGACTCAAGTAGAGCTGATACGGGAAAGGATGAAGACTGCCCAAAACAGGCAGAAGAGCTACGCAGATCGAAGGAGAAGACCCTTAGAATTTGTAATTGGCGACTGGGTATATATTAAGATTTCGCCAATGAAGGGAGTGGCCCGATTTGGCAAGAAAGGAAAATTAAGCCCTCGTTACATCGGACCATATGAAATTTTAGAAAGAGTCGGACCAGTGGCTTATCGTTTGAATCTACCAGTAAATCTACAAGGAGTCCATAACGTATTTCATGTGTCGTCTTTAAAAAGGAGTTTCGGCGACAAACCCGCGACGGTAATGGACCCGAGTACCATCGAGCTACGCCCGAATTTAACCTATGAAGAGTGGCCGACTCAGATTACCGATCGCAAGGAACAAGAATTAAGGAATCGAAAAATCTCCTTAGTAAAAGTATTGTGGAATAACCCGGCATTTCAAGAAGCAACTTGGGAACGCGAAGACGCTATGAGGGCTAACTACCCTCATTTGTTTGAAAATTCCTAATGTATTTGATTTCCGTTTAGCTAAGTTTTGATTGTAAATGAATGATTGCTTTGCTTGAATGTATGAACAATTGATTGGTGTTTTGAATGCTATATTTATTAGAATACCTCATCGCACTGTAAATAACTTTTAATAAAAAAATTTACCCAGGTTATGGCCAGAACTAGAAGAACCCCACGCATGTCAGTAGCTACCATAGCCCAATTAAGAGAGAGGAGGGAAATCAGACAAAGAATCTTGAGTAGAAGGCGTGAAAGAGAGAGGATACAGAGGCTTAGACACCTGGAGCGATGTGAGAGGCATCGTACTCATCGGATGGATATAGGACCTAAAGGGGACCCCGTATTTCGTAGAGCTACGCCGAGTGAAGAGCGACAACCCCCTAACCCTTGGATGAAGGGAGAGAGAGAGCAATTGCGTAGAATAGTACGGGGAAAAGCAAGTGAACCAAACATAGAACCTTTGGAAAATTCTGATACCTCTAATGATCGCATAAGACAAAGAATAGAGGGGATACCCCGAGTGGAAACAGAAGAAGAAATAGTACACAGATTGAATGAATTAAAGACGAACTTGTATTACGACTCGGATTTAGATGCTATATTTTATTTTTCTCAAGATTCGGTGACTGAGGAAGAAGGAGTACCCACTTATTCATCGTCAGAAGAGTCCACTGCTAATACTCCTCGAGGTATGATAAAAATTTATTATTATCCTTCATATCATCACATGCATTGATTTCGAGGACGAAATCTTTTATTAGTGGGGGAGGATGTAATAGCCCTAAAAATCTTCATCTTAATTTAATTAACTAATTAAGGATTAATACACAAGATTAGTGGTAATTGGTGAAAGAACAAAATAGGCTTTGAAGAGATGGGCTTAGGAATGAGACCTTTGGAGAATGGATCAAGTGAATGGGCCAAGAGAGCAATGGTGAGTCCAAAAGCCCATAGAATGAGCCCATAGCCCATCAAGCCCATAGTTGAGACACTTGTCAATGGGAGAAAAATCCTAGGAAAATTATCCAAACCCTTGTAGGAAAATATTATTTGGTGAAGGTTGACTAGTAGTTGGATGCATGCCATGTAGGATTGAGTGTAGAATCTAATGGAATGATTTTTCCTACCATGGTATCTTGGAGGTACAAAACACCATCCCTTGACTTGCCAAGTGAGGTCATGAGGTGTAGGGAAGTTACAAGTGGCATAAGGAGAAGCTTGGATGAAGGGAGCTTGGAGTTTCGGTGGAGGCCAATCCGTGGGGTTCCTTGTGGAGTCTCATGGGGTATGGCCATCTACAAGTGATAGGACAAAGAGGAAGAGTGTGTAAGTGGATGAAGTACATGTGTAAGAAAGTATGGTGATGTGAAGAGAGGTATGGTGTATGTGTAGGTGATTGAAATGACAAAAACTAGGAAGAGAAGCAAAAGGGAGTTTCGGTGGAGCTAGCTTGGCCGGTCATGCCTTGCTCAAATTCCAAAAAGCATGGCTTTGGAATCACTTGGATGGACACATGAGAGGATAGGGGAATGATGATTGAGTGAAAAACAAGAAAATGGAGGCTAGAGGCACCAAGAAGCCGCCGGCCATAGGAAAGAAAGGAGAAAGGAGAATCATCTAGGTATGGCCAAGATTTGATCTTGGAGTGGCCTAGAGTTGTCAATCAACCCATCTATCTTTAGCCATGCCAAAACATGATGAGAAGAGTACCAAGGACCCTAGGGAAGGGAGCTGGCCGTGTGACCCTTAGGCAAAAAACCCCTTGAGCTCAAATCACTTAGACACATGCAAACACCCTCACTTCCTCTCCACCTCTCGGCCAAACTCACCCTAGCTATTCCTACTTTTGTTTCTTCTCTTTTCACCACCTATTTTGAAGAATCCTATAGTAGGAAAGTCAAAAGCAAGAGTGTGAAGGTGATCAATTCATTGGAGAAGGTTAGTGATTAAATCTATACAAGATTAGGAAGAACACACACACACATGTAACACTTTGTAATGGTTGGAAAGAAATAGAGCTTTCTTTGAGTTTTATGTTCATGACTAGACTAATGGGAGATTGTATATGTGTAATTTCAGATTTAAGCTAAAGCCTAGTAGGAGTGTTGTAAGTATACTCCCACTTTTTCCTTAACAAGTCTTATATATAGTGAAGTGATCATGTTTGTTGGATTAATGGTTGTCATTGCCATGATTGGATTGGAATGATTTTTCTTGCTTGAGATATGAGTATTCTTGGATAAATTTATATGATGGAGTAAGCTTAGAATATGAGTAGAAATGATGAATCAAGTGTTAGTTGCAAAAAGAAAGGAAAAAGCATGATTATTTGATGAAATGATGAAAATGATGCATGAAGGATTTTAGTGTTAAATATTAAATTGTGGTGTTGCTAAGGTAAAGATTTTATTTGAGGAACTAGTGATGGAATTGATTTATTCAAGGAGCATATTGTTGTAAGAAAATGAAAATGGATATAAGAATAAATTATTTGATTGGTATGGATGGAAATAATACATGTATATATGTTTGCATATGGAAGGAATGATCACTTGTGTATGATGTATAGAAATGTTTAATTGGGAATTGATAATATTTAAGGTTGAGATTGGAAGAGTAATATTATATTGTGATGTGGTGATTTTGTTTAGTTGAATTCATAGAAGAAACTTTTAGGAAAGGAAGTTTGAACAGACTAAGGGGAGGAATTCCCTAAGTTAAAAAGGTGGATGGAGGAAATAGAAATAACTAAATTTGATGTGAAATGGTTACTTAGGAAACACTAGGGTTTCGGTTACCCCTTGCTAAGGAGGGTACTTGATTCAATTTGATACTTTAAAATTGATTGGAGGAAATTGGAAGTCAAATGATGAAGGAAAACCCTAGAAACTCTCTAGGAGAATTCGGCCATGATGTGTTGGAGATGGGTCCAATACCCCACTTCAATCCTAGGCCCAATTTGGGTATAGAATATGATGACTAAGTAGGAAAATTATGAAATTATCCCAAGAGAGGGAGAAAGAAAATGAAATGTGAATGCACTCGAGCTTGTCTCGGGTTCTTGCATGAAAATAAGTAAGCATGCATGTCCCATGCATAAGTCATGAAAAGAAAGTTTTTAAAGTCAAGCATGTTTTTAAGAAAAAGAAAAGAAAAGAAAAGATGGAATTTTTTGAAAGAAAAGAAAGAAGTAAAGTTTTATAAGAACCCCAAAGGCTGGGACGGGGAAGTGCCCCAGTGGAACTCCCTGTCCACTCAGGAGTGTCTAAAGTCGAGTGGTAGCCCCTGGGTCGACGAAGAACAGTCGGCGGACCGTGTATGGCACCAAAAGGTGGCCGGAGCGCGGTAGCACCTAACGCTGGTGGGTGCCCAAGACGGATAAGGTGTAAGGACCTGCCGTTTTAAAGTTATATGACGCTCACTTTAGGGTGATGCGGTAACCAGCAGGGAACACGCGGTGCTAGGGGAACCGTGTTGTGTCTCATACATGTGAAAGAAAAAGTCATGACAAGAAGGGCTTTCGAGCCATAAGAAAGATCTGTATATGATAAGTGGCGCCTAAGAAAGAAAGAAAGAAAGAAAGATACGAAATGTTTTAAAGAAATGTTTTGAAAAGCAACGATGATATGAAAAGAAGTTTGAAAGAAGAAGTCTGCATGAAAGTTTATGAAAAGAAGTCTGAAAGAAGTATGTCCGTTTAAAAGTTTTTCATGAGCATGTGCATGAGTCAGTCATTCATTGCATGTGCATTAGTTAAGAATGTTTTGTTCACTTATCTGTATATCTGATATGTTCTGGTTTAAGTGTTAGTGTACTTGCTGAGATTTCTCCCGAAATCTCACCCCCCTTTTTATTATCTTACTATTGCTCCCTTGGGAACAATAGAAGTCATTGCAGGACAGGATGGATCCACGGATTACGACTCTCGAGACGATGGGTCGGACCCTCATGGGCCCGACTAAGGCTGAGACTGCCGGGCCAGTGACCCTAGACCTGTTGGGTCAGTGGGCGGCAGAGTCGCTTCCTATGGCGACTTACTTTTTTGACGACCTACGCCCTACGGGGTGTTGTATGGTGCTGGGTGTTGACGGGCTCCTCCACTTGGGACGCCTGTTTACGTCATCCTCTGGGATGATGTGTGACGTAGGTCCAGGACTGAGTCTGGACAGCCTTCGTTATGGCCCGAACTATAAGAAGATAAAAGAAGAACCCGCCTATTAGTATGGTTGGCGGAGGGAGGAGTGGATCAGCAGCACCTTTATTTTGTATACACCGATGTACTTTTGGAAAAAATCTTCCCGCTGTTTTGGGAAGTACTTTTGTATAATACTGTTTACATTGGTGACTTTATTCTGATGTATATATATATGTGCTTGTGATGTTTAACTTGGGTTTTATTTTGTTAACCATGTGACGTGCGACAAGCGTAACGTTTCGTCGTTTATTTATGGCTTGACCTTTTTTCCGCTGCGATATATATATATAAAAAAAAAAAAAATAAGGCTCCCCTAAGTAAAGATGAGGGGCGACTTCCTTGTGACGTTCGTCCCCGGCGTCGCATTTTGCGTACGAACCCAAGCGCAAGTTGGGGCGCCGACACTTTTCGACTAGTAACTTGGCAAGTGATATTCTGTCTTGCTTATATGTATGGTTTCTTTGCAATTATTCATTGAAATATGCTCTGTCGTGCGTCGGAACATGCTCGACCAAAGGGAGGAAAATGATGGCTTGGACTGGGATGAACCAAAGGGAGGAACGATGTCAACACCCCCAGCCTACGTCTGGGATCTAACATAAGCTGAAGTGTCAAGACATGTAACACTAGGTTATATACCCTTCGTATATCTCAGAAGATAGTATGCATGCACCTAAATTACTAACAATATGTGATGCTTATCGCAGCGAAGAAAGGTTAATTCTTGAAGTATGCAAATAAAACTAACTTTGCACAGTAATCACATGGCAAAACATAATCATAAACCCATAACTTAATATTTACAATACCATAGAATACCAAGTTATACAGAACCAAGTTCTCCAAAATACTAACATGATTCATCATATAACTACCCCTCCTCACTAAAAAGGCTCCTTCTTAACTTCTATATATGCACTTCCATAATGAAACATATTCATACTAATTTCAAAATTCTGTTGAAGGTATTTCCTTGCTGGCGTCACATAGACACCGCTTAGGGACAAAGAGCCATTAGGGCTCAAGGATAGGAAAAACCCAACGCGAAGTCGCTCTTCTGCTAATGTGGATGCGTGTTGCCTCAAAACCTCCAACAAATAGTCATACACAGGAGGGGTGAAGTCATCAAAAAGAGAGTATTCAGTGGGCCCCTCAGAGCGTAGCTGAATCTCTCAGGTAGTTTGAGTCTCTATTTCTGCCATCTCGTCTTGCAATAATGTCTATCATTCCAAAATTAATGACAGATAAAATTCAAAGGATGAGATTTCAAATAATCTCAGTAAGTGCATAAATAACGTAAGAAAAGCATTAATAACATATACCGATAACATATAAATGCATATAATATGACCATGAAACTTTTAATCATGACTCATGTATGACTTATGCGTGACTTGTGCTTGACTAGTGCACATTTTTACAAAAATTTGCATATTTCCATAAAAAGGCTTCTATTAATACAGGTGCACCACTTTTCATGACTTGACATATCTTTTTCGTGAAATTCTTATTTTTCATACTTTCATTCTTATCCATGTAAATCTTAGTATGACAGTAGATCAAATTGCCTTCACTGTCATACTTATTCCTTAACCTCGACGGCAGATCAAAACGCCTTCATCATCGGGTTCTGAATCTCGACGGCAGATCAAAACTCCTTCACCGTCGGAATCCTTAGCTTGATAGTAGATCGAAATGCATTCACTGTTAGTTTTTTTGTTCACGTCAATCATACAACAGATCGAATCGCCTTCACCATCACGACATGAACTTTCTTATTATGGTGGCAGATCGAATAGACTCCACTGCTAGTTTTTCTTAAGTCCTTGAAATTCTTATAAAATTTCTTTCTCTAAATTGTTTTGAAAATTTTTTATGACCCAAAGCGAAAACTTGTGACGAAAAAGGACATGCACGTGCTCTTAAACACTTTTATGCATGCTACATGATTCATGGGTCATATAACATGTAAAATATACATGTTCAACTCATGGCATATACATATTATATTTGCACCGATAATTTTTCTTCAATTAAAACATAGATAATTCACTTGAAGGAGAATTAAAATAATTCATGCTTAACTCTAAAGTACTAGGCCAAATACCCTAGGGAGCTAGTTTTAAATTTCTTTTCTTTCTTTTGAACCAACTTACTCTCCTCTTAGCATAAAATAATCCTCATATCCTCATATCCTCATATCCTTATATAGGGGTGGAAAACTCAAAATACCTTAAAATAAGGGCCGAACCCTATAAACCCCAAATTTAGTTCTTTTGTCATCCCAACATCACATACCATTATCCAAGTTTTTAATTGTAATTTACTAAAATAAATCCTTGCTCTTTAGAAGGTTTTCTCCATATACCATACTACATTCCTTTAAAGCAACTTAACACAAACATCACATAGACTTAATCATCCAATGAGTATAATATGTACTCAATTAGAATAACTAACAACATGTTAGTTCTATATATACAAATATTTGATAGGATTGAGTTATAGGTGCACTTACGGGTTTTCCAAGGGATTTAACAAAGAGAGTCTGAAAGAGATACATTAATCTAAGATTAAAACCTATAAGTGGATTTTTCTAAAAAAACAAAACATCTCTTTTAAGCATGCTCTAGCCGAAAGTGTGAAGAGAGAACTCTCTCACTTCTTACATATTTTGAACATGGAAAGGTTCAAATGAAATGCTTACCTTGTGAGGGTGGTTTGCCTTAGAAATTCTTTGGGAAAATTCAGATACAATTGCTTTGGAGGAAGATTTGGAAGTGAATGTATGGGAGAAAGGTGGAGCTTAGTTTGGCCGAGAGTGTTAGAGTGAGAAGTGGAGGGAAGTATCCTACTATATGTTGGTTGATTCCTTATACCCAAAATGAGTAGAAGAAATCTTGGAAAATATATGAGACCATATTAGCCGATCCAAGTGTCCCTTAGATTATAGGTGATTCATCTTCTTTTTACTTAGGCTTAGTTGGCAAATTGATAAGACCTAAAGTTTATCCTTTACCAAAGTGGAAACATATAAGAAAATGACAAAAGTAGGTACAACAATATCTAAGGTAATTTCGGCAACCCCATTTCATCCTAGATGCAATCCGAATTTCACTCTAAACATGAGTCCATTGAGTGCCACTTGTCACATATACATGATCATCACATAGATATTTTACTTAGCTAAGTTAGTTTGCATAGGGTTAGTCGATGCTCACTTGTTTTCCCTTCTCATTTTCGAAAATCATCTCTTGCAAAATGACAAAACTTCCTTTTTTCCTACTTCTTAGTATTAAGTTAGTTTATCTTAATCCAAGTGTCCCTCCTTTGATCCCTAACCAATTAGATATTCTTCTAATACTCACCATGATTGAAATCTATCCAAGGAGATGTCCAATGTTTGGTTCCTCATTTGTTCCAATCACCACTTGCCACTTATTGATTCTTGTATCCCAAGCAAAGTAACATATATATATATATATATATATATATATATAAAATATGTCTTCAAATAGATCTAAACTATGGCCTCCAATTTCTTATATTCCCCTTCACATTCCTCACCAACTGCAACGTAACATATATAAAAAAAAATGTCTTCAAATAGATCTAAACTGTGGCCTCCAATTTCTTATAGTCCCCTTCACATTCCTCACCAACTTGGACTCAAGTTATAACGACTCAATATAATAGAAGGCTCATTCAATTGCTATAATAATATATTTCCAAAATGTTCCAAGAGAAATGACTAAAATTATTCTAAGGTAAAAATATAATCATCCCAAACATGGAAATCTAATACTAAAAAAAATATCGGGTTGTCACATCCTCCCCCCTAGAAAAAAGATTTCGTCCTCGAAATCGCTAAGGGACTATTTTAAAACTTATAAATTCAATTAGAAAGAGAATTTTATACTCTAATACTTGTGGCGGTATATTCTTTTGAGGATGAGTAGGAGTTTTCTTCTATTGTTAGAGATTCCTGAGGGAAGTAAAACACTGCATCTACATCCGAGTCATAATATATATTAACACCCATTTCATGAAATTTGTGTAAAATTTCTGATTTGGTCTCTTCAATTAGTTAACCCTCTACACGTTGACGCATATGATCCTCCGAAGTATCAAATAATTCTAAAAGCACTGACTTCTCGTTTTCTCCTTCCTCTTGGTTCATCCTACGTAAATATTCTCTTTCTGATTTTAACCAACTATGATGTGGTTGTTTTTCCTCATGTGGTAAGGCTCGTCTGAAAATAGCGTTTCCTTTATCATCTACATCCATAACATGTGTGCGATATCTTTCATATATATCAAATCTTTTTAGCCTCTCTGTTCTTAACTGTTTTTGTCTTTTAAGGCGAATTCTGCATCTAAGCTTTTCTAATATTTCTCTTAACTGATCTATTGATGACACTGACATTCGTGTGGTTCTTTTAGATCGAGTCATTTCCTGCTTAAGATTGGATAACAAGCTATTATAATTTCAAATACATCACACAAGAAAGCTAGGCAACAACAACAATTACATGCATACAAGGAATATACATTCACACAGTCATAGCAAAGTTTAAGTCAATGAAACAAAATACAACTAATCCTCAAACAAATGAGAGTAATTAGCCCTCATCACGTGCTCACATTCCCATGTGACTTCTTGAAAAGCAAGATTGGTTCAGAGTACTTTAACTAATGAAATTGAGCGATTCCTTAACGTTTGCTCCTTTTAGTCTACGATTCGAGTCAGCCATTCTTCGTAAGATAAGTTAGGGCATAAATTAATAATGTTTGGATCTATCACAACTACTGGCCCTTCGCCTAGACTTTTCTTCAAGGAAGATATGTGAAAGACTTTATGGACTCCTTGCAGTTTTTTTGGTAAAGCTAGATGGTACGCTATCGGTCTCACTTTCTCTACAATTTCATATGGTCCGACGTATCGGGGACTTAGCTTTCCCTTCATAGACGAGATTTTAAGGTATACCCAGTCACTTATCATAAAATCTAATGTCCTTCTATGCTTGTTTGCATAACTTTTCTGTCTACTTTGAGCTATTTTCATTCTATCCCGAATAATCTCGACTTGTTCTCTAACTTTCTGTAAATATTTGGGCCCCAATACTTTACTTTCACCAACTTCATCCCAATACACCGGTGATCTACATTTTCTTCCATATAGTGCTTTGTAAGGCACCAACTGAATAGTAGCCTGAAAGCTATTGTTATAAGCAAACTCAATCAACGGTAGAAAGCTTTCCCAATCACCACTAACATCCAACACACATGCTCGTAACATATCTTCCAAGGTTTGAATAGTTCGTTTTGTCTGCCCGTCTGTCTGCGGATGATAGGCACTAATAAATTTTAGATTGGTACCCAACATCTTTTGTAAACTTTGCCAAAAACGAGATGTAAACCTAGGATCTTGGTTTAAAACAATCATCTTAGGCACCCCGTGCAGATGTACTACTTCCTTAACATAAATTCGTGCTAACTTTTTCATTGAATTTGTGTTGGCTATAGGCAGGAAGTGAGCACTCTTTGTTAATCGATCAACCACCACCCAAATTAAATTCTTTCCTACCAATGTTCTGGGTAACCCAACCACAAAATTCATGGATATATCTTCCCATTTCCATTTAGGAATCAGTAGGGGTTGTAATTCACCGACTGGTCTTTGATGTCGGTGCCCTAGCTTGCGCTTGGGATAGTATACAAACCGTGACGTCGGGGATGAACATCACAGGGAAGTTCACCCCTCGTCTTATCGTGTACTATGGTTTTTTTTTTTAAAATAATGTTTTTGCAGTGGATGAAGGTCAAACCTTTCTAAGCGTACATCATATGGCTTAACAAAATAATATCCCAAAATATTGCATTACTATTAACATAAACATAAAGATCATCCATAATTGTTCATCCTTCCAAAATAACGGAAGACCAAAATATATGCAATACATACAAAAGCTGCATAGTAGATCCCCTACCATCTCCTCATAATCTAGGGGCTCCTTCTTAATCCTTTTGGTATTTGGACCATAACGAAGACGGTCCAAGTCCAATATCGGCCCCACCTCGCAACTCACCCCAAAGGATGACTCATACAAGCGACCCATATGGAGGGAATCGTCTATGCCAAGGACCAAGCAACACCCAATAGGGCGAAAGTCCCTCAAAACATAAGCAGCTAAGGGTAGTGACTCTGCTGCCCATCGACCCAAATAGTCGAGAGTCACTAGCTCAGAAGTAACGGACTCAGTCGAGCTCATGGGGGTCCGTGACATTGTCCTTGGACTCGTACCCGTCGGGGTTGTCATCACCTGCAACTACTTCTACTGTCCCGAAAGTGGGCGATAGTGGAGAGATAAAAAGGGGTGAGATTTCGGGAGAAATCTCAGTAAGTACATTCATATCTCACCAAAAGCATTTCAGGCATATAATTAAATGAATAGCAAACAATCATCTATGTATTATGCATTATGAGACTCATGACTTTACTCTATGCACATGCTCATGCTCATGCCATTTCTTTTTCAATTTCTTTTCCTTATTTCTTTCATGTGTTTGCTCGTAACCTCATAAAACAAAACATTTGAGCTTCTTTTCAAAATTCATCTTTTCGCAAATATTTTTTATTTTCTTTTATCTTAGGCGCCACTTATCATAACATATATGGTACGAAAGTCTATCTTTTCGTCATGACATCTTATTGGACACCTCATAGTTCCCCTACGCACTGTGTGTTCCTGCTAGTTATCGCGGCACTGGGCGACCGTATCAAACCTAAGTAGCTACGTTTCATGCTCTTTCGCGCTTTTCATCACTCGGCGATTGATCACTCACCGAGCGACTACAAACTTTTCTGTAGCGGGAAGGCAAAAACCAACACCGTCCTGTATGCACCCACTAGCTTTAGGTGCGACCACGCTTTGGACACTTTCTGGAGCCATACATGGTTAGCCGACGGTTCTTTGTCGACCCAGGGGTTTTCACTCAACTTTAGACACTCCTGAGTGAACAGGGAGTTCTATTGGGGTACTACCCCGTTCCAGCCTTTGGGGTTCTTATAAAACCTTAATTACTTTCTTTTCTTTTAAAAACATTTTAAAACATGATTTTTGTGTTGCATGCATGAAACATGAGACTCATATCACTGAACATGTGAAATGTGAGACGAACATAACGTGTATTTTACGTCAAGTTCTTTAACAATTTACGCACCACATAAATTTACTTCTTTCCTACCCAGAAATACTTATTGGGTCTCACACACACCTAGGGGTACTCGGCCCCTTCCCACTAGGGTTGGGCCGAGACCTTCCCTTAGTGATTCCTAACCTTTTCTTCTCTTATTCTTCTCAAAACACTCCAATTTAACTTCAATAATTTAGGTATATTTTTCTAACCCCAAAAACATGTCTGGGCCGAATCCCTATGTCCTTTAAATTATTATTTTCATCACTTCTCCTTTCATCATGAGAGCTCACTCAATTACTTTGATGAAAACCACAAATCGTGCTAGTGTAATCCTTTAGTTCTTATACTTCTAATTTCTCTAAACGTTTACATATTTAACCAGAACATAAAAACAATAATTGAACCAATAACTCAACCCAAAAAAAACCTTAAGTCCGAAATACCTACATGCACAATCCAACCTTTTTCACTTCAAATCCGATTTTTAACAAGCATATGTAACATTATCACCCATCATGTTGGCCATACCGCAATCATCCTTTATATCAGGTATTCAAATCCACAACATGGTAAAATCTTTAATCTAACAAGATACTTGGACTTTAAATATAGATTTTGCCACCAAATAAACAATACCACCATCATCATCCAATATTATACTATTTAACTTAAAGGTAAGCATGCATTCTTCTCCATTCTACCTCATGTTGAGTAAGTTACTAAACCCACACATTATTTCATGCTCTTAAACTCAAAGAAATCATCAACTTAAACATGGATTTCTTCATAACTAAGCATGGCATGTTTCTCCACTAAAGAGTTTCATTTTAGCATACCTAAGCAAATATTTAAACAATCCAACCAAATTCATTCAAGAGTATACTAAAATTGCTAAGGGTAAGATAAGGATATACATACAAGACTCCTAGCTAGTTTAGATGAAATCTAAAAATTTATTAAACATTTCATTAGATTAACTCAAGAACATAACACTTTTTGAGAAAAACTCTACACAAGGGAAATGAATGTGGTGTGTGCTCTTCTTTAGGTTTCTAGGCTTGATCTTAGCTTAAAAGAAACTTACCTCTTCAAGAGAAACTCCTCTTCAAGAATATTTGTTCTAGCTTTTCTTTACTTAGGATAATTTGATGTTTAGAGGTTAGAAGAAAGTGAAGCAAAAGAAGATTGAGAGAGAAAGGGAGTTGGCTGAGAGGTAGAGAAAGTGAGAGAGCTTGTGAGAATGTGAGATGACCAAGTGAGGGTATGAGCATTCTCAAGGTCATTCGGCCATGCCCCTTTTCCTAGGGCTCAAGGACCTTCCACCATGCCTATGGTTGAAAGACACATGATTGGACAAGGGTGGTTACATGGGAAAAGAAAACAAATGGTAGAAGTGTGTGGAAGTGAGCAACCGGTTTGTGCTTTTCTATAGGGTTGCCAAATTCCTCATGGGAGATGGATTAAAATGACAAGGTCCCACCTCATCCCGAGGATATTCCTAGACTCTAGCATCACATCATGACCATTCCTTTGGAAGATCTTCTCATTTTGGTGTGAAATCTCTAGAGAACAACAAGGCCTAATGCATTTCGGTTTCATGCTTTCCTAGTTGTCTCAACCGAACCTCTCATCCCTTTTGTCTCCCTCTCTTGTCATTTCAACCCTCTTACACACTCATCTAACAACTCTCATGTCATTCCTCAAGATCCTAAGGCCATACTTTTGGGAAAATGAGCATGCATGGTCTGGCCATGCTACTCCCTTAGTTTCATCTGAAACTTCATCTCCTTCTCCCCTAGTTTCCTTCTTTTACAAGCAACCATCAATCATTTCCTTACACCACCATACCTCTTATACATCTTACACCTTATACTTCATCCTCATGCACATGTCTAAAGTGTCCCCTCAACTAGATTTGAAAATGCTTTTAGAAATCTCCAAATGGCTCATGGCATGCTTCACCTGAACCCCTTAGTTTTCTTCTACTTTTTCCTTTCCTCTTCCTCTTGACACCTCTCCTTACTTGTCAATCATCTTGTCCTATATTTCTTGCATGATCCTATGTGTAATCATTGGCTTGGATTGTGAAAGATTTCATAGGAAAAACCCCTAAGGGTTTCGGCTACAACCTCCACCAATTCCTTCATTCTCTTTTCTTCCACTTCCTATTTCATCTACAAGTGTCACCTATCTAAATATGACATATATTAGATAGACTAAAATAGACAATATCTTAGTATTTTCCCAAGATATCCCAATGATGGGAAAATCTCATCATGAGATTTCACAATCTATCCTACCAACCATCCACTAGTCAACTTCCAACTACTAGGAATTTTCTACTTTCACCTACTAGTCTTAGGTGACTTTCTAAGGTTTCTCTAGAGGTGACAAGTGTCTCATGTGTGGGCTTGATGGTTCATGGGCCAATCTCATGGACTTGTGGGCTTGTTATCCATTTCTTAGCCCAATATCTTACTTTAAGCTTTCAAAACTTAAATCTTAAGCCCATTCCTTCACCCTCACTACTCAACATTTTCATTCCTATTAATTAATTTAATTACTTAGTTAAAATAATAAGAAATGAAAGTCTCAGATCATCACATCACCCCTCTAAATTACCAATATTATTATTAAAATAATTACTTAAATAAAATAGTAAGAAACGAAAATCTCGGGTCGTCACATATTAGGTGGCACAAGGAGGGCCCATGGGCATGTGCCTTGCCAACCAAGTCTAGGATTTAGATCAAATGATGAAGCTAAACCCAATAGGACACTTGGCCACGACAACACAAAGACCATGTGTCTTAAGCCAATTTTTGAATCCCTTTGCTATATATTTGGTCGACCCTTCTTAGGAGAGGAGTTTTTCCAGTTGTTCCTCACTCAAACTCAGGGCCACCCTAGCAAAGAAACCTTCCACTCTTTATTTAAACTACTAACTATTCCCTAGATCTTGAACAAAGGCATTTTGGATATATTGTGAGGGAAGTTGCTAAAGCCAAGCCCAATTACAAGTGAAAAGTTTTGGAGAAATTTGTAAGTGCACAAAATAACATGATCTTAGTATTGGATTACTTATATGATAATTTTATAGCCATAGTTGCTCTTTTCAAATACAAATTGATAGTATGTGTTAGTTGGATTTAAGCAAGCTTAAAATATGAATTCTTGCAAGAAGGTGAGAAAAAATTTATTATGAATTAAGATCTTATTTTAGGAAACTATGACGGGAGAGAAATAGATAAAAATATGTAAGGATTAAATAACAAAAGAAATGGAAATAGGAATTATGGGTTTCGGCCTCCACATGAAATAGGTTGAAACACTTTATGTTTTATCACTTAAGCTATGGTTATGTTGATTATTTTTGTAATATTAAAATATGATATAGATTCTATTGAAAAATAAAGGTTTAGATGAATAAAACTATGAAAGATAAGTCTTGAATAAAAGAATTAGTTGAAAGTAGGGAAAGAATATATATGTGTGTGTGTGTGTGTGTGTGTGTGCATGTGTCTCGACTTGGGGACTAGGAAATTGATTTATGAAATTTTGAAATTTATAAAATAAAGAATAAGTATGATTAAGAAGAAAAGAAAAGAAATTTTTATGGTTTTCGGCCTACACTAGTAGATCTAAGATTAAAATTATTTATTTTTATGGTTTTCATGTGCATTCGTCGGCTTCTGCCATTCCATCGCCACTTTTATCTTAGCCGGATCTACCGCAACTCCTTCACTAGAAATGACTTGGCCCAAAAATTTGACTTCCCATAGCCAGAACTCGCACTTGCTAAGTTTAGCATAAAGTAGGTGCTTCTGTAAAGTTCCCAATACAATCCTTAAGTGTTCCTTGTGCTTCTCATCACTCCGGGAATATATCAGAATATAATCAATAAAAACTACTACAAAGTCATCCAGATACGATCTGAATATCTGATTCATCAAATCTATGAATACTGCTGGCGCATTTGTCAACCCAAATGACATAACCAAGAACTCGAAATGTCCATATTGAGTCCGAAAGGTAGTTTTGGGCACATCTTGTTCCCTGATTTTAAGTTGATGGTAAACCGATCTCAAATCTATTTTAGAAAACACCGACACTCCTCGTAATTGATCCAATAAATCATCTATCCGAGGCAATGGATATTTATTCTTGATGGTGACCTTATTCAGATCCTGGTAGTCTATGCACATGCGCATCGTTCTATCTTTTTTCTTTACAAACATTACTGATGCTCCCCACGGCGATGTGCTAGGCCGAATGAATCCCTTTTTTAACAGTTCCTCGATTTGCACCTTCAACTCCTTCATTTCTGCAAGTGCCATTCTATAAGGTGTGTAATAACCCGAATTTTCACTTGTCCTTTTTAATTTACATGCTTAGTTTAATCATAATTTCTTTAGAGTTATTTCGGTAGACTTTTGGATATATATTTATTTTGGACATTTTCTTATAGGGAATATTGGTAAGTTAAGCTTAAAATGGTAAAAGGATGCAAATAGAGGAATTTAGTGTAAACCATGGTAATTGGGAAATGTTTGGCAGATTTGACATCCTCTAGTAATTTTGACATAACTCTTTCATTTCGTTTTGAATTGGAATAATTCAAGGTGCTATGGAAATCTAAGAGGAATATCTACAATTTTTATTTTTTTAGTTTTAAGAGATATGGACTCAATCAAATACGAAATTGAGATTGAAGTGGCAGAACCAAACTGGATATATAGACAATGACTTTGAATTAACTAATGACTTTGTTTAAGATTAAGTCTTTGGAATGTTTTCTCAATTATCCTAAGATCTTGACAAGTGTATAGACATATGGCAAATGAGAAGATTTTATCTAGGAAGTTTCGTATGAAACAAGAAGGATTATCTAGCAAACACTTGGTGTGCCCGGATTGGTTGCTCTCTGGCTGATTCGTTGAGTTTTAGTGATTTAGGCATACATTTTTTCCCAAATTAGTTGATTCAAAATTATATAGAACACCAAGAGAGATATATAAAACTTCCATGTTTTGAATTTTCAGGGAATAGAATTGGATAGAGGACTTATTTGGGCTGGAAGTGGACGAAAACTAGAGTCTGAAAATGAAAAGTGCCACCGCCTCATTATTAGGGCCTAAATCTGATTGGTTTTCTTCATGTTTATCATCTTGACATGTGTAAGGAGGTATTTTTTATGTGGAGAAAGACTTTCTAGAAGGATATTTAGCATAAAACCATGAAAGAACCATAGGAGGAAGGAATGGAAGGAAATTTGTTAGGATCTAATCAAATGAGCTAATTTCAGATTTTTTTCCCAACCAAGTTGTGACGACCCCAAAATTATCGTATTTTATTTAAATATACTCATATGGCTTAGTGACTTAGGCAAATTGGTGGCTAGTGCCTTAAGAGATGGACTTGGGAGTTTGAGGGCCTTAGGGCCATGGCATGAGCTTGGGCCTAAGTGGGGGAGAGACAAGCCTATAGGTCCATGAAAAGAAGCCCATTAGTCAACTCAAGCCTAAGCTTGGTGACACATGTCAAGCTAGGAAGAGTTTAGTAATTTGAGTCAAGACTAGTAGTTGAGAGAAGGAAATGCTAGTAGGTGAGCTAGTTGACTAGTTGTTTTGTTGAAGGAAGAAAGGAAAAGACATGAGTGAAATCTTCCATCTTTTCCTACCTAGATAAGTGTGTGAGGTGTAGGATTTTGCTAAATAAGTCAACATAGGATCCTACCATATCTAGCAAAATGATGTGAAAAGGACTTGAGAAGATTTGGAAATGAGAAAGAAATGGAAGGTTTCGGTGGGGAGCTTGGCCGAATGGCCTTAGGGTTTTCTCACCTAAAACTTTTCCAAATCTAGATGAAAAGGACATGTAGGATTTGTGGAAGATTGGATGAGACATGGTGTGTAAGAGGGAGCAAGAAGAAGTGACATGAGATGGGAGTTGATGGAACAAAAAGTGGTAGGAAAGGGATGAGGGTTTCGGATAGGCCTTAGCCGAATCCCCTCCCCCTTGTTTGACTTGCTTTTGCCACCAAATCTAGATGAAAAGTTGTGTAAGAGTGACATGACAAGCTTGTGTGAGGTGTGAGGTGATTGGTTGATGGAAGAAGCATGTGACAAAATAGAAAGGAGAGTGAGATGAGGAGAGGATTCGGATGGGGGATGGGGAATCCTAAACCCCCTTTGGGTGTTTTCCCAAAAATGGATTCTCAAATCTATTTGAATGACATGTGAGGGGATTGTTGGGGAGACAAGAGAGGATGTGAGGTGATGGAAAGGGGTTGGAACCCTAGGATGTGTGGCCGACCATGAGGAAAGAAGAAGGGGAGCAAATCTCCACACCTAGGATAGGATAGATTAGGGTTGAAGTGACCAAGTGATGGGAGTCACTCAAGGGTCTTTCAAGCCCATCACAAGTCACTCAAACATAGGGGAATGAGTGGCCTAGGAGCTAGCAAAAATGCCTTGGCCGAATGGCCTAGTTCCCTCACCTTTTGGCTTGCACATTTCGGATACACACACACACATCTCCCATTTTTGCACCTCACGGCACTCTCCCCATTTCTCTCCACTTTGTTTCACTTCTTTTCACCACTTAAACATCTAAACACTCCAAGCTAAGAAAGAGAAGGAGATAGTGTTTGTGGAAGAAGAAGAAACCTAGAAGAGGTAAGTAACCTAGTTATTTTGAAATGAAACCTAGAAGCATGAAGGAGAACCTTATGTTCATACCTTTCAAAAGGGAAACCTTTCTTTTGGAAATGATAAACTTTTAGCATGATCTAACTAAGTATTTCTTTTATTTTCAGAAGTTATATAAGCTAGCTAGGAAGACTTGTAAGTATATCCTTACTTTGCCTTTAGCAATTTCTGTATATTTTAGAGTGAATGTGCTTGAATGTGTGCATATGTTCGAACATGCTCGTATTGTTTGGTTACTTGCTTAGAAATGCCATGATGAAAATTTGAGAGTAGAAATGTTATCTTAGTTAGGATCCATGTGTAGAACCTATAATCTTATTGGTTAAAGAATTATGAGATGATGATGATCTTGATGGTTTGACGAGAAAAAGTATGTAAGCATGAAGATATTGAGTTAGTTGAGTGTTGGTGAATGTAGGATATATGCATATATGATATTTGGAAAAGCATTTTGATTTTTATTGTAGATATTGTGCATATAGAAATGCCATGCTAGGATGAAAAATGTATAAAGCATTGATGGAAAATAGTCATATTGATCTTGGAAGATGTTGATGTTATTATTGCTTGATGATTATAAAAATGCATACTTGTGGAGTTACGTTTTTGGAGGAGTTCTTAAGGAGAAAATCTTGAAGTTTTAATTCCTTATTTACTTGATATTCATGTTTGGATATTTTGGAGAAGTAGAAGTACGTATATTGGGAGAATGACATGTATGGGTTCGGTTTCACCTAGAGTATTCAAGTAGGACCTTAGTTGAAAGGCTAAGAGAAGACAATACAAAGCTTGAGGGCCACATAGGTTTCGGGTTTGACCCTATCAAGGCTAGGAAATTGTTTTAAAATTTTGATTTAAGGCTAGATGGTGTTAGGGAGATCAATGGAAGAAGAGAACACCAATGAGAAACAAAGTAGGGTCTCGGCCCAAACCCTATGGGTGAATGCTGAGCACCCCACTTCCCCCTAATGCATTTGTTTAGATATTTTCACATAAGTATGAGTCTATAGAATAAGGATTCGAAGGAAATATGACCAAATGTGTGTACTCGGGTTCGCCTCGAGTTATTACATTCACAAAGTCAAAAGTTGCATGTCCCATGCATAAGCACGAAAACCTATGTTTTTAGTAAAGTATGTTTTCGAAAGAAATAAATTAAAGTTTTAGAAGAACCCCAAAGGCTGGGACGGGGAAGTGTCCCAATGGAACTCTCTGTTCACTTAGGAGTGTTTAAATTGAGTGAAAACCCATAGGTCGACGAAGAACAGTCGGCGGACCATGTATGGCTCCAAATAGGTGTCCGGAGCGTGGTCGCACCTAATGCTAGTGGGTGCCTTATAAGCGGTGTTGGCCTCGGCCTCACCATCTGATAAGTTTGTAGTCGCTCGGAGAGAAATCCCCGAGCGACGAATAGCGCGAAAGGGGCGCGAAACGTATTCACCTAGGTTGACTTGGTCGCCGGGTGTGATGGTAACTAGCAGGGAGCACACGGTGCATAGGGGAACCGTGAGGTGTCCAAAATAAGAAGTCATGACGAAAAGAAAAAGGGCTTTCGGGCCATATATGATATGATATGATAAGTGGCGCCTAAGATAAGAAAAGATGAAAAGTTTTTGAACAAAGTGTTTTCAAAAGAATATGCATTAAAGAAGCTTTGCTATGCGCTTTGAACAAGTATGTTTTGGAAATTGAGAAAAAGAAAGGAAAGATTAAATTTTGTCATGAGCATGTGCATCAGTCTAAGCATAAGTCCCATGTTAGTGCATATGTAAGGAATTTTGTTTGTTATTCACTTGACTATATACTTAAAATGCTTCTGTTAAAGTATAGATGTACTTGCTGAGATTTCTCCTGAAATCTCACCCCACTCTTTATATTCCTTCTATCCTCCCCTCTTGGGAACGATAGAAGTACTTGCAGGTGAGGATGGATCAGATGGGTATGACCCCGGTGATGATGCCTCGGACCCTCAAGGGTCCAATTGAGGCCGCCCTTAGGGGGCCAGTGACTCTTGACTGCCCGGGTCAGTGGGAGGTGGAGTCACTGAAGGTGACTATATACAATTATGTTGGTTTATACCCTTCGGGGTGTTGTTTAGTACTAGGGGTTGACGAGTCCCTTCACTTGGGGCGTGTTTTTGGAACGCCTTCTAGGGCGATATGTGAGGTAGGGCCTAGCTTGGATTTGGATCGGCTTCGCTGGGGTCCGAACCTTAAGAAAGTGAAGAAGGAACCCGTCGGATGAACATATGGGCAATGTTAAGACCCGTACTGTATTTTGATGCCCTGTATTATTGATTTTGGTAAAGTCTTCCCGCATGTGGGAAGCACTATTTTGGTTTCTTGGACAAGTTATGTAATTATTAAATCCTGGCTGTGTTTAATATTGTGTTTGGGATCCATAGTCTAACCATGTGATGTATGCTATAGAAGGCTCGGCCTTTTTATTTCGCCACGATAATCTTTACTTGACGTTTCAAAAAAAAAAAAAAAGAACAACACGTAAATGAATGCTACGACAAGGGGTGAACTTCCTTGTGTTGTTCGTCCCCGACGCTTCTATTCACGTGCGATCCCAAGCGTGGGTTGGGGCATCGACACAAGTCCTAGAGTTGTCTTCTAGAATAACACAAGTGGCTTCTTGGGAGATTAGACAAGTCGCAATTTGGGGTGAAGGAGCCTTGGAAGTTTTGAGAGACACTAAGAGATAAGAAGCAGTTCAGTTCATGCATATAGGACACGCAACCAACCATATCCAGCTATATCATCTCCATGTGGTAAAGTTTTCTAACCATTGATCATGATAAGTTGCTAAGAGGCTTAAAACTGACCATTAGATAGAGATATTATCTAGAAAAACCTAAGGATTAGGTGTGATCATTGGGCTATTAGTGGTTGGACACATCACCTTCACACAAAGGGGTAACCAGTTATACCTTGGACATTTTCACCCTCCAAGCTCATGCATATGTCACCCCACCCATATATAAATATGTGTATAAGACTCTCATGGTTTTCTTTGCTGAAAAATCCCACGGTCTTACTTAGAAAAATAGAAGAAAAGCTTTTCCAAACTCTTTAATCTCTAAACCACTAACCAAGTGAGCCATTGAGTGGTTTGACAGAAAACTTGTAGGAGCTTTGTTCAAATACCAATTCAAGCTTGGGATAAAATTTGTAAGTATACTATTTAACGTAATCTTGGCATAGAATAAGTGATTTGGTGATTAGGTCATGTTTGTTACTTCTTTGAACTTAAACTTTATTTATGTGTTGAAATGAAATCTATGATATTTTGGATTAGTTTTTGTTATGGAAAAATGCTAAGAAAAATTGTAAGAACATGTTCTATTTTGATATATGAAGAAGTTTATGTGAAAATAAGAAGTTTTGGTTTGGCAAAAAAAATACGAGAAAATAACCCTAGAGCAATTCAGCCTTAATAGGGTTTTTGATGAAATTTTGGTTCTAATTTGTATCGAATTGGGTTTTAGTTAATTGGATGATATTTTAATAATTATGAGGAGTTTAGAAACTCTAAATTACTTGAAAAATTTCAAGAATCATCATGCTAGAAATTATTGAAGAGATAATTAAGAAAACAATATAATTAAGCTTGAATTTGTTTTTGGAAGCTAAGACAAAATTTGGTATTTTGTAAATGAAGAGTTTGGCTTTGTTTAAATAAAAGAAAATTAAGGTTTGAATTTATATAAGGTTCGGCCAGCCATGATTTTATCTTTTGTTAATTATTTAAGTATTATTTGTTATGTTTCGACGTTACGAGATTATTTGACGTAAATGTATATGCACCTGACACATGTTAATGTGATATGTATATACATGTCATAAGGTTAATAAGGACATGAGATATGCATGTTAAAAGTTAAAAGTTGTGGCCATGTTGCATTTTATCACATACGTATCGTCATAAATCATGACGTCATTTTTAAAGAAAATATGATAAGAAAATTTTATAAGGACATGATAAGACTAAGATAAGCTTTAAGTCACGTCATGATGGGGATGACGATACGTAATACCCGTATAACTGATGTGTCGACGGGGACGGCGATACGTAACGCTCATCGTAAAATAAGAATCGTGTCACGATAGGGATGGTGGTACGTAACGCCAGATGACTGATATGATTTAATAAATTAAGAGTCGTGTCACGACGAGGACAACGATACGTAATGCTCGAACGACTGACATGACTAGCAAGGATGGAGATACGTAATGCCCGCTATGTTAAGTATGTTCCGTGTAATGACGGGGACGGCGATATGTAACGTCCGAAAGATTGACATGAGGCTCGTCATGAAGGTGACGTCAATACATAACGCCCGGACGACTGACGAGTTATATGTATGGCCAAGCTGACGTGTCATGCTAAGAGAACCCAGCGGGAACAAGGATACGTAATGCCCGTCGAGGTTATGTAATAAGTAAGACCCACAAAATTAAGAAAGTAAATAAAAGTTTTAAATATAAGATGGTGGGTCCATATAAGAGTACAAGTCTATATAGAAAATGTGGTCATCCATATGCATGAATCTCATAAGGCATTCATGAATCATGTGTTAAGTTAATTCATCATGATAGATGCTATTTTATGTTAATGATATGTTCTGATAATGCCCTTGTTAAGTTATTTGTGTACTTATTAAGATTTCTTAAAAATTCCACTTTTTCAATCTTATCTATCATTTCATATGGGATGATAGACGATATTGCAGGAATAGGTAAATTGTCATGAGATCTAAATGTTAGCGGAGATTCTGAGGTACCTTGTGTGACATCCACAATTTACGTTCGTAATTCAACGCAAATTGAAGTGTCAGGGTAAGTAACACTTGGCTACTCACCCCCATACTTATCTAAATTTAATGCAAATTGCAGCAGATGAGAGAGATATGCTTAATTTATCGAAACACATCGAAACTTACCCGAGAACACCCAATCCGAGTTCACCATTTGTTTCCTTTTGTTTTCTTGCCAACCAAGGCTTCTAGAAGACTTATCTCCATTTACCACATGCCTCCCCACATGTTTTTAGATTAGAGAAATGGAAGGAACTAATCAAATTTAAGCACCTAGAGTGAGGTGGTGGCACACTTTGTTTTCGGGTTTCAATGTTCGTCCAATTCATATCAGTTCACTTGCAGTCCAAATAAATCATTGGTATAGTCAGAATATTTGAAAACCCAAAGCATAAAAGTTTTAGATATGCCTCTTAATATTCTATAAGAATTAGAATCACCTCATTTGGACCTTATATGAGAAAGTTATGTTTCTTACACCAAAACTCAATGGACCAGCCCGAGAACTCGTTTTGGCACACCAAGTGTTTGATGTTTTGTTCTATCACTTCCCTTTAAATTTCCCCTCAAAATTCATAAATTTGCCTCTTTCTAATCCCAAATATAATTTCTCTAGTTGATACCTTATTAAAATTCTCAAATATTTAACCATAATTTATCCTAAAATGCATAATTAAATCTTTTTCTTGGCTCAAAATTATCCTCTAAGTCTCAACTCTATTTCCATGAAAAATATACTTCCAATAAATTCTATTAAAAATATTCTCAACTAAATACTTTATCATAAAAAAATTGGGCTATTACACCTTGAGAATCCTGCAGAATACTCCTCTCTTGATGTGATGATTTCTCATGTACATGACCAAGTGAGATAACAAGATTTCAAGACGACAGATGATTGTGTTATGTGTTTTTAGAAAACTAATTGGGTCATGTAAATATTTGATACAATATGTTGTTGTAAATTCATAATTTTTAAGGTTATAGTTTTACTTCTACCATGTGATTTAATTATGCAAAAGCTAGATCTCTTTGCATAACTACGGATATAGATTTTATTCCACTACGAAATGCATTGCATATATTAGTAAGTTTAGTTGCATGTATAAAATTTCCGACACGTACGGGGGTATGTAGCTCAGTGCTACCTATCCTGACGCTTCAATTTACGTTAAAACCCAAACGTAAATTAGGGACTTTACAAGGTGCCTTATGAATAGGAGCCATTGCTGGTTCCAATTCAATCGTAAACTTCGTCTCCCGATCTGGTGGCAATCTCGGCAAATCATCTGAAAAGACTTGAGGAAAATCCCCCACTACAGGAATCTCTTTAACACCTTTAACTTCTTCCAAGGAATTCAGTATTACTACCAAAAACACCTCTGCTCCTTCTTTTATACCTTTTTCTATTCTTTTCGTTGTTACAATTGAGGAAATGGACTTAACTATTTCCCCTATGTAACAAAGTTTTTCTTTTGCGGGCAAATCAAAAACTACTTTCTTCTTACGACAGTCAATCTTAGCATAATGCCTAGATAACCAATCCATACCCAGGATTAAGTCAAACTCCGTTAAATAGAATACTATCAGGTCAGTGGTTAGCTGCTAACCCGCAACCTCTAAAGGACAGTTCCTTACAACTCAATGACATCCAATTGTTTTTCCATCAAGTATTACTACTAGAACTTTTTTAGCCAAAGTTTCCACCTCTGCTCTACACTTCTGAATGAAATCATGTGAAATAAAAGACCTCGTTGCTCTAGAATCAAACAAAGCATATGCCATATTTTACATCAATCTAACTTTACCTAGGATAAAAAAAAAAATGATCCTATCATTACTTCTAGATTCCTAAAAATTTCATACACCAACCAAGAGAGGGGGTTAGAAAATTACCAGTGATGATACCAGCATTAACAGTCTCATCAGCTTCCACATCTATTTCTCCTTGTGTAATTGCATATACCTTAGCCTTTACAGGAATCTTTGCTTTTGTTCCTGATGTTGCCGCTCCTCCAGAGGTATTTTGTGGACAGTCTCGAATCATGTGCCCCATCTACCCATATTTGAAATATGTTCCAATGGCCAGTCGACATCCTCCACTTTGTCTTTGCCCACACCTTCTACATAGTGGAAATGAAACGGGCGCTCCTTGACTAACCATTTTTCCTTTCCCTTTATCTACTGGGCAGAAATTCTTTCTTTCCCCCATATCCCTTCCTGGAGAATAAGGGAATCCTCTTTTCTTGTGTGTTTGGGCTTGCATAATTAAATTTCTCTGTTTCGCTTCAGCAATAGTTGCCACATTCACCAATTCTTGGAATTTCTCAAATTGTAAACATGCTATTTAGTTACGAATCCTTAGTTGTAATCTTACTTGAAACTTCTGTGCCTGCATTTTTTTCGTGGCAATGAGATGAGGGGCAAATCTGCCTAACTCCATAAAGCGTGCTGCATATTGTTCTACTGTCATGTTGCCCTGTACAAGAGTGGTGAACTCCAATGCATTTTGCTGCTTTACTGTCTCTAGAAAGAAATGATCATCAAATTCTTTCTTGAACCTTTCCCATGATATCGTCACATTCTCTCCCAACTCTTACTTCAACAACTTCCTTTTTGTATCCCACCATAACCCAGCTTCCCCTTAAAGCAAGTATCCTGCGTACGAAACCTTCTGTACTTCCATGCAATCGCTAATCTCGAAAGTACATTCTAAATCCACCATCCACTTGTCAACTTTCAGAGCTCCTTCCGTTCCCATGAAATGAGGATAACGATAAACTAAGAATCTTTCAAATGGACAATCCTGCGTTTCACTTCTAACTTCATTAGAACGATGACTTTGACTTTGTTCTATCTAATTTCTTACTACTTCCATCATTAGGCGAATAGCTTCCGATATCACTTGTCCCCTTTCTAGAGGAGGGTTATGTACTATTCGTTCCTCTTTTCTCGGAGGAGTGGTCACATGAGGATTCTCTACTGCTTGCTCTACCCGTCTTGAGGAATTTGTAGCATGACGACCTTTTGCCATTTTATCCTCCTAAAATGCACAAAACTCTTCGTAAGTTCCTTATACCTTAGTAACTCCATGTCTCACAAACCAAAGCATCCACCTGATTCAAACCTTCAAAGATTCAAGCCTATCCTTATCAGATCAAAACCTATACCATGTGATTTTTTTCCTAGGACACTTGTGGATTTATCCAGAGGCGTATTGCTCTGATACAACCGTTGTTGATGCCCCCAGACTACATCTGAGATTTAACATAAGCTGAAGTGTCAGGACATGTAACACTACGTTACATACCCTTCGTGTATGTCAGAAGATAGTATGCATCCACCTAAATTACTATTAATATGTGATGCGTACCGCATCGAAGAAAGGTTAATTCCTGAAGTATGCAAAAAAAAAAAAAAAAAAAACTAACTTTGCACAGTAATCACATGACAAAACATAATCATAAACCCATAGCTTAATATTTACAATGCCATAGAGTACCAAGTTATACTAAACCAAGTTCTCCAAAATACTAACATGATTCATCATATAACTATCCCTCCTCACTAAAAAGGCTCCTTCTTAACTTCTCTGTATTTATTTCCATAACGAAACATATTCATACTAATTTCAAAATTCTGTTGGAGGTATTTCCCTGCTAGCGTCACATAGACACTGCTCAGGAACAAAGAGCTATCAGGGCTCAAGGATAGGTAACACCTAACGCAAAGTTGCTCTTGCTGATGTGGATGTGTGTTGCCTCAAAACCTCCAACAAATAGTCATACACATGAGGGGCGAAGTCATCAGAAAAAGAGTATTTAGTGGGCCCCTTAGGGCGCAGCTGAATCTCTCATGTAGTCCAAGTCTCCATTTCTGCAATCTCGTCCTGCAACAATGTCTATCATTCCAAAAGGAATGACAGATAAAATTCAAAGGATGAGATTTCAAATAATCCCAGTAAGTGCATAAATAATGTAAGAAAAGCATTTACAGCATATACAGATAACATATAAATGCCTATAATATGACCATGAAACTTTTAATCATGACTCATGTATGACTTATGCATAACTTGTGCTTGACTAGTGCACATTTTTACAAAAATTTGCATATTTCCATAAAAAGGCTTCTATTAATACAGGTGCACCACTTTTCATGACTTGACATATCTTTTTCGTGATACTTTCATTCTTATCCATGTAAATCTTAGTATGACAGCAAATTGGATTACCTTCACTGTCATACTTATTCCTTAACCTCAAAAGCAGATCGAAATGCTTTCACTGTCGGGTTTTGAATCTCGACGGCAGATCGTAATGCCTTCACCGTTAGATTCCTTAGCTTGACGATAGATCGAAATGCCTTCACTGCCAGTTTTCTTGTTCACGTCAATCATATGACATATTAAATCACTTTCACCGTCATGACATAAACTTTCTTATTATGGCAGCAAATCAAATCGCCATCACCGCTAGTTTTTCTTAAGTCCTTGAAATTCTTATTAAATTTCTTTCTCTTAATGGTTTTGAAAAATGTTATGACCCAAAGCGAAAACTTGTGATGAAAAAGGACATGTACATGCTCTTAAACACTTTTATGCATGCTACATGATTCATGGGCCATATAACATGTAAAATATACATTTTCAACTCATGGAATATACATATTATATTTGCACCAATATTTTTTCTTCAATTAAAACATAGCTAATTCACTTGAAGGAGAATTAAAATAATTCATCCTTAACTCTAAAGTACTAGGCCGAATACCCTAGGGAGCTAGTTTAAAATTTCTTTTATTTCTTTTAAACCAACTTACTCTCCTCTTAGCATAAATTAATCCTCATATCATCATATAGGGGTTGGAAAACTCAAAATACCTTAAAATATTTTACTAGGGTCGAACCTTTTAAACACCAAATTTAGTTCTTTTGTCATCCCAACATCACATACCATTATCCAAGTTTCTAACTGTAATTTACTAAAGTAAATCTTTGCTCTTTAGAAGGTTTTCTCCATATACCATACTACATTCCTTCAAAGCAACTTAACACAAACATCACATAGATTTAATCATCCAATGAATATAATATGTACTCAATTGGAATAACCAGCAACATGTTAGTTCTATATATACAGATATTTGATAGGATTGAGTTATAGGTGCACTTACGGGTTTTTCTAAGGAATTTAATAAAGAGAATCTGAAAGAGATACAATAATCTAAGATTAAAACCTATAAGTGGCTTTTTCTAAAAAAAAAACAATATATCTCTTTTAAGCATGCTCTAGTTGAAAGTGTGAAGAGGGAACTCTCTCACTTCTTACATTTTTTGAACATGGAATGGTTCAAATGAAGTGCTTACCTTGTGAGGGTGGTTTGCCTTATAAATCCTTTGGGAAAATTCAGATACAATTGCTTTGGAGGAAGATTTGGAAGTGAATGTATAGTAGAAAGGTGGAGCTTAGTTTGGCCGAGAGTGTTAGAATGAGAAGTGGAGGAAAGTATCCTACTATATGTTGGTCGACTCCTTATACCCAAAATGAGTGGAAGAAATCTTGGAAAATATATGAGACCATATTAGCTGATCCAAGTGTCCCTTAGATTATAGGGTAATCATCTTCTTTTCACTTAGGCTTAGTTGGCAAATTGATAAGACCTAAAGTTTATCCTATACCAAAGTGGAAACATATAAGAAAATGACAAAAGTAGGTACGACAATATCTAAGGTAATTTCGGCTACCCCATTTCATCCTAGATGTAATCCGAATTTCACTCTAAACATGAGTCCATTGAGTGCCATTTGTGAGATATACATGATCATCACATAGATATTTTACTTAGATAAGTCGGTTTGCATAGGGTAAGTCGATGCTCACTTGTTTTCCCTTCTCATTTTTGAAAATCATCTCTAGCAAAATGACAAAACTTCCTTTTTTCCTACTTCTTAGTTCTAAGTTAGTTTATCTTAAGCCAAGTGTCCCTCCTTTGATCCCTAACCAATTAGATATTCTTCTAATACTCACCATGACCGAAATCTATCCGAGGAGATGTCCAATGTTTGGTTCCTCATTTGTTCCAATCACCACTTGCCACTTCTTGATTCTTGTATCCCAAGCAAAGTAACATATAAAAAAAAAATTGTCTTCCAATAGAACTAAACTATGGCCTCCAAATTCTTATAGTCCCCTTCAAATTCCTCACCAACTTGGACTCAAGTTATAACTACTCAATATAATAGAAGGCTCATTCATTTGCTATAATAATATATTGCCAAAAAGTTCCAAGAGAATTGACTAAAAAAGGTAAAAATATAATCATCCCAAACAAGGAAATCTAATACTAAAAAAATATTGGGTCGTCACAAAAGAGGCATGTATTTCAAATGGCAAAGCTAGTCGTTTTGGAGAATTGGATGTGGGTGTGTATTGATTATTATGTGTAGCAATTGACGTGGGGCGCAATGAGTGGAGGGTTGTTTTTCACAGCTTATAAATCGGACCGGTTGTGAGCGTCTCTCTTATATTTGTCACGTCCTTGAAAGTTCATCTAGGTCTCCCTCACGTTGAGCTTGTCCCAAAGATGTGAAAACCGAAGAGAGACCATTGGTTTAGTGAGCATGTCTGCAATTGGATCCTTGATAGGAATTGTATATCCAGGGATTTGTTGTGAACCTTCTTGTGTACAAAATGATAATGAATTCTATGTGGTTTGTACAAGCATGGAATAAGGGATTAGATATCAAATAAGTTGCACCAATGTTGTCACACCGTACTATTGGACGAGAAGGAGCAATGTCGACACCCCAACCCACGCTTGGGATCGCACGTGAATAGAAGCGTCGGGGATGAGCAACGCAAGGAAGTTCACCCCTCATCATATCATACGTGTACCTTTTTTTTAAAACATCAAGTGAAGATTCTCGCAGCGAAAGAAAAAGGTCAAGCCTTCTATAATATGCATCACATGGTTACGCTATGGATCCCAAAACAAACATCATACATAGCCCGATTTCAAAATTTACATAACCTTGTCTAGAATATCCAAAATAGTACTTCCCACAAGCGGGAAGACTTTACCAAATACATAAATAAGGGGCGTAACAAAAGAAAGTGGGTCTTAACACTGCCCACAGAGTTCAACAGACGGGCTCATTCTTTATCTTCTTAAGGTTCGGGCCCCAGCGAAGTCGATCCAAGTCTAGGCTAGGCCCTACCTCACATATCGCCCTAGAGGGCGGTCCCAAAATACGTCCCAAGTGAAGGGACTCGTCAACCCCTAATACTAAGCAACATCTCGCAGGGTATAAACCGACGAAACTGTACATTGTCATTTTTAGTGACTCCATCTCCCACTGACCCAGGAGGTTCAAAGTCACTGGCCCCCTAAGGGCGGCCTCAATCGGGTCCCTGAGGATCCGAGGTGTCATCACGGGGGTCGTACTCGTTTGAGCCATCCTTACCTGCAATTACTTCTATCGTTCCCAAGAGAGAAGGATAGTAAGGACATAAAGAGGGGTGAGATTTCGGGGGAAATCTTAGCAAGTACATCAACATTTTAACGAAAGCATTCTAAGCATATAGTTAAGTGAATAATAAGCAATTACATACGTATACAATGACATGGGACTCATGCTAGGACCGATGCACATGCTCGTGACAAAAATTCATCTTTCTCATCTTTTTTATCCATTTCCAAATCATATTTGCTCAAAACACTAAACAAAACTTCTTTAATGCACATTCTTTCAAAAGACACTTTGTTCAGAAACTTTTTGTCTTTTCTTATCTTAGGCGCCACATATCATATCATATACGGCCCAAAAACCCTTTTCTTTTCGTCATGACTTCATATTTTGGACACCCACGGTTCCCCTATGCACCGTGTGCTCTCCGCTAGTTACCATCACACCCGGCGACTAAGTCAACCTAGGTGAATATGTTTCGCGCCCTTTCGCGCTCTTCGTCACTCGGGGATTTCTCTCCGAGCAACTACAACCTTTATCAGATGGCGAGGCCTAAGCCAACACTGCTTTTATGGCACCCACTAGCATTAGGTGCGACCATGCTCCGGACACATTTTGAAGCCATACATGGTCCGCCGACCGTTCTTCGTTGACCCAGGGGTTTTCACTCAATTTAGACACTCCTGAGTGAACAGAGAGTTCCACTGGGACACTTCCCCGTCCCAGCCTTTGGGGTTCTTCTAAAACTTTAATTCATTTCTTTCGAAAACATATTTAACTCAAAACATAGGTTTTCGTGCTTATGCATGGGACATGCAACTTCAAACTTTGTGAATGCAAAACTCAAGGCGAACTCGAGTACACACATTTGGTCATTTTTCTTTCAAAAACTTCTTCTTCTTAACTTATACTTATGTAAAACACTTAAACAAGTGCATTGGGGTGAATGGGGTGCTCGGCCTCCACCCTTAGGGTTTGGGCCGAGACCCACTTTGTCTCCAATCGATGTTCTCTTCTTCCATTGATCTCCCTAACACCATCTAGCCCTAGTTCAATATTTAAAACAATTTCCTAGCCTTACCAATAGGCAAACCCGAAACCTATAGCCCTCAAGTTTTGTGTTTTCTTTTCTTAGCCCTTCAAAGCTAGGGTCCTACTTGAATACTCTATGTGAAACCGATTCCATACATGTCATCCTCCCAATATATATATATATATATATATATATTTCTACTTCTCCAAAATATCCGAACATGAATATTAAATAAAGAGGGAATTAAAACTTCAAGATTTCCACTTCAAGAAAATCCTCCAAAACATAACTCCACAAGCATGCATTTTTTTAGTAACCATCAAGCAACAATAATATCAATATCTTCCAAGATCAATATAACTAGTTTCCATCAATACTTTATACATGTTCATCCTAGCATGACATTTCAATAGGCAAGATATTTACAACTAAAATCAACATGCTTCTTCAAATAACATATATGCATATATCCCATATTCCCTAATACTCAACTAACTCAACATCTTCATGCTTACATGCTTTTTCCTCATCAAACCATCAAGATCATCAATCATCTTATAACTCCTTTATTCAAGAAAAATCATAGGTTCTACTCATGGATTCTAACCAATATAATATTTCTACCCGCAAGGTTTCATCATGGCAATACTAAGCAAGTAACCAAATAATACAAGCATATACAAGCATATACACACATTCAAGCACATTCACTCAAAAAATACTAAAAATGCTAAAGGCAAAATAGAGATATACTTACAAATCTTCCTAGTTAGCTTATAAGAGTTCTGAAAATAAAAGAAATACTTTATTAGAACATGCAAAGAATTTACCATTTTCAAAAGAAAATGTTTTCTTTTTGAAAGCATAAACATAGGGTTCTTCCTTATACTTCTAGGTTTGATTCTAAAGCAACCAAGTTACTTACCTCTTCTAGGTTTCCTCCTCCTTCCAAAATCACTATCTTCCTCTTCTTCTAAACTTGGAGTGTTTAGGTGTTTAGGTGGTGAAGTGAAGTGAAGCAAAGTGGAAGGAATGGGGAGTGGTTGCCGTGAGGTGAAAAGTGAGTGGAGTGTGTGTGTGTGTGTCCGAATGGAGCAAGCCAAAAGAATGGGGAAGCAAGGCCATTCGGCCAAGGTACCTTTGTAATAGCCCTAAAAATCTTCATCTTAATTTAATTAGTTAATTAAGGGTTAATACACAAGATTAGTGGTAATTGGTGAAAGAACAAAATAGGCTTTGAAGAGATGGGCTTAGGAATGAGACTTTTGGAGAATGGATCAAGTGAATGGGCCAAGAGAGCAATAGTGAGTCCAAAAGCCCATGGAATGAGCCCATGGCCCATCAAGCCCATAGTAGAGACACTTGTCAATTGAAGAAAAATCCTAGAAAATTATCCAAACACCTATAGGAAAATCTAAGTTGGTGGAGGTTGACTAGTAGTTGGATACATGCCATGTAGGATTGAGTGTAGGATCTAATGGAATGATTTTCCTACCATGGTATCTTGGAGGTACAAGACACCATCCCTTGACTTGCCAAGTGAGATCATGGTGTGTAGGGAAGTGACAAGTGGCATGAAGAGAAGCATGGATGAAAGGAACTAGGAGGTTTCGGTGGAAGGCAATCCGTGGGGTTCATTGGAGAATCTCATGGGGTATGGCCACCAACAAGTGATAAGACAAAGGGGAAGAGTGTGTAAGTGGAGGAAGTACATGTGTAAGAGAGTATGGTGATGTGAAGAGAGGTATGGTGTGGGTGTAGGTGATTGAAATGACAAAAAACTAGGAAGAAGAACAAAGATGATTTTCGGTGGAGCTAGCTTGGCCGGTCATGCCTTGCTCAAATTCCAAAAAGCATGGCTTTGGAATCACTTGGATGGACACATGAGAGGATAGGGGAATGATGATTGAGTGAAAAACAAGAAAATGGATGCTAGAAGCACCAAGGAGCCGCCGGCCATAGGAAGGAAAAAGGAGAAAGGGAAATCACCAAGGTATGGCCAAGATTTGATCTTGGAGTGGCCTAGAGTTGTCAATCACTCCATCTATCATTAGCCATGCCTAAATATGATGAGAAGAGTACCAAAGACCCTAGGGAAGAGAGCTGGCCGTGTGACCCCTTAGGCAAACCCCTTAAGCTCATTTCACTTGGACACATGCAAACACCCTCATTTCCTCTCCACCTCTCGGCCAAACTCACTCTAGTCACTCCTACTTTTGCTTCTTCTCTTTTCACCACATAATTTGAAGAACCCTATAGTAGTGAAGCCAAAAAGCAAGAGTGGGGAGGTGATCAATTCATTGGAGAAGGTTAGTGACTAAATCCATACAAGTTTAGGAAGAACACACACACACACATGTGACACTTTGTTGTGGTTAGAAGGAAATAGGGTTTCCTTTGAGTTTTATGTTCATGGCTAGCCTAATGGGAGATTTTATATGTGTAATTTCAGATTTAAGCTAAAGCCTAATAGGAGTGTGGTAAGTATACTCCCACTTTTTCCCTAACAATTCTTATATATAGTGAAGTGATCATGATTGTTGGATTAATGTTTGCCATTGCCATGTTTGGATTGAATTGATTTTATTTGTTTGTGATATGAATATTATGGTGAAAATCTATATGATGAAATAAGCTTGGAATGTGAGTAGAAATGATGAATCAAGTGTTAGTTGCAAAAAGAAAGGAAAAAGCATGATTATTTGATGAATGATGAAAATGATGCAAGAAGGATTTTAGTGTTAAATATTAAATTTTGGTGTTGCTAAGGTAAAGTTTACTTGAGGAAACTAGTGATGAAATTGATTTATTCAAAGAGCATATTGTGTTGAGAAAATGAAAATGGACATGAGAATAAGCTATATGATTGATATGAATGGAAATGGTATACACTTGCATATGGAAGAAATGATCACTTGTGTATGATGTATAGAAATGTTTATTTGGAATTTTATAATGTTTAAGGTTGAGATTTGGAAGATTTAAAATTATATTGCTTTGTGGTGAGTTTGTTTAAGTTGAGCTCATAGAAGAGACTATTAGAAAAGGAAGTTTGAATAGACTAAGGGGAGGAGTTCCCTAAGTTAGAAAGGTGAATGGGGGAAATAGAAATAACTAAGTTTGGAGGTGAAAATGGTTACTTGGGAAACGCTAAGGTTTCGATTACCCCTTACTAAGGAGGGTACATGATTTAATTTGATACTTTAAAATTGATTGGAGGAAATTTGAAGTCAAATGATGAAGGAAAGCCCTAGAAACTCTCTAGGAGAATTCGGCCATGATGGGTTGGAGATGGGCCCAATACCCCACTTCAATCCTAGGCCCATTTTGAGTATAGAACCTGATGACTAAGTAGGAAAATTATGAAGTTATTCCCAAAAGAAGGAGAAAAGAAAATGAAATGTGAATGCACTCGAGCTTGTCTCGGGTTCTGTATGAAGTTAAGTGAGCATTGCATGTCCCATGCATACGTCATGAAAAGAAGGTTTTTAAAGTCAAGCATGTTTTTAAGGAAAAAAAAAAGGGAAAAGAAAAAGAAAAGATTGAATTTTTGAAAGAGAAGAAAAGAAGTAAAGTTTTATAAGAACCCCAAAGGCTGGGACGGGGAAGTGCCCCAGTGGAACTCCCTGTCCACTCAGGAGTGATTAAAGTCGAGTGGAAGCCCCTGGGTCGACGAAGAACAGTCGGCGGACCGTGTATGGCACCAAAAGGTGTCCGGAGCACGGTAGCACCTAACGTTGGTGGGTGCCAAGGACGGATAAGGTGTAAGGACCTGCCGTTTTAAAGTTATATGACGCTCACTCTAGGGTGATGTGGTAACCAGCAGGGAACACGCGGTGCTAGGGGAACCGTGTTGTGTCTCGTACATGTTAAGTGAAAAGTCATGACAAGAAGGGCTTTCGAGCCATAAGAAAGATCTGTTCAAGATAAGTGCCGCCTAAGAAAGAATGAAAGATACGAAATGTTTTAAAGAAATGTTTTGAAAAGTAATGATGATATGAAAAGAAGTTTGAAAGAAGAAGTCTGCATGAAAGTTTTATGAAAAGAAGTCTGAAAGAAGTACGTCTGTTTAAAAGTTTTCATGAGCATGTGCATGAGTCAGTCATTCATTGCATGTGCATTAGTTAAGAATGTTTTGTTCACTTATCTGTATATCTGATGTGTTCTGGTTTAAGTGCTAGTGTACTTGCTGAGATTTCTCCCGAAATCTTACCCCCTTTTATTATCTTTACTATCGCTCCCTTGTGAACGATAGAAGTCATTGCAGGACATGATGGATCCTCGGATTACGACTCTCGAGAAGATGGGTCGGACTCTCATGGGCCCGACTAAGGCTGAGACTGCCGGGCCAGTGACCCTAGACCTGTTGGGTCAGTGGGCGGCAGAGTCGCTTCCTATGGCGACGTATTTTTTTGACGACCTACGCCCTACGGGGTGCTGTTTGGTGCTGGGAGTTGACGGGCTCCTCCACATGGGACGCCTGTTTACGTCATCCTCTGGGATGATGTGTGACGTAGGTCCAGGACTGAGTCTGGACAGCCTTCGTTATGGCCGAACTTTAAGAAGATAAAAGAAGAGCCCGCCTATTAATATGGTTGGCGGAGGGAGGAGTGGATCAGCAGCACCTTTATTTTGTACTCACTGATGTATTTTGTGGAAAAATCTTCCCGCTATTTTGGGAAGTACTTTTGTATAAAAACTGTTTACATTGGTGACTTTATTCTGATATATATATGCATGTGACGTTTAATTTGGGTTTTATTTCGTTAACCATGTGATGTGCGACAAGCGTAATGTTTTGTCGTTTATTTACGGCTTGACCTTTTTCCGCTGCGATATAAAAAAAATAAATATATATCTGTGTATGTAATAAAATAAGACTCTCACACGTAAGGATGAGGGATGACTTCCTTGTGACGTTCGTCCCCGGCGTCACAATTTGCGTACGAACCCAAGCGCAAGCTGGGGCGCCGACAACCTTACTAGACTTCTAGGCCACTCATTCCCCTAGGTTTGGGTGACATGTGATGGGCTTGAAAGACCTTTGAGTGACTCCCATCACTTGATCACATCAACCCTAATCTAGCTCATCCTAGGTTGAAGATTTTGTTCCTTCTTTCTCTCCTCATGGCCAGCCTCTCTCTCAAGGGTTCCCCTTTCCATCATCTCACATCACCTCTTGTCTTCCCACAATCATCTCACATGTCATTCCAAGGGATTTGAGGATCTCTTTTTGGGAGAAATACACAAGTGGGGTTTCGGACCCCATGGCCTCATCCGAACCCTCTCTTCTTCTCACTTTCATCTCCCTTTTGTCACATGCTTTTTCCATTAACCAATCACTTCACCTCTTACACAAGCTTGTCCTATCACTCTTACACAAATATATAGCCTAGATTTTGTGGCTAAAAGAATGTCAAACAAGGGGAGGGAGAGTTGGCTATGGCCATACCCGAAACCCTCCATTTCCTTTCCTCCCACTTTTAATCCATCAACTCAAATCTCATGTCACCTTTTTCTTACACCCTCTCACACATCAAGTCTTATCTAATCTTACACAAATCTTACATGTCTATTCCATCTAGATTTGGAAATGTCTTGGTGAGAAAACCCTAAGGCCATTCGGCCATAGCCCCCCATCGAAACCCCTCTCTCTTTTCTCATCTCCAAATCTTTTCAAATCTTACTTCATCATTTTACTAGATATGGTAGGATCCCATGTTGATCTTATTTGGCAAAATCCTATGCCTCACACACTTATCTAGGTAGGAAAAGATGGGAAGATTCCACTCTTGTCTTCTCTTTCCTTTCTCCAACCAAAACAACTAGTCAACTTTCTCACTTACTAGTATTTTCCTTCCTTCAACTACTAGTCTTGTTCTAACTTACTAAACTTCTCCTAGCTTGACATGTGTCATCAAGCATGGGCTTGGGTTGACTAGTGGACTTCCTTTCATTGACCTATGGGCTTGTTTTCCCCCACTTAGGCCCAAAGCTTTTGTTATAGCCTTAAGGCCTTAAACTCCTAAGCCCATCCTTTAAGGCTTTATCCACCAAATTGCCTAAGTTACTAAGCTCTATATATTTAATTAAATAAAAGCAAATTATGGGAAATTTGGGGTCGTCACAAGCAAAGATACGAAACTTGTGCAATAAGGATAATAGCCATAAGGTCTCGACAGTTGCATGTGCAACATCATGATATTCAGCTTCAGTGCTAGATCGGGCCACTATAAATTGCTTCTTGGAGAACCAGGAAATAAGATTGTAGCCATAGTAGATGCAATAGCCTAATATGGACTTGCGATCATCAGGAGAGCTGGCCTAGTCCTTGTCAGAGTAGGCTGGGCTTGATGAGTAAGCCGAAATCAATAGTAAACTTGAGATACCTTAGAACCCAATTAATAGCAATCCAGTGAATGTCTGTTGGTTTGTGCATGAATTAAAATACCTTGTTCACCGCAAAAGAGATATCTAGGCGAGTGAGAGAGAGATACTGTAGAGCTCATACAACACTGCAAAATACAGTCTCATCGGTTCCCCTGAAAGAGAGACAACTGCTGAGATGATGACATGGGTGAGGATACAAGCTTGACAGCTATCATGTTGGTGCGTTTGAAGAGGTTAAAAATGTATTGCCTATGAGAAAGGAGAAGACCTGCTGGAACTGAGATATCCTCCACGCCTGAAAAATAATGTAGTGGCCCCAAATCCTTCACTGCAAAGCCATGACTGAATTGGGCAAGGAGAGAGATGGCACCTGCGTTGAACACGTGATTAAGATGCTATCAACATACACCAACACATATAGTGTAAGCGAATTCAAGATATAAACAAATAAGGAAGTGTCGGACTATGAATTAGTATAACCAAGATCCATCAATTTGTCATTGAAGCGAGAGTATCAAGCCCATAAGGCTTGTTTTAAGCCATATAATGCCTTATTGAGTTTGTAGACGTGAGTAGGAAATTGAGGATGAACATATCCCATGAGCTACTACATGTATACAGTTTCAGAGAGAAAACTATGGAGGAAGTCATTCTGGAGATCAATCTGAAGGATAGGCTAGTTGTGAGACATAGCATGATTGAGAACAAGTTGAATAGTTGTGGGTGTAATAATCGAACTAAAAGTGTCATCGTAGTCCAATCCTTGTTGTTGGTGATAGCCCTTGGCAACTGGGCTGGATTTCCAACGTTCGGGAGTGTCATTGGAGTTAGCCTTGATTTTGTATACCCATTTGTTGCCAACCAGGCTCATGCCATTTTATAGGGAACCAAAGACCACGTACCTTGTTTCATGAGTGCAAAAAGTTCTGCATCCATGGCTTCATGCCATCTTGCGAATGTATGAGCCTCAGAGTGGTATGTGGGATCAATAGAAATGGTAAATATGGTGATGAGAGCAATGGGTAAAGCATACTTGACAGTGCCATCCGAATAATGCTTGGGTTCCACAATGTTATTTTGTGAGCGAGTGATCATCGAATGAGAACGAGTCGAAAGAGGTGCAGTCGACAAGGCAATGTGGATGAGGCAGGACTAGTGACGGATATAGGCGTCAGTGAGAAAGTGGATGAGACCAATGGGGAGGAAAGTGATGACGTGGTAGAGGAAGACGTCGGACTGGACGATGGCATATCAGTGAGGAACTCGTGCGACATTGTTGTGGGAATTAATGGAGGAGTAGAAGTTGTCGTTGGGAGGAGAATGGGTAAGATCGAGTCAAGAAACGACGACGTTACAGATGTTTGAGGAGAGTGAGGCGCTGTGAGTGATGAGAAAGGAAACAAAGACTCATCAAAGATGACATGCCGGGAAACAAAGATGTGACCAATGGCAGGATCAAGGCATTTGTAACTTTTGTGGAGATTATTAATTCCAATAAAAATGCATTTTTTTTTTACCAAATATCAAGTTTGTGTTTGTTAAAGGGGCGAGTATAGGGATAACAAGCACCACCGAAAATCTTATTAGTAGAGAAATTGGGTGCTTTATGAAAAAACTTTCAAAGAGAGAAATACCAAGGGGAGCGGTTGGAAGGCAATTAATGAGATACACCGCCATAAAAAAAGTATCATCCCAAAACCTATGGGGAGTAGAACTTTGGGATAATAATGTTAAGCGCGTTTCAACTATATGGCGACATTTCATTTCAACAAAACTATTATGTCGAGAGGTGTAAGGGCAAGAAACACGATGTTGAATTCCCACATTATGAAAATAGTGATTAAGGGGTTGAAATTCGCCACCCCAATCGGTTTGAACACGTTTGATTTCGCAATTAAATTGATGCTGAACCATTTTTTGCAACTGGATAAAAATAGTTAGAACATCATATTTATTTACAAGAGGATAGAGCCAAAAAAAAAATAGAGTAATGATCAACAAAATAAACATAATATTTATTGCCTTTGGTAGATAAAGTAGGGGGATGGATCCCATACATCAGAAAAAATTAATTCTAAAGGATGATCAGAGATGGACTTAGAAACTAGAAAAGGGAGATAGTGACTCTTCCTTTGCTGCAGTGCGAAGCAAACGCTTGATATTTTATTGGAGGAGACGAGAAGGGAGAATTTGGACATCAGATGCTTCACTATTTGATAGGTGGGGTGGCCGAGACGATGATACCATACTTCCAAGGGAACACGCTGACATAACAAATATTGAGGGGGGGGGGGGAAGGCGATGTAGGGGACGGGAAGGGATAGAGTCCATCCTTAGGCGTGCCTTGCAAAAGAACCTTCATTGTGACCTCGTCCTTCGCAAAAAATGAGATGAGTGAAATTCAACAAACACATCATTTTCTTTGTTGAATTGGCTCACAGAAATAAGATTGTTCTCAATTTGTAAAACATTATAAAGTTGAAAAGAAGAGTTTGAAGGTTGTATTTTAGATGAACCAATGTGGGATATAGCCAAACCTGGCTCGTCACCTACTTGAATTTGATCCAAACCGTTATAGGGCTCGACATGGAGATTCAAATTTTGAAGATCATTGGTAAGATGGTTGGTGGAGCTAGTGTCGGGATACCAACTATTGTTTGTTGCAGTTTGTTGTGTAGTGAGGAAGGCTGTCATGTTGTTAGGCATGCTTTGATAGGCATGATCAAAGTGATGAAAACACTTGACAACAAGGTGGCCAACTTTGTTGCAAATCTAGCACATAGGACAACTACCACCTGAGGATGCACCATTATCA
Organism: Platycarya longipes; assembly: GCA_036559045.1. Classification (NCBI taxonomy): domain Eukaryota; kingdom Viridiplantae; phylum Streptophyta; class Magnoliopsida; order Fagales; family Juglandaceae; genus Platycarya; species Platycarya longipes. The sequence goes on along the minus strand of CM071802.1, from coordinate 15,620,485 downwards.
CCACCACGGCCCCTGCCATGACCACAAGAAAGTGAATACTTAGGAGCACGATTCTGGGACTAAGGCTTACCAAGGGCATCACGTTGTTGGTCATTGCGTGTTGCAACATTTGCATACCCGACAGTGACTGCAAGAGCTTTAGAGTGCTGTTGTAGGCTTAACTCAAAGTTGAGAAGATGACCAAAAATATCTTCAAGATCCATGGGATCATCCCTTATTTGTATGGATGTAACAATGGGATCATAAGAAGAGTCTAGGCCACCAAGAAGATATGAAACGAGCTCGGAATCAGGTAGTGGATGACCGATAGCTGCAAGAGTGTCAGCCAAGGATTTCATGATTTGGAAGTAATTCGAAATATTCTTGCCTCCCTTCTTGACAATAGAGAGTTGGCACCGAGTGGTGGAGAGACGAGCTCCAGAATGTGGGGAATACATCTTCTCAAATGCAGACCAAACTTCTCGAGACGTGGTAATGCTGACAACCTTGGCAAGAATGATTTCTGATAGGGAGGGCATGAGAATACTCAAAAAAATCTAGTCTTGATCAAACCAATGAGTAAATGCAGGATTAATAATCATGGGAAGAACTATTGTTGATGAAGTTGCCTCTGGATTTGGAATATGGTGGGATGGCTGAGGAAGACTCCCATCGGTGTAGCCATAGAGACGATGGCCTCGGAGATGGGGAGTGATCTGAGCCTTCCATAATAGGTAATTCTCATTGGTGAGCTTGATAGTAACCAAGCTCTGAATGCTAAGAGGGATGACAGGTGAATTTGTGAGAGGAGTTAAGAAGGAAGTGGAAGAGGAGGCCATTAAAGTTACTCACAATGGCTCTTGATACCATAAAACAAGAAAATGTTTGTGGGGGTGTGCTCTCTTTCGTGAATGGCTGTGAGAGTGTATATTACAACTTATACTCGGTTACAATGTTTGACTTACAAAGCATGATAGTTCTGTCACCTATAATCCTAGGATGGAGATGAGGGTATCTGAGCAGTTGGGATGGTTTTCGGCTTGGAGACTTTTGAATTTGAAATGTTGTTATCTTTATCACAATCTGTTTGATCCGGTCTAGGATGAGAAAACCCTAGACTAGGTCAAGACCGAAAAGCTTTGGTCCTTTATTTCATGGACCAAGATTGACCGGTCTCAGTCCCAGGTTGGTCCGGACCGACCAACTTTCATCGATAGTCAAAGGCCTTTGTTCGTGTTGAGTTATCCTTTTGTCACAAATTCTTCAAAAATTTAGTTTTATTACCACTATAATTTCTCTTTACAACATTGTTTTATAGGTTCCATTTCCTCTGTTGTTCTTAATGGAGCTCATGAGAGATTCTTTCATTCCAGCAGAGGTTTGAGGCAAGAGGATTAGCTCTCACCTCTACTAATTATTTTAAGTGAACAAGTTTTAAGCAAGGGCTATCAAAATTGCATCAGGAGTCTTCAATCATTCTTTACAAGGTGACTAGAGGTTGTTCTGCAATATATATCTCATATTTTATTTCTGATGATTTGTTGATTTTCTTTAATGAATCCAAAATGAGTTTAAATTCATTTATGGAGTTTATTTCCAAATATGAACCAACATCTGGGCCAGAGAACTAATCCATAAGAAGAGTATATTTCTTATGCATAACTCTGCATCGCGAGCCAGGAAGCAGATTATGGCTAGAGCCACTAGTTTTAAGGAAGATAGTTTTCCTATCACTTACTTGGGAGCACCCTTTTTTTGTGGAAGCTTAACTATAGAGTTGTTTGAACCTATTAGTGCTAAAATTAGAAGAAAAGTGTTTAGTTGGAAAAGTAGATTGTTGTTTGTTGGAGAAAAACTAACTTTGATTAAGGCAGTGTTATCTTCTATTCCAGTTCATATTATTTCTATAATTTGTACTTGATCCTAAAAGGGTGCTAGATTTAATTCAGCAAACCTTTGCATCTTTCTTTTCCGGGGGGGAAGGGAGGGAGGTGAAGGGCACTAGAAAAATAGGTTTCCTGGAAAAAGATATGCAGACCTATTGACGAGGGTGGCCTGGGCATAAGGAGTTTGTATGATGTTGTAAAAGCTTTGCAACGGAATCCAATAAGTCCAACCTCTCTTTTAAGTAGTATATATGAGGCAAAAGCATCTTTGTAATGTTGTATCTTTAGATTTAATTTCATCTAGACCATGGAATTGTCATACTTGGAGGTCTATATGTGAATATTTACCTTTCATACAATCTACAAGGCAGTGGAATATTAAAAATGGTAATATAAGTTTTTGGCATGATAATTGGATGGATGATGGGTCCCTTGCATCCTTTTCCTGTGACTATATACCAAATCTTTGAACAATGATCTATGTACTACACCTGGCTGGCAGAGGGATAAACTTGAAGCTCTTCAAAATCTTGCGTTGTTGCTAGGGGTGATCCCCCCCGGTCCCCCCGCCCCCTCGCATCTGCCCCTATGGGCCTTGGCCCATTTCATATTTCTGGGCCCTTTTTGGCCCAGATCAACTTTTTAGGCCATTTTTTATCCAAAAAACATCTAACCTGATTTAATCACATATTAAAAACTATTAATCTATGAAATACTAAATAATAATCATTACTATTTAGTAAATCTAAAGTCATTTAAAAAAATCACTAAAAGTCTAAAACAATAAAACTTAAAATAATAAACTAAGCTATTATAAATTTACAATAATACAAATTAATCCTACAAAATTACAAAATTACAAATTGTGCAATTAAGTTATTAACTATTAACAAATTGACATTGGCGATTGGAGTCATTTATTGGACTTTGAGTTTAAAGACTTGTTGTGAACTTGGTGTCATTGGAAATATTTTGACTACTATGAGAATGAACTGATAAAACCTTAACTTGCAAATCTGTAATAATTAATAACTAAGTTTAAAAAAGTAAGTTATAAACATGAAAAAAATAATATATTCAAAATATTAAGTTACTAACCAATTTTAAATTAGGTCATTTGGTTGGAATATGGGCATTGAAGGATTTGAGTCTTGACAATTTGACATACATATTGATACTTTCATACACAATGAGAATATAAAAGCTAGAAAATGTCAAAGCTCATAAAAAAAGTTACAAAATAATTAAATGAAAAATTAATACCACTTAATTTTATAAAATTATAAATATTGCAAACAACAATTAAGGGAGAAAATATGTAGGGTGCAAACCATGGTGATAGTGGGTCATAGTCATACTGTAGGCTATTGACGCTGCCCCAGGTATTGGCGTCGCAGTTGCTACAAGTTACAATAATTAAATGTAAAATTAAATGTAATTAATTTTAATTAAATAAATACAAAATAATGTAAATTGATTTCAAGTTACAAATTACCAGATCCAGGCTGATCAGCACCCTTGTCCTCGGCCTCAACCGGATCATAATCAAGAACTTCTGGAATATGAATCTCAGCACCCATGATCCAATTCTGTGTGCAAACCAGTGACTCAACTGTAATAGGACCTAATGAGCTCCAAAAGGAATCTAATACGCGCTCTCCGGTACTAAAGGCCGACTCTAAGGCTACTGTACTGATCGAGATGGCCAAAATGCTACGGGCAATCTTTGAAAGTACGGGATATTTGGGGACATTCATCTTCCACGAAACTAATATATCAAAATCTCGTACAAAGGGATGAAGATTTAATGCCAAATATCTGTCTACCTTTGACTGATCTGCAGTGGAACATGTCACGGCCAAGGGGGTCGTCTCCATCTTGTCACCCCAATCCCCGTTTATATTTTTTCCCATACTTGGCATTTGCAGATGGTGGGGGGGTACCTATAGGTGCTGCAATACTAGTACTACCACCTCCCATGATGGTGAACTTATCAAATAATCTAACCAGTATTTCTCGAGCTCGAGATGCAACAGACTTCGCGCAAACCTTGCCAATGACATCAGTCAACCCAAATACCATGCCATCCACCTTAAACTATGGGTCAAGGACAATGGCTATGTATAATAATGTATTGGCTTTATCAAAGTCTTCCCCCCAATACTTGTCAAATTTTCCTATCATCATCCTATACATCTCCCGCAATGTCATGTTACTATCCGCTGCAATATCATCTAATTCTTCTTCTATCTGGGCAATTTGTTGATAAAATTGATGTACCGTGGGATATAAAGAACCAGATAAAACCTTTGTAACATCGTAAAAAACCCTCAGAAACTCTACAAAAACATATACAACCTCCCAATCATTAGACAAAGGGTGCCCCAAGTTTTGATCAAAATACTTGACATATTGGATGTCTTCATTACCCAATATATCAAATGCCAACTTATACTCATGGGCCGCCTCCAACATTAAAAGTTCAAGTTCTGCCTTGTAGACAAATCAGTACAAATACCATTTTTACATGTTATGCCTGCAGTCTTTGTAGCAACTTTAAACTTCTCCAATCTAGCAAGAGAATATCTCACCCACCTCACAACAGTCCTGACCCAAGCAATTGATTCATCAAGATTTCTCAAGCCATCATGCACAATCAATATAAGAATATATGACACATACCGTACATGCAAATAATCCCCACCCAAAATCATTTTACTCACATTATTCAGGAGAGTCTTAAGATGTCCCATTCCGACATCATTAGCCCCAGCATTATCAACTGTGCAAGTTAAAACATAAGTTAACCCTCACTCTTTTATAGTAGCCTCTAAGGCCTTCCCTATCGTCTCACATTTGTGATCAGTGGTTTGACAAAATTTGAAGATCTTTTTATGCAATGTCCAACCCCCACCAACCCAATGCATAGTCATACACATAAAATTAAGATTATTATAAGAAGTCCGACAATCAGTTGTAAGACAAACAATCTCTCCCGTCAATAAACCCCTCAACTTCTATTTTTCTGATCAGTAAAGTTTTCTAACATCTCTTGCCACCATGTGACGAGAAGGAATATTAAATCTTAGTTCCAAGTACCTAGAATAGGCTTGAAACCCTTTCCCATCTACCACTTAGAAAGGCATCTCATCCATAACAGTTATGCGAGCTAGGTGTGTCCTAGCCTCTTCAGGATCTCACTTTGTGTACCATTTTAATGCCAACTCACCACTACTCCCCTCACCAATTTTTTCCAAGCCAACTGCAAGCCTAGATTGGCTCTTCTCTACCAATGATTTCAAAATTAGGGATTTCTTACATTGCTCTTCTAGATGCGACTTTATTTGGGAAGTGTTGTGTCTCTTGTAGTGGTAACCATAAATTTTGTCACAATAGTTGCACTTGGTTTTTGGATCATTCGAGTTACCACCTTCTATTTTTGTGACATGAGTCCAAATTATGGATGGGGCTTTCTTTTTAGGCTTGGGGGTGGGGTAAGTAGTAGGGTCAGTGGTAGGGGTAGTGGTAGGGTTCTCGACCGAAGCAGGAGTAGGGCTAGGGATAGTGGTAGTGGTCGTGGTAAGGGACCTAGGGGTAGGGTTAGGGTTAGGGCTGGAGGTACCCAAGGCCCTCTCTGGGGAACTCACACTAGAATTCGCTGACCTTTCCATTTACAACAAATCTAAAATTATTTCAAACAAAATTCATATGGTCAGTCAAATCAAGAAACTTAGAAAATCATGATGATTGTAGACACTTAAATGTATTAACAAAAGCATCCAAAGTGAAAACAATATTATCCAATATCATGTCAATAACAATAAAGTTAGAAAATGAGAGTATTTTTATGATGAATTGTGGAAGAAAAATATAAAAGTAAAAGAAAACTAAAGGAGTAAAATAAGTGTATTCCAAAATTCATCAAGAGACTAATAATAGTGTATTTTAAATAATGCCAAACAATTCACAAACAAACTCAGAACCACAATGCAATTCAGCATCCCAATGACCTAGATGATTCCGTGGGGTTTGTTTTGTTATCCTGAAATCTGTTCATTGCCTCGAGTTTATCTACTTGACTATTATTGTAATGTCTCCATCATTCTTATTATTTTTTGCTACTTTATGATCTCCAGAAAAAATATGATTTTGGCACACAAAATTCATGTCATTAGCTATATGTGTTTTTGGGCTCAAAGTTTGGCATCCAATGAAATTAGAAGAAACTAAATAACATTGTCTAAATCTTAAAATTAAATACATAATAAAAACACATAATCAAAGATTCAAAACATAGACACTAAATCACAATCACAGATTCATCATTCACAGATCACATCACATCACATCATCACACACATGTACAAACAATCTCCATTCTCCACAGCACACAGTTCACAATCTCTTCAACCATTCCCCATTAATTATCCCATCCACCATTCCTAGTTTATAGAAAATTATAAATTTAAAAAATGAAAAAGGGAGGGGGATTCGGTGGTATCTTCGATTTCAGGGCCTTGGGTTATGCCGCTGCAGTGGAGTCGTGGACTGTGGTGCACTGGTGATGGTGGCACATCGGTGACGAGAGAAGAGAGAGGAATGAAGGAGAATCTGGTCTACCTACAGTTTCGAAGAGGGGAGCAAATAGAACAAATCCGGTCAAATTGAGAGAGAAGAGAGAGCGGGAGGGGCCAGAGTGGCTGATGGCAGTGGGGTGGTGCCATTCTTGGCGCTGGGGAGGGGCGATTCGACGATCAAATTTGGGGGGAGGGAAAATTAGAGAGAACAGAGGGGAGACGTCAGAAGGAGAAAGTGAGAATCGGGGGAGGGGGGGGGAATTGGGTTATTAACCCATAGTCAAAACGACGTAGTTTTGACTATGGGTTAATAACCCCATAAGGCTCAAAACGATAACGATGCCTGGGGGGTATATACTATATATATATATATATATATATATATGTATGTATCCAAGCACAAAACGACGTCCCATAGTCAAAACGGCGTTGTTTTAAGCCTTATGAGGTTATTAACTCATAGTCAAAACAGCAAAACGATGTCGTTTTGTGCTTGGGTATGTATTTTTTTAATATATTATTATAATTTATATATAATATATTATTATATTTATATATTTATATTATAAATATATAATTATTTATTGAATATGCGGGGGCAGGGCGGGGTAACATGCGGTATGGGATTCACCCCTTACCGCCCCTACCCCTACTTTTGGCCCTAAAAGCGGGCGGGGGTACCCCCCCCCACCTGTCGGGCGGGTTACACAGTCCCCGTTATGCGGGAGGGTGCGGAATGCGGGCGGGGCAGTGGGTGCAAGTGCCCGCTGCCCAACCCTAATTGTTGCATCATGTTTGTAGCTTTCATATTAAGCTAAGAAATAGTGATAATGTTCGATATTGGAAGTTTACAAATGATGGTAAGTTTACAACTTAGTCAGCTTGGAGCATTATTAGAACTCAACATTCTTGAGTTTATGCTTCTAAATATATTTGGAGTAAGAATCTTCCTCTCAATATTTCTATATTTGTATAGAAATTAGGGAGTAATAGGGTATCTTTGGATTTTAATGTAAATAAGCATGGCATAAGCTTGGCTTCCATGTGTAGTGGTGGTTGTGAGGCTATTGAGTTTGATTCTCATGTTTTTAATGATTGTTCTCTTGTTGTGTTTGTATGGCATCATTTCTAATAGATTTTTGGCATCTTAGACTTTTCGGCTTTAAGGTGAAGAGACAAATTGCTGACTTTGTGGTCGGTTTTTCATGGCTCAAATCAAGTTTTCATATAACTCCTCAACTAGTTCTCTGTGTAACGCTTTTGGAATTGTGGCTAGCAAGAAACTCAGCCAAATATAAAGGTGTGATAAAACCTGCTTCATGCAATATATGAAAAATTGTGAAATGATTGCAAAAGCTGAACTTGATGATTAAACCATCAAGGGGAATATCCAAGTATGGTGATGTTTTTTTTTTAAACCTTTTGAGAATTTCATTGTCAAACACTAAACAATTTTTTTTTTTAAGTTTAAGTCGCTTGTTGAATCCTTAATAATGAAGCTTGACATTGATTGGGGCTTCAAAGGGCAATCCTGGACTTGCTGGTTGTGGTAGAATTATTCGAGAACACTATGGGCAGTTTATACATGCATGGCTTCTCCATTCATTTGGAGATTGGTACAAATGTTTTTGCAAAAGTTTTTGTAGTTAAAGATGGTCTATCTTTGTGTTACTAGCCTGGTTTTCTGATATCATTGTTGAGTCAAATGCTTTGCTGGTAGTTAATTGGTATGAAAATGAGAACAGCCCTCCCTATAGATATGTAGATATTTGGTAGGATATAATTGAATTGGTTTTAACAAGTTTCTAAGTTTTGATGTGCATCATATATATTACAGAGAAGGTAAATGTGTGGCAGATGGCTTAGTTAATCTTGGAGGATCAGGTATTACTTTGTCATTTTCTTCTAATTTACAATTACCTAAGCAATTCTATGGACTTTTGTCATTGATAAACTACTATAAAGAAAATCCTACTGGAAGGAGACTCCGAGCATCCTAGGAAGAAGAAGAAATTGAAGAAGAAGAAGAAAAAGCCCTCGTCGTCATCTAGTTGATGCCTTTTTATAGAACTTTGGTCTGCAATGATTGGACTTTTCCCTAGCTTGTATCAGTCGATTTGTTTTTTTCCTTTTTGTGGGTGTCTGCCTCTTCCTTTTCTTTCTTTCCCTGGCACCCTTGCCCCTCACTCTGCCCCATGCCTCCTACCACCCCCACATCCTTGTATCACTTCATGTCCCCTATTGTCTTGTAGCGTCATAAGTAAGGCTGGGCCCACCTTTACTTTCCTCATTCATAGTACCCTACGATTTTTAAGGGCCACCTATCTTAATCAAGGACCTTGAGAATCTTTAAAATAAAATATGCAACAAAAGCTACTAACAAGAAGAATGCAATAATGTGTTGCTATTCAAGAGCTTTCAATCGCGTAGAGTGCGAGTACGGAGCTCGATCGTGACGAGAGATTGACTCGACTGCCTACGTGGGAGTGCGGGGCTAAACATAGCAGGAGATGGACTTGACCGTATAAATGGGAGCACGCAGCTCAAGAGTGACAAGATATGGATTTGACCGCATACGTGGAAGCACAGAGCTCAAGTGTGGCGGGAGATGGACTCAACCGCATATGGTGAGAGCACGAAACTCAAGTGTGGCAGGAGATGGACTTGATTGCTTATGTGGGAGTGCGGAGCTCAAGTGTAATTAGGAATGGACTCGACCGCATACGTGAGTGCGTGGAGCTCAAGCGTGGCGAGCAATAGACTTGATTGCATACGTGGGAGTGCGAAGCTCAAGCGTGTCAGGAGATGGATCTGACCACGTATGGTGGGAGCACAGAGTTCAAGTGTGGCAGGAAATGGACTCGACCACGTATGGTGGGAGAGTGCAGATGGGCTCGACCACCTTCGGTGGGAGCGCGGAGCTCAAACGTGGTGGGAGATTGACTCAATCGCGTGTTTGGTGTCTTCATTTTTACTTTTCATCACAAGGGATTACTGAGGGTTAAGGACTGATGCCCAGTCTTAATCCCATAGAAGTAGTCATTGCGAGGGATTACTGAGGCTCAGGATTGGCGCCTGACCTTGACCTCGTGGAAGTACTCATCGCGAGGGATTACTGAGGCTCGAGGTTGGTGTTTGGCCTTAGTCCCGCGGAAGTAGTCATCACGAGGGATTACTAAGGGTTGGGGTTTGCGTCCGACCTTGACCCTACGGAAGTAGTCATCACAATGGATTACTGAGGCTTGGGGTTAGTGCTTGAGTTTGACTTGGAAGTAGTCCTCGCCAGAATTTACTAAGGGCTCGAGACTGATACCTGGCCTCGACCCTGCAGGAGTAGTCATCACTAGGGTTTACCAAGGGCTCAGGGTTGATGCCCAACAACGACACTGTGGAAATTGTCATCGCCAGGGACTTGACGAGATTTGTTGATTGAGACATTTGTCTGCACCATGTTGCCTTTCTGGGGCAAGGCACGTAGTGGCTAGCGTTCCACACTACAAAAAATAACTCCGTTAGTGGAAAATGAATTGGCAAACCAGAGAGTTTTAGTTGTCGTAGTCAATTGTGGTTCCTTCATTTCCTTGCTTCCCTATTTTCCCATGTTCGAGTCCGAGGTTGTTTTGTCTAGGCCAAGTTTGTTGTGATATTGGTGCCAAGCCCATGAGGTGAGTCTTGGTACCGAGTGGATGCCAAGTTCATGCATTTCTTATTGGGAGTGGTTCAGGTCCATGCATTTCTGATTGGGAGTGGTCCGAGGTATGTTTCTCTGTTGATGAGGAAACGTCATAGGCTCACGCATGTTAAGCCCATGCATGTTGTCGAGTTGAATAAAGGGAGGTCTGATTTATTTGGTGAGGTGCCATCCAAGCTGGAGTCCCAAGCTATGAGTGGTCTTATCGGAGCCCATGGAGGTGTGGTATTGTGTCCGAGCCCTGCATGCGCTAAGGAGTTGCTGAGCTCATGCATGTTGTGTTTGAGTCATGCACGCATTGAGGAACTCGTGAGTGAGAGAGTTTCGAGCCCAGTGCATGGGTGAAATACCGTGTTTGATCTGCAAGGGAGTTCTGAGCGCACATGTTCCTGAATGAGAGTGGTGATTGGTTTGAGTCCATGCAAGGGGTGCATCTGAGTTCGTGTGTCCCAGCTGAGTTGTAGGTAAGTTCCAAGCGGCGTGTTTGATCTGTGATGGAGTTTTGAGCCCATGCAAGGGGTGCATCTAAGTCCAAGAGATGCCATTGTCGAGCCCCATGAGGTCCCACTTATGGAGTCCCGATTGGTGAATGGTTTGAGCCCGTGGTTCCCCAGCTTTGAGAGTGTGCTATCCATCTGAACAGTGGGGCTGGGTTTTGTCTGAGCCAATGTTTCCCGAGTCCATGGTTCCTGAGTTGAGCTCTCGTGGTTTCAAGGTGGTGAGTAATGCGACTTCCGAGCCATGCAACGTCAAGGTGGATTGGGGTGGAGGGGCTCGGCGAGCTTCTGAGTCAAGACCTTCGAGCTTTCGAGCCGCGATGTTGCAATGCACGGGATTCCCATCCACCAACGAGTGGGAGTTCCCGGTTGAAGATAGAGTTTGCCGGCGAGCCACTTGGTGGTTGCCGACATGATCAATTGTCCAAGATAAGCAGTTGGGGCTATGTCTGACCCGGCTAGTAGTGCAAGGTGCACGGGCCATGTGTGGTTGGCTATCACGTATTTGGGGGCTGTCAGTGATGGGCCGATAGAGACAGTGACGCCAACGATCCACACGGTTGACGCCAGCACTGTCTACTTGTGACGTCTCCATTTTATGTCCGAGATTAACATAAATATAGAGACATCAGGATAGGTAACACAAGGCTACATATCATTCGTACTTATTATAAATAGTTTATATGCACCTAGCTTACTAATCATGTGCAATGAGTATGCAGCGGAATAAGGTTAATTTCCAAAGAATGCAAAGAAATCTAACTTTGCACATAGATCAGATGGTACAACATAATTAAAAGCCATAGATATATTTACAATTACATTAAGTATCAGTTAAATATAAGATAGAGGTCCAAAATACATATACTTAGATTCTCATTTTTCCTTTACGCATCTTCACCAAGCAAGCTCTTTCTTAACTTCCTTATACTCATTCCCATATCAAAACTTGTTCATATTAAGTTCAAAATCGTGTTGGAGGACTTTTCCTGATGGCGTTACGAGCACACTACTTATAGACAAAGAGCCATCAGAACTCAAAAGCAGGCAACGACCTATTTCTGACCGGTCCTCAGATATAAAATATAGGTGTTGCCTTATGTCCTCCATCATATGATCAAAAATAGAAGAGGCATATTTATCAAAAAGTAGGTCAACAAGAGGTGAGGATTCGGTGGGCCCTTCAAGGCTCACCAGAATCTCTCAGGGAGTCTGGTTTTCCTGGCTGGTCATACCTACCTGCAACTAAATCTATCATTTCGAAAGAAATGATAGGTAATATTCAAAGAATGAGATTTCAAGAAAATATCAGTAAGTGCACCAGTAACATAATAAAGCAATAACAGTATTCACAAATAACATGTGTATGCATATGATATGATTATAAGACCTATTAATCATGACTCGTACATGACTTATACATGACTTACATTGAAATTGTGCACCATATATATAAAAAGACTTAGTGGACACAGGTGCACACTTCTCGTGTCATAACGTATATTTTCGTGAAAATCTTAATTTCATATTTTCGTTCTTATTCTTAAAAATCTTAGCCTTAACCACGATAGTAGATAGAATCGTCTTCACCATCAGGTGTCTTAGCATGACGACAATTACGTATCGCCTTCACCATTAGCTTTTATATTCTTGCCAGTCATACGACAGTTACGTATCGCCTTCACCGTCATGACGAGCTTTATCATATTATGGTGGCAGATCGATCGCCTTCACCGCCAATCATGTCCGTCAAACAGGAGTTACGTATCGCATTCCCCGTCGTGACATAAAAATACTTATTATGACAGCTTTTACGTATCGTCTTCATCGCCAAGTCATATCAGTCATACGAGCATTACATATCATCGTCCCTACTATGACATTACTTCTTATCATTTGACAAGCGCTACATATCGCCATCCCTGTCGGCATGTCAGCCATACGGAAGTTATGTATCGCCTTCTTCGTTATGAGGTGATTTTTAAATTTTCTTATTCTTAGCTATTCCTTTCTTATTGTTATAAATATTCTTATTTTCTTAAAACGAACGCTATGACTCTTAATGTAAAAACTTATGACGGACTTCAGCATGTACTCTTAGACATTTGCCTGCATGCCTTATACTTACATGCGTTTTATGACATATAAGACATTTTCACTCAATGCTTGACATAGATAATTCACATCACATATCATTTATCAATTAAGCATAGATAATTCACATCACATATCATATATCAATTAAAACATAAATAATTCACATCACATATCATATATCAACCAAAACATAATCATTTTTGCTTGAGAAATAAAATAAATAATTTTAATCTTAGATCTACTAGTGTAGGCCGAAAACCATAAAAATTTCTTTTCTTTTCTTCTTAATCATACTTATTCCTTATTTTATAAATTTCAAAATTTCATAAATCAAATCCCTAGTCCCCAAGCCGAGACACATGCACATATATATTCTTTCCCTACTTTCAACTAATTATTTTATTCAAGACTTATCTTTCATAGTTTTATTCATCTAAACCTTTATTTTTCAATAGAATCTATATCATATTTTAATATTACAAAAATAATCAACATAACCATAGCTTAAGTGATAAAACATAAAGTGTTTCAACCTATTTCATGTGGAGGCCAAAACTCATATTTCCTATTTCCATTTCTTTTGTTATTTAATCCTTACATATTTTTATCTATTCTCTCCCATCATAGTTTCCTAAAATAGAATCTTAATTTGTAATAAATTTTTTCTCATCTTCTTGCAAGAATTCATATTTTAAGCTTGCTTAAATCCAACTAACACATACTATCAATTTGTATTTGAAAAGAGCCACTATGGCAATAAAATTATCATATAAGTAATCCAATACTAAGATCATGTTATTTTGTGCACTTACAAATTTCTCCAAAACTTTTCACTTGTAATTGGGCTTGGCTTTAGCAACTCCCCTCACAATATGTCCAAAATGCCTTTGTTCAAGATCTAGGGAATAGTTAGTAGTTTAAATAAAGTGTGAAAGGTTTCCTGGCTAGGGTGGCCGTGAGTTTGAGTAAGGAACAACTGGAAAACTCCTCTCCTAAGAAGGGTCGACCGAGTATATAGCAAAGGGAATCAAAAATTGGCTTAAGACACATGGTCTGTGTTGTCATGGCCAAGTGTCCTATTGGGTTTAGCTTCATCATTTGATCTAAATCCTAGACTTGGTTGGCAAGGCACACGCCCATGGGCCCTCCTTGTGCCACCTAATATGTGACGACCCGATATTTTCGTTTCTTACTATTTTATTTAAGTAATTATTTTAATAATAATATTGGTAATTTAGAGGGGTGATGTGATGACCCGACATTTTTATTTCATATTATTTTAACTAAGTAATTAAATTAATTAATAAGAACGAAAATGTTAAGTAGTGAGGGTGAACGAATGGGCTTAAGATTTAAGCCTTGAAAGTTTAAAGTAAGATATTGGGCTAAGAAAGGGATAACAAGCCCACAAGCCCATGAGATTGGCCCATGAACCATCAAGCCCACACATGAGACACTTGTCACCTCTAGAGAAACCTTAGAAAGTCACCTAAGACTAGTAGGTGAAAGTGGAAAATTCCTAGTAGTTGGGAGTTGACTAGTGGATGGTTGGTGGGATAGATTGTGAAATCTCATGATGAGATTTTTCCATCATTGGGATATCTTGGGAAAATACTAAGATATTGTCTATTTTAGTCTATCTAGTATATGCCATATTTAGATAGGTGACACTTGTAGATGAAATAGGAAGTGGAAGAGAAGGAAGGAATTGGTGGAGGTTGTAGCCAAAACCCTTAGGGGTTTTTCCTATGAAATCTTTCACAATCCAAGCCAATGATTACACATAGGATCATGCAAGAAATAGAGGACAAGATGATTGACAAGTGAGGAGAGGTGTCAAGAGGAAGACGAAAGGAAAAAGTAGAAGAAAACTAAGGGGTTCGGGTGAAGCATGCCATGAGCCACATTTGGAGATTTCTAGAAGCATTTTCAAATCTAGTTGAGGGGACACTTTAGACATGTGAATGAGGATGAAATATAAGGTGTAAGATGTGTAAGAGGTATGGTGGTGTAAGGAAATGATTGATGGTTGCTTGTAAAAGAAGGAAACTAGGGGAGGAGGAGATGAAGTTTTGGATGAAACCAAGGGAGTAGCATGGCCGGACCATGCATGCTCATTTTTCCAAAAGTATGGCCTTAGGATCTTGAGGAATGACATGAGAGTTGTTAGATGAGTGTGTAAGAGGGTTGAAATGACAAGAGAGGGAGACAAAAGGGATGTGAGGTTCGGTTGAGACAACTAGGAAAGCATGAAACCGAAATGCATTAGGCCTTGTTGTTCTCTAGAGATTTCACACCAAAATAAGAAAAGCTTCCAAAGGAATGGCCATGATGTGATGCTAGAGTCTAGGAATATCCTTGGGATGGATGGGACCTTGTCATTTTAGTCCATCTCCCATGAGGAATTTGGCAACCCTATAGGAAAGCACAAACCAGTTGCTCACTTCCACACACTTCCACTATTTATTTTCTTTTCCCATGTAACTACCATTGTCCAATCATGTGTCTTTCAACCATAGGCATGGTGGAGTGTCCTTGAGCCCTAGGAAAAGGGGCATGGCCGAATGACCTTGAGAATACTCATACCCTCACTTGGTCATCTCACATTCTCACAAGCTCTCTCACTTTCTCTACCTCTCGGCCAGCTCCCTTTGTCTCTCAATCTTCTTTTGCTTCACTTTCTCCTAATCTCTAAACATCAAATTATCCTAAGTAGAGAAAAGCTAAAACAAATATTCTTGAAGAGAAGTTGCTCTTGAAGAGGTAAGTTTCTTTTAAGTTAAGATCAAGCCTAGAAACCTAGAGAAGAGCACACACCACATTCATGTCCCTTGTGTAGAGTTTTTCTCAAAAAGTGTTATGTTCTTGAGTTAATCTAATGAAATGTTTAATAAATTTTCAGATTTCATCTAAGCTAGCTAGGAGTATTGTAAGTATATCCTTATCTTTCCCTTAGCAATTTTAGTATACTCTTGAATGAATTTGGTTGGATTGTTTGAATATTTGCTTAGGTATGCTAAAATGAAACTCTTTAGTGGAGAAAAATGCCATGCTTAGTTAGGAGAAAATCCATGTTTAAGTTGATGATTTCTTTGAGTTTTAGAGCATGAAATAATGTGTGGATTTAGTAACTTACTCAACATGAGGTGGAATGGAGAAAAATGCATGCTTATCTTTAAGTTAAATAGTAGAATATTGGATGATGATGGTGGTACTGTTTATTTGGTGGCAAAATCTATATTTAAAGTCCAAGTATCTTGTTAGATTAAAGATTTTATCATGTTGTGGATTTGAATACCTGATATAAAGGATGATTGTGGTATGGCCAACATGATGGGTGATAATGTTACATATGCTTGTTAAAAATCGGATTCAAAGTGAAAAAGGTTGGATTGTGCATGTAGGTATTTCGGACTTAAGGTTTTTTTTGGGTTGAGCTATTGGTTCAATTATTGTTTTTATGTTCTGGTTAAATATGTAAATATTTAGAGAAATTAGAAGTATAAGAACTAAAGGATTACACTAGCATGATTTGTGGTTTTCATCAAAGTAATTGAGTGAGCTCTCATGATGAAAGGAGAAGTGATGATTCGGCCAAGACATGTTTTTGGGGTTAGAAAAATATACCTAAATTATTGAAGTTAAATTGGAGTGTTTTGAGAAGAATAGGAGAAGAAAAGGCTAGGAATCACTAAGGGAAGGTCTCGGCCCAACCCTAGTGGGAAGGGGCCGAGTACCCCTAGGTGTGTGTGAGGCCCAATAAGTATTTTTGGGTATGAAAGAAGTGAATTTATGTGGTGCGTAAATTGTTAAAGAGCTTGACGTAAAATATGCGTTATGTTCATCTCACATTTCACATGTTCAGTGATATGAGTCTCATGTCCCATGCATGCAACACGAAAATCATGTTTTAAACATATTTTTAAAAGAAAAGAAAATAATTAAGGTTTTATAAGAACCCCAAAGGCTGGGACGGGGTAGTGCCCCAGTAGAACTCCCTATTCACTCAGGATTGTCTAAAATTGAGTGAAAACCCTTAGGTCGACAAAGAACCGTTGATAAACAATGTATGGCTCCAGAAGGTGTCCAGAGCGTGGTCGCACCTAAAGCTAGTGAGTGCATACAGGACGGTGTTGGCTTTTGCCTTTCCGCTACAGAAAAGTTTGTAGTCGCTCGGTGAGTGATCAATCGCAGAGTGATGAAAAGCACGAAAGGGCGCGAAACATAACTACTTAGGTTTGATATGGTCGCCGGGTGCTACGGTAACTAGCAGAAACACACAGTGCATAGGGGAACCATGAGGTGTCCAATAAGATACCATGACAAAAAGATGGACTTTCGGTCTATATATGATATGATAAGTAGCGCCTAAGATAAGAGAAAATAAAAAGCATTTGCGAAAAGATGAATTTTGAAAAGAAGCTCAAATGTTTTGTTTTATGAGGTTACGAGCAAACACATGAAAGAAATAAGGAAAAGAAATTGAAAAAGAAATGGCATGAGCATGAGCATGTGCATAGAGTAAAATCATGAGTCCCATAATACATAATATATAGATGATTGTTTGCTATTCATTTAATTGTATACCTAAAATGCTTTTGTTGAGATATGAATGTACTTACTGAGATTTTCCCCGAAATCTCACCCCTTTTTTTCTCTCCACTATCGCCTACTTTTGGGATGGTAGAAGTAGTTGCAAGTGATGACAACCCCGACGAGTACGAGTCCAGGGATGACGTCACGGACCCCCACGGGCCCGATTGAGTCTATTACTTCTAAGCTAGTGACTCTCGACTATTTGGGTCGATGGATGACGGAGTTACTACCCTTAGCTGCTTATGTTTTGAGGGACTTTCGCCCTATTGGGTGTTGCTTGGTCCTTGGCATAGATGATTCCCTCCATATGAGTCGCTTGTATGAGTCATCATTCGGGGTGAGTTGCGAGGTGGGGCCGATCTTGGACTTGGATCGTCTTCGTTATGGTCCAAATACCAAGAGGATTAAGAAGGAGCCCCTGGATTAGGAGGAGATGGTAGGGGATCTACTATGCAGCTTTTGTATGTATTGCATACATTTTGGTCTTCCGTTGTTTTGGAAGAATAAACAATTATGGATGATCTTTATGTTTATGTTAATAGTAATGCAATATTTTGGGATATTATTTTGTTAAGCCATGTGATGTACGCTTAGAAAGGTTTGACCTTCATCCGCTGTGAAAACATTATTTAAAAAAAAAACTATAGTACACGATAAGACAAGGGGTGAACTTCCCTGTGATGCTCATCCTCGATGTCACAGTTTGTCTGCGATCCCAAGCACAAGCTGGGGCGCCGACAATTGAGGATGAAAGCTTGGGCTTAGGATTGAGCTTTGGGGAGATTGGATTAGAGTATTGGCCCAAAGTGTAGTGTGTAAGCCCAAAGGCCCATAGGATGAACCCATTAGTCAACCAAACCCATGCAAGAGGACACATGTCACTCTAGGAGAGTTTTACTGGGTCTTCAAAGACTAGTAGATGAGAGGAAGAAAATACTAGTGGTTGAGTAGTTGCTAGTGGTTGCCTTGTAAGATGGAGTGTGAAATCTCATGAGGAGATTTTCTCATCTTTGGGATATCTTGGGAGGTACAAAGAGATCTTCATCTTAGTCTTCCTAGGAGTATGCTATATCTAGAATAGTGACACATGTGGCATGAGATGAGAAAGAGAAGTGAGGAGCAAAAAGGGAGCCTTCAATGGAAGCATCTAGCCGAACCCTTTGGGGGTATTTCCCATGCAATCTTATCCCAATCTAGGTGAATGACCATTGGGCGATCTTGAGAAGACATGTGAGAGCATGGAAGATTAAGTGATTGAGTGATGGAACAAGAAAGGAAGAGCGAAATGGGTGAAAAGAAAAGAAATGAGGAATCGGGTGAGGGCATAGTCGATTACCCTATTTTTGGTCTCTCCAAGTGTTTCCAAATCCAAGTTATCGACGCCCCCGCTTGAACTTGGGATCATACGCAAACCGAGACGTCGGGGATGAGCATCATCAGGAAGTTCACCCCTCGTTTTATCATGTATATTTTTTTTCTAAATAAAAGCAGTGAAAAAAGGTTTTCACAACGGAAAAATGTCAAACCTTTCTAAGCATAATCACATGGCTCAACAAATTCGATATCCCTAAATACTTCATTACTATTAATATAACACAAAGATCATTCATAAATGTCTTTTCTTCCAAAACAATGGAAGCCCAAAATATAAATGGTAAATACAAAAGCCGTGTAGACGATTCCCATTGCCCTCCCTTTCTAATCCAATGGCTCTTTCTTTATCCACTTGAAATCAGGACCATAATGAAGACGGTCCAGATCCAAGGTAGGTCCTACTTCACAACTCATCCCGAAAGATGACTCATACAGGCATCCCAAGTGGAGGGAATTATCTACACCAAGGACCAAGCAACACCTCGTAGGGCGTAGGTCCTTCAAAATATACGTGCCAAAGGTAGTGACTCTGCCGTCCAACGGCCTAATAAGCCGAGAGTCACCGGCTCAGCAATAGTGGACTTAGTCGGGCCCTTGGGGGTCTGAGATGTCGTCCCTGGAGTCATACTCGACGGGGTCGTCATCACCTGCAACTACTTCTATCGTCCTGAAAAGAGGAGCGATAGCAGAGATATAAAAAGGGGGTGAGATTTCGGGGAAAATCTCAGTAAGTACATTCATATTTCAACAAAAGCATTTCAAACATACAATTAAGCGAATAATAAAAAATCATATACACATTATGCATTATGGGACTCATGACTTTACTCATGCACATGCATATGTTCATGCTCATGTCACTTTCTCATTTTTTTTTTCTTTAACTTCTTTCATCTTTTGCTTTTAACCTCATGAAACAAAATGATTAACCTTCTTTTCAAAATTCATCTTTTCAAAATGCTTTTCGTCTTTTCTTATCTTAAGCGTCACTTATCATTTCATATCATATCATATGGCTCGAAAGCCCATCTTTTCGTCATGACATTTTATTTGGACACCCCAGGGTTCTCCTATGCACCGTGTATTCCTGCTAGTTACCGTAACACCTGGCAACCGTATCAAACCTAAGTGGCTATGTTTTGTGTCCGTGCTCTTCATCGCTCGGCGATTGATCACTCACAAAGCAGCTACAAACTTTTTTTTGCATCGATAAGGCAAAAGCCAACACCGTCCTGTATGCACTATGCACCCACTAGCTTTAGGTGCGACCACGCTCCGGACACCTTTCAGAGTCATCCATGGTCTGCCGACGGTTCTTTGTCGACCCAGGGGCTTTCACTCAACTTTAGACACTCCTGAGTGAACAGGGAGTTCCACTGGGGCACTACCTCATCCCAGCCTTTGGGGTTCTGATAAAAACTTTAATTATTTTCTTTTCTTTTCTTTTAAAAACACGTTTGACTCAAAACATGGTTTTCGTGCTTCATGCATGAGACATGAGAATCATAACATTGAACATGTGAAACGTGAGACGAACATACGTGTACTATATGTCAAGCTCTTTCACAATTCAAGCACCATATAATTTCACTTCTTTTCTATCTAAAAGCACTTATTGGGCCTCACCCACATCTAGGGGTGCTCGGCCCTTCCCCACTAGGGTTGGGCTAAGACCCTCCCTTAGTGGTTTCCTAGTATTTTCCTTTCCTATCCTCCTCCAAATACTCCAATCTAGCCTCAATAAAATAATCGAATATTTCTAACACCAAAAATATGTCTTGGCCGAAACTCAGGGTCTTTATATTTATTAATTTAATCACTTTTCTTTTCATCAACATAGCTCACTTAACTATTCATGTAAAAACCGAATATTATGCTATTAACTTCCTCTAATTCTCATACCTCTAATCTCTCCAAATATTCAAGATTTAATCATAATATAATAGTAGAAAAGAAAGCTCAACCAAAAATCCTTAGAAATCAAAACACCAATATGCACCAATCCAACCTTTTTCAACTCGAAGTCAAATTTTAACATGCATACATATCATCATCACCCATCGTAGTGATCATGCTACATTTTTTATTTATATCAACATATCCAAATCCACAATACAATAAAATTAATATAACAAGATACTTAGACTAAACATGTATTTTTCCACCAATTAAACAAAACATTTCTTTCAAGTAATCTAACCCACATTATCAAATATTCTACAAGTTAACCTTAATCCTGCATGCATTTCTTCAATCCACACATCATGTTGATTTCTTTAAAATAAGTTGACTAAATCCTCACATCATCTTATATTTTCAAACTTAAATAATCATAAACTTAGACATGGGTTCATACCTAACTAAGCATGGCATTTTCACTAAAGAATTTCATTTTAGCATAACAAGCAAGGATTCAAACAATACAACCAAATTCCCTCAAAAGTATACTAAAATTGCTAAGGGCAAGATAAGAAAATACTTACATTACTCCTAGTTAGCTTAGATGAAATCTGAAAATTATATTAAGCATCTCATTAGATTAATCTAAGAACATAGTATTTTTAAAGAGAAGATTTCTACACAAAAACATGGATGTGGTGTGTGTGTGTTCTTCTCTAGATTTCTATGCTTGAATTACTTAGAGATTCCACTTACCTCTTCAAGAGCAACTCCTCTTCAAGAATACTAGTTTTTAGCTCCTCTACACTTAAGATACTTTGATGTTTAGAGGATAGAAAGAAGTGAAGCAAGAGAAAATAGAGTGAGAGGTGGTGTTGGCCGAAAGGTAGAGAGAGTGAGAGGGTTTGTGTGCAAGTGAAATAACCAAGTGAGGGGAATGGGTATACACAAGGCCATTTGGCCATGACCTTCTCTCCTAGGGTTCTAGGACACTCCACCATACCTATGGTTGAAAGACACATGATTGACAAGAGTAGTTGCTTGGAAAAAGAAACAAATGATGGAAGTGTGTGGAAATGAGCAACCGGTTTGTGCTTTCCAAATGGATTGTCGAGTTCCTCATGGGAGATGGACTAGAATGGTAAGGTCCTATCCCATCCCAAGGACATCCCTATGATCTAGTATCACATCATGGCCATCCCTTTGGAAGATCTTCTCACTTTGATGTGAAAACTCTAGGGAACAACAAGGCTTAAGGCATTCGGCTCCATGCTTCCCCATTTGCCTCATCTGAAACTCCCATTCCTTTTGTCTCCCTCTCTTGTCACTTCAACTCTCTTACACACTCACCTATCAACTCCTATGTCATTCTACAAGATCTCAAGACCATACTTTTGGGAAAAAAGAGCATGCATGGTTCGGCCATGCCACTTTTTGGTTTCAACCGAAACCTCCTATTCTTCTCCCATGGTTTCATCTCTTTTCAAGCAACTATCAATCATCTCATCACATCACCATGCCTTCTTACACACCTTACACCTTGTACTTCACCCTCTTACACATGTCCCTTATGTCTCATCACCTAGTTTTTGTCAAGCTCTTAGAAAGCCCCAAGTAAGGCTCATGGCAATGCCCTAGCCGATCATGCCTCTTCCTCCTTTCTTCCATCCTTCTCTTCCTTAACTCATGCCACTTGTCACACTCTTGGGTAGGAAGACTTCCTAGGAAAACCAAAGTGATGGTGCTTTTGTACCTCCGAAAATCCCAATGATGGGAAAATCCCATCATGAGATTTCACACTCCATCCTACATGGCAACCCACTAGTCAACTCCCAACTACTAGCAATTTTTCACTTTTATCTACTAGTCTTGGATGACTCACTAGGATTTCTCTAGAGATGACATGTGTCTCTTTTGTGGGCTTAGTAGGTCATGGGTCAATCTCATGGGCTTGTGGGCTTGTGGATCCTCCCTTGGCCACTAACTTAAGTTTGGCTTTTAAGGCTTCAATTTCTAAGCCCAAGCGTCCATCTTCACTCCTCTAAATTACCAATATTGTTATTAAAATAAATACTTAAATAAAATAGTATGGAAATAAAAATCTTGGTCAGAAGCCAACACTGGTCAGAGGCACCCATTAGCATTAGGTGCGACCACGCTCTGGAATCCCTAAGGGAGCCATACATGGTCTGCCGATAGTTCTTCGTCGACCCAGGAGTTTTCACTTGAATTTAATCACTCCTGAGTGAACAATGAGTTTTACCAGAACACTACCCCTTCCCAGCCTTTGGGGTTCTTATCAAAACTTTATTTCTTTTCTTTTTCTTTTGAAAACATGTTTGACTCAAAACATAATTTACATGCTTCATGCATGGGACATGCAAACTCTTAATGCTTAGCATGCAAAACGTGAGACAAGTTCAAGTGTGCAGAGTGTTATACTCATTCACAAGTCAATCACCACATGATTCAAATCCTTTCTCATATAAAAGTACACAAATAGGGTTAATAAACCAAAAGAGGTGCTCAGCCTTCCCCACTAGGGTTGGGCTAAGACCCTCCATGGCCATCTTCTAAGATTTTCCTCTTCTAGTCCCTTCTACACACTCTTCAAGTCTTATTAAAATTTTTAAAACATTTTTATTAACAACTAATGGGGTTGATCCGAACCTTATGGGCCACTAGATTAACTTTTTAATCACTTTTCTTCAACCCAAAATAGCAACTTCATTCTATGCATGAAAACCGAACCATATGGCATTAGTCTCTCTTTGTTTCCACACTCTTCAAACTTTCTAAGTACTTAAGAATAAATCCTTCCATGAAAGAATATTTTTTTTATCACTTAAACATATTAATCTTAGAACCCTAAAATCCAAAATCCTTATGTAATATCAACAAATTTTCTATTTCTAATCTAAAATTTACTTTAACATGCATGCATTTGTCTCATGTGATATCTTAATCATGCTTCCATTGACATTGTTAACAAAGTGATGAAATCCACCAATAGTACAATACAAGCATTAAGTCTATTTAGCACATCAATCAAGCATGGGATTTCTTTAACTAAATATGCAAAGCACTTCTCCAATTAAACGAGCCTAGCAATATCATCATAGATTCCATTTCCATCAAGCATACATCTTTTCATCAAATACCATATTGAACCATTTGCACAAATTTTCTAAGTCCTCTAGCATGTTAAGAATCAAAACTTATAATGATTATAAGGGCTAAGCATGAGTTTCTAACCAAGCAATCATAGTATTTCTATCAAGAGAACCTAAATTAGCATTTCCAATCAACCAACAAACAATACATATACATTCACTCAAATATATACATGGAAATGCCAAAGAGAAAATGGAAGTGCACTTACTATACTCCAAGTAGCAAAGAGTAGTTCTGAAAACATATAAGAATATTTCATTAAAATAATTTCCAAACATGTAGTTTTAGAGAAAATCTTAAGGATACAAGCTTTGGTGTGTACATGTGATTTAACCTAGGATATCTATAATTGGAATAGCTTAGGACTTATCTTACCTCTTCAAAAGTGCTCCCACTCAAGAATGCTTGCTCTAGCTCCACTAAATTTAGGATATTCTTGTGTTTAGAAGATAGAAGAAAGTGGAGCAAAATGAGAGTAGAGTGGAAGGGAGTGTTGCCGTGAGGTGTAAGTGTGTGTGCTTGTGAACAAGTGAAGCAAACAAAAGGAAATGGAGCAAGGCATAAGGCCATTCGGCCATGAGGGTTTCTAGGTGCCTTAGGCACTCATTTTCCTAGACTTTGGAATGACACTTGATGGGTTGAAAGACCCTTGGATTGACTTCTATCAATAGGGTACAATCATGCCTATTTCTAGCTCACATTTAGATTGATCTCTTCTTCCATTTCCATCTATGGCCAGCGCATGCTATGGGCTTCAAGCCCTTCCTTTCCTTTCACACACTCCTCACACACTCACCAATCACTTCACAAGTCACTCCATAAGATTTCAAGATCACCTTTTGAGAAAATGGGCATGAAGCATTCGACTAACCCATTTCTAGTTTCATCTGAAACCTTCTCATTTCTTCTATGGTTTTCTCTCCTCTCAAGCATTTATCAATCAACTTATCAAATCATCATTTCATCCTACACTCTTACACCTATGTCCTTCACACTCCCACACAATCTCATATGTCCAAATCACTTAGATTTGGAAACAATTGGAAAGTCCATAAAAGGAGGTGGTTGGCTACTCCCCCACCCGAACCCCTTTGTTTTCTTTCATCTATTTTTCTTCTCTCCAATGATTCCACATCTCCCTCAATCACTTGTCAAATCCTTCTTAGAAGATCTTCCATTTGTCCTATACCTAGATTTGGAAATCATCACATGGGAAACACAAAAGAGGTGGTTCGGCTATAGCCTCCACCGAAACCTCTCATTCTCCCTCGTTTCTATTTCCATCAAATCTTGCAAGAGTCATTCACCTAGATATGGTAAGATCCTATGAAGACCAATTTGGAAGACTTCTTCTTCCCCCACACGCCTCTCTAGTTGGCCAATGATGAGAAAATCTCATCTTGGATTTTCACACTTTTTCCTCCTAGAAACAACTAGTCAACTCTTCAACTACTAGTATTTTCTTTCTCATACCTACTAGTCTTTGAAGACTTACTAAAGCTCTCCTAGGGTGACATGTGTCTCTATACATGGGATTGGTTGACTCATGGATCCATTCCATGGGCTCAAGGGCTTTGACATACTACTTTGGGCCCATGTCCTAGTCCATACTTCCCAAAACTAAATTCTAATCCCAAGCCTCAAATTCTTACTAACTTGCAATACCAATAATATCATTATAATTAATTAAATAAAATAATAAGAAGTGAAAATTCTGGGTCGTCAAAGTTTTTGTGACGACCCGAGATTTTTGTTTCTTACTATTTTATTTAATTAATTATTTTAATAATAATATTGGTAATTTAAGTTGGTAAGGATGAATGCCTGGGCTCAGAATTGAGCTTTGGGAATATGGACTAGAGTATAAGCCCCAAACTGTGGTGTGTAAGCCCAAAGGCCCATAGGTTGGATCCATTAGTCAACCAAGCCCGTGCATGGAGACACATGTCACTCTTGGAGAGTTTTAGTAAGTTTCTAAAGACTAGTAGGTATGAGGAAGAAAATATTGGTAGTTGAAGAGTTGACTAGTTGTTTTTAGGAGGAATAAGTGTGAAAATCCAAGATGAGATTTTCTCATCATTAGCCAACTAGGGAGGCATGTAGAGGAAGAAGAAGTCTTCCAAATTGTTCTTCATAGGATCCTACCATATCTAAGAGATTGACTTGTACTAGATCTTGTAAGAGTGGAAGATTGGTGTGTAAGAAAATCCCTTGGAAGATGTGTGACAAGTGACAAATGACAAGATGAGATGTAGTGTCATTGGGAAGAAAGATGATGGCTTGAAAAGAATGGGTATACTTTCTCACTTTGAGTTTTCCAATGAAAAGCCCATCCTTGACATGACAAAAAATAGATTTTGTGTAAGAAAATCCTTAGAGATATGTGTTGACTTATAAGGGTGTGATGGCGACAAGTGAAGTGAATATTTTTGGAGATGAAGAAGAGGTCTTCCAATTTAGTTTCCCTAGGAGCATAACAAATCTAGAAGAATGACATATGAGAAGATTTGGAGAAGATGGAAGATGGAGCAAAGGGATTTCGGTGGAGGCTTAGCTAAACCACTTCCTTTGGCGTTTCCCAAGTTTGTTTCCAAATCTAGGCATAGGACATGTAAGAGGATCTTGTAAGAAGGATTTGACAAAAAAATTGACGAGTCATTGGGAAGATATGGCATCATTGGAGAGAAGAAAAGTGGGTGAAGGAAAAGCAAGGGGGCTCTGGGTAATGCATTGTCGTGGGCTTCATCTTGGAGTCTTCCAATAGCTTTTGACAAAACCTAGATCATGAGACATGAGGGACTTGTGTAAGAGTGTGAAGTACAAGGTGTAAGAGTGCGAAAAAGAGTGACAAGTGATTGATAGATGCATGAGATGAGAGGTAGAACAAGAGAGAGATGGGAAGGTGTCGGTTGGCAATGGCAATGGTATAGCCGAACCATGCCTTGCCCATTTCCCCAAATAGATATTTTGTAATCCCTTAGAATGACACATGAGGTGATGAATGGGAGATGGAAGAGTGATGTAAAAGAAATGGGAAGTGAAATCCCAATGGGGGGCGTCGGCCATAGCTAGAAATGGGATGCAAAAAAAAAAAAAACTAAGTGTTATCCAAATCTAGGCATGGAATGGTCATGAGATATAAGTCAATCAAGATGTCTTTTAAGACCTATCAAGGGTCAATTCTTGAGGTAGGAAATGAGTGGCCTAAGGGGTTTAGAAACCCATGGCCGAATAGCCCATTTTCCTTCGTCCTTCCTTTCTTTCTTGCTCACACACGCACACACCATTTCACTTCTCACCTCTCGGCTTCAAGCTCTCCTCTCTACTCTCACTTTGTTTCATCTCTTCTAAACACCTAAATATCAAAGTATCCTAAGATTAGAGGAGCAAGAAACTAGTATTCTTGAAGAGGAGTTGCTTTGAAGAGGTAAGTAAAATCCTAAGCCATTCTAAGCATAGAAACCTAGGTTAAATCACATGCACACACTAAGGTTTATGTTCTTGAGATTTTCTCTTCAACCATATGTTTATAAACTATTTTGATAATGTATTTTTATATATTTTCAGAGCTACTTTTGCTACTTGGAGTATTGTAAATGCACTTCCATTTTCTCTTTGGCATCTCCATGTATATATTTGAGTGAATGTATATGTATTGTTTGTTGGTTGATTGAACAAGCTAGATTTGGTTCTCTTGATAGAAATGCTACGATTTTTTGGTTAGAATTTTATGCTTAGCCCTTATGATCATTTTAGGTTTTGATTCTTAATATGCTAGAGGACTTAGACAACTTGTGCAAATGGTTCAATGTGAGATGTGATGAAAAGATGCATGCTTGATGAAAATCAAATCTATGATGTTGTTGTTAGGCTCGTTTAATTGGAGAAGTGCCTTGCATATTTATTTAAAGAGATTTCATATTTGGTTGATGTGCTCAATAGGCTCAATGATTATATTATATTATTGGTGAATTTCATCACTTTGTCAACAATATCAATGGAAGTATGATTAAGGTGTCACATGAAACAAATGCATGCAGGCTTAAGTAAGGTTTAGATTAAAAATAGAAAATTTGTTGAGATTACATAAGGATTTCGGGTTTAGGGTTCTAAGATTAATATGTTTATGTGATAAAAAAAATATTCTTTCATGGAAGGATTTACTTTTAAGTACTTGGAAAGTTTGAAGAATAAGGAAACAAAGAGAGACTAATGCCGTAAGGTTCGGTTTTCATGCCTAGAATGAAGTTGCTATTTTGGGTTGAAGAAATGTGATAAAAAGGTTAATCTAGTGGCCCATAGGGTTCGGTTCAACCCCATTAGTGGTTAATAAAAATGTTTTAGAAAGTTTAATAAAGTTTGAAGAGTGTGTAGCAGGGAATGGAAGAGAAAAATCTTAGAAGATGTGTCGGCGCCCCAGCTTGCGCTTGGGTTCGTACGCAAATTGCGACGCCGGGGACGAGCGTCTCAAGGAAGTCATCCCTCATCGTTACATGTGAAAGCATTATTTAGTATCTCCTTTTTTTTTTTTGTATTATCTCGCAGCGGAAAAAGGTCAAGCCAAAAACTTCGACAAGACGTTTACGCTTGTCGCACATCACATGGTTAATGAAATACAAACCCAATTTAAACATTACATACATATACATCAAAAGTTAAGGTCACCAATGTAAACAGTTTATACAAAAGAACTTCCCAAAACAACGGGAAGATTTTCCTCAAAATACCATGGTGAATACAAAATAAAAGCATTAACGATCCCCCTCCTTCTCTGCCAAACATACTAATAGGCGGGTTCTTCCTTTATCTTCTTAAAGTCAGGACTGTAACGAAGACTGTCCAAACTTAAACCTGGGCCTACATCACACATCATCCCAGAGGATGAGGTAAACAGGCGTCCCATATGGAGGAGCCCGTCCACTCCTAAAACCAAAAAGCACCCCGTAGGGCGTAAGTCGTCAAAAAAGTAGGTCGCCATCGGAAGAGACTCTGCTGCCCACTGACCCAATAGGTCTAGGGTCACTGGCCCAGCAGAATCTGTCTTAGTCGGGCCCTTGAGGGTCCGACCCATCTTCTCGAGAGTCGTAATCCAGGGATCCATCATTTCTTGCAATAACTTCTATCGTTCCCAAGGGAGCGATAGTAGAGATAATAAAAGGGGGTGAGATTTCGGGAGAAATCTCAGCAAGTATACTAGCACTTTAATCAAAGCATTTCAAATATACAGACAAGTGAACCAAACAATCATAACTAATGCATATGCAATGAATGACTGAACTCGTGCACATGCTCATGTGAACTTTCATACAGACTTGCTTCTTTCAGACTTCTTTTCATATCAATGCTTTTCAAATCATTTCTTAAAACATTTCACATATTTTATTCTTTCTTAGGCACCACTTATCAGATACTGATCTTTTCTTATGACTCGAAAGCCCATCTTGTCATGACTTATCGCGTAGCATATATGAGACACAACACGGTTCCCCTAAGCACCGCGTGTTCCCTACTGGTTACCGCATCACCTTGAGGTGAGTGTGTCACGTAACTTATAGTACGGCAGGTCCTTACACCTTACCCGTCTTTGGCACCCACCAGTGTTAGGTGTGACCACGCTCCGGACACCTTCTGGAGCCATACACGGTCCGCCGACTGTTCTTCGTCGACCCAGGGGCTTCCACTCAACTTTAAACACTCCTGAGTGAACAGGGAGTTCCACTGGGGCACTACCCCGTCCCAGCCTTGGGGGTTCTTTCAAAAACTTAATTTTCCTTTTCTTTTTCTTAAAAACATATTGGACTTAAAAAAACATGATTTTCATGATTTATGCATGTGACATGCAACACTTACTTATTTTCATGCAAAACCCGAGGCGAGCTCAAGTGCATTCACAGTTCATTTTCTTTTTCATCCGGAAAAACTTTACAATTTCCTACTTAGCCATCATGCTCTAACACCCAAATATAGGCCTAGGATTGAAGTGGGGTACTCGGCCCATCTCCAAACCATCAAGGCCGAAACCTCCTAGGGTATTTCCTAGGGCTTTTCTTCATCTTTTCACTCTAGTATCCTCCAAGAATTAAAGGTGTTTAATTAAAACATATACCATCTTTAGAAAGGGGTAACCGAAACCCTATTATCCAATAAGTGAACATTTTTACATCTAGACCTATTTCAATCCAACTTCTTTCATTCACCTTTTAACTTGGGAAAATTTCCTTCTATTAAATCATTCAAAGTTTCCTCTTCAACAAGTGTCTTCTATAAGCTTAAACTAAATAACTCCACAACAAAGCAATATAATTTAATCCTCTAGTCTTAACCTTAAACATCATAAGATTCCAATTAAACACTACTAATCATCATATACAAGTGATTACTTCTTTTCATATGCATGTATACACCATTACAATTCATATTAGTCATATATTTTCTTCTCATGTCCATTTTTCATTTCCTCAAGACAATATCCTCCTTAAATAAATCAATCATACTACTAATTTCCTTAAATAAATTTTATCTTAGCAACACCAAATTTTATAAGCTTAATACTAAGATCCATCATGCATCAACTTCATCATTTCATATGATACTCATGCTTTCCATTTCTTTTTACTACTAAGACTTGATCCACCATCTATACTCATATTCTAACCTCATTTTAACATATAGATTTACACATGAATATTTATAGCAAAGACAAGCATTAACACAAATCAATTTAATCCAAACATGGCAATACAACAATTAATCCAACAAGCATAATCACCTAACTATATACAAGAAATGTTAAAGAAAAGGTGAAAGTATACTTACAATACTCCTATTAGATTTTTGATTAAAATCTGAAAATACACATATAGAATCTCTTATTAGACTAATTATAAGTATAAAGATTTAAAAGAAATCTTATTTCCTTTTAGCTAAAACAATGGTGCTATGTGTGTGTGTGTGTGTTCTTCCTAAGCTTGCATGAATCTAGGCACTAACCTTCTCCAAGGTATTATCCACTTCAAGACTCTTGATCTTAGCTCCACTAATTTAGAATTCTTCAAATTGTGTGGCAAAAGAAGAAGAAACAATGGTGGAGGTAATTGGATGGTTTTGGCCGAGAGGTAGGGAGAGAGTGAGGTAGGGATATGTTTGCTTGTGTCCAAATGAAACAAGCTAAGGAAAATGGGCATAGGGTCACACGGCCAAGCCCTTCCTCTAGGGTCTTTGGTACACATTTTACTATTCTTAGGTATGGCCAATGATGGATTGAAAGATTGACAACACTAGGTCATTCCAAGATCAAATCTTGGCCATGCCTTGGAAGATTTGATTTCTTTCTCCCTCACTTGCTATGGCCGGCGCACCCTTGAGTGCTTAGTCCTCATTTTTCTTGCTTTTCACTCAATCATCTTCCCTCCATCATCTCATGTGTCCATCCAAGTGATCTCAAGACCATGCTTTTTGGGAATTGAGCAATGCATGATTCGGCCAAGCCCTTGCTTCCACCAAAACCTCCATTTGCTTCATCTCCTTTCTTTGTCATTTCCATCACTTACACACACACCATACCTCTCTTCACATCACCATACTTTCTTACACATTGTATCTTATTCACTTACACACTCCTCCCTTGTCTCATCAACTTTTTGGTGGCCATACTCCATGGAATCCTCCAAGTGGCTCACGGATTGCATCCCCACCGAAACTCCTTGCTCCTTTCCTCCATCCTTCCCTTCATGCCACTTGTCACACTCACATACACTATGACTTCTATTGAAAAGTCAAAGAATGGTGCATTGTACTTTCAAGATTCCATGATAGGAAAATCTCTTCATAAGATTCCACACTCCATCCTACATGGCTACCTACTAGTCAATCTTCACCAACTAGAAATTTCCTACAAGCCTTGAATGACTTTCTAGGGTTTCTCTTCAAGTGACAAGTGTCCCTAATATGGGCTTGGTGGGTCATGAGTTTACACTATGGGCTTATGGGCTCACCACTATTCTTTTGGCCCATTCACTTAATCCATATCTCCCAAGCTTCATTCCCAAGCCCATCTCTTTAGAGCTTGTTTTTACAAATTACCACTAATCTTTCATATTAGCATTTAATTAAATAATTAAATTAGGATGAGAATTTTAGGGCTATTACAAGATGGCTAACGGAGGGTCTCGGCCCAACCCTAGTGGGGAAGGCCGGGCACCCATTTTGGTTTATTAACCCTATTTTTGCGCTTTTATATGAGAAATGATTTGAATCATGTGGTGATTGACTTGTGAATGAGCATAACACTCGACACACTTGAACTTGTCTCACGTTTCGCATGCTAAGCATTAAGAGTTTGCATGTCCCATGCATGAAACATAGAAATCATGTTTTAGGTCAAACATGTTTTCAAAAGAAAAAGAAAATAAATAAAGTTTTGATAAGAACCCCCCAAAGGCTGGGACGGGGTAGTGTCTAAGTAAAACTGTTTGTTCACTCAGGAGTGATTAAAGTCGAGTGAAAGCCCCTGGGTCTACAAAGAACTGTCGACGGACCATGTATGGCTCCCTTAAGGATTCCGGAGCGCGGTCGCACCTAATGCTAGTGGATGCCTCTGGCCGGTGTTGGATTTTGCCTTACCGGTATCTGTATCTGAAAAAAATGTAGTCACTCGATAAGTGATCAATCACCGAGTGATGAAGAGTGGAAACGCATAACGTAGCCACTTAGGTTTGATATGGTCGCCGGATGTTACAGTAACTAGTGAGGAACACATAGTACTTAAGGGAACTGTGAGGTGTCCACTCTGAAGTCAGAACAAGAGCGACTTTCGAGCCCTAAGTATGATCTGTATCTGTATCTAAATCTGTATGATATGTAAATGGCGCCTAAGATAAGAATAAAAGAATACGAAAAGTTTTGCGAAGAAGGGTTTTCTAGTATGAGTTTGAAGAATGAATTTTTTGTGTTAAAACCCTTTTTGCAAAAAGAAAGAATAAGATTGTGTAAAATGATTGTGTACTTAATGAGATTTCTTGAAATCTCATCCCTTTATGTTTCCACTATCGTTCCTTATTGGGGGACGATAGAAGTAATTGTAGGAAAAGATGGAAGCGAAGACAGTGAGGACCAGGGAGACTCCCCAGACCTTTGATGGTCTGGTGACCTCACCACCTTTTGATGCAGTGGCCCCTTTCTTGTACAGTCAGTTTATAGAAGATATGCGATGAAAGGTGCTCCACGAGCCTCCTTCTAAATAGAGGGTTGTGGGGTTAGCACCTAACTGATGTTGCTTAATTAGGATTGTTGTATTTTGTGGCTCCCGCTGTTTTGGGAAAAAGAACAATTATAAATTTTCGTTGTGTTTATATTTATAGTAATGAAGTGCATTGGGATATTAGACTTATTGCGCCATGTGATGTATGCTTAGAAATGTTTAACCTTTTTCTACTGCGAAAATCTTTATTTACTGCTCTTGTTAAGAAAAGAAAAAAAAAACTAGTAAGAACGAGGGGTGATCTTCCCTATGATGCTCATCCCCGACGTCTCAGTTTACATGTGATCCCAAGCGTAAACAGGAGCGTCAACAGTTTCTCTGTACTCTACTAGACAACTTTTAAACATATGGATTTGGAGAATCATTTGACATGGTTGTCTACCTCGAGAGTAAGTCATGAAGCCTAGGAACAATTATCCTCATCCAAGGGTATTAGGATAGGTTTATGGGTTGTAGTATTTGGTGTGCATCAGTGACATTCTAACCATTCATGCTAGTCCAATTAATTAATTTCTTATCAACTGACGGTATATAACTATTACCACTTGGGTTATTATTTAAATTAATTTGACAACATAAATGATAGGGTGTAAAAGTATTTCATTGTGATGGGTTGCTCCCTAAAGCAATATCTCACTAGGTGGATGAAGAACCCTCATGTAATTTTACTAATTTTGCAGCAGCTATTAATTCCAAGCTCTCCATGCATTCAGTTATTGGGCAGGTTTCAATGCTTTTGAATCTAGCTTAGAGGTTGTTGTGGAAGTGTTTTGACAAAGTGTTGCATACGTGGACTCTAGGTTTCATTCTAGACTAGTCCACAAGTTAATGACAAGAAACAGTGGTAGAGGCTATATTGCCAAGCTCGAGAATCCTGTCCAACAAACAAGTTCGAATATGGCAACATATGTTGTAATTGCTATGGTTGATCGTGTCCCACTAGACATGAGCATCACTGACACATTTGTTCATTTCTAAGCAATATCATTTCAATGCATTACAAGTTTAAATGGCTGCTAAATGTAATCTGAATATATTAATTGATGAATGACAATTGTTGCATAGAATTTATATATTATATTATGAGTTACAAAACTATACTATTTGCATCCAAATTGGTATTGTGGATGAAGATCAATTCAATGATTAAACTGTTTAAAGCACATAAATTTGCCCCAAGTGGTAATTAATTATACTCGGCAACATACCTTTGATGCTTGTGGTCAAAGTTTATTTGCCACAAGCTCAAGTTGTCTAAATAGAAAGGTATATTGATGATTGATATTATTTAGTTTAACCCTACGAAAACAATCAAACAGCAAAAGATTAGTAGTAGTAATTAAGGAATTACCACAAACCCAAGTCATCGCAAAAGATTATTAGCCTGGAATTGCAAGCATATTGGTTTATAACAAAAACCTTTATGTGATGACATGGATAAAGGGTATAAAGTATTTGCCACGACAGGATCTTGTGGCGATCAAGGATTAGGCACAAAACCAGATGCATTTCCAAGCCTTTTTGTCACAACCATAATAAACTTTCACCACAGATGCAAGCGTGGCAATAAGTCATCTTTTTCTGCAAACTTTTTAACTCATGGCAATTAATAATATTAGCGGCAAATTTTATGCTACGAAACTCCCACAAAACAAATTAGTGGGCAATAGTTATGCATATGAAACCTAGGCTTTTTGCAACAATAACCATCATTGGCAAAAAAATAAAAAATCTTGTATGTCAAATACTGCGACGTAGTGAAATGAAATATAAAAAAATAAAATGAAATGAAATGGTATGCCAAACTGCCACGTCGAGGATGTGTTGGATGGGAGCATATGTACGTGCACAGAGAATCCAGAGCATTATCAAATCCGAATAAAATATGCTCAATCCATTCAAGGACGGGCTTCCCTTTGTTCCATATCCTTGGTACAGTAGCTCAGACTTCCTTCTAAGATGTTTTCTATTTTTTGAATTTTATGACGCAAGATGGCAAGGGGAGTAATGTTGTATATAATTATAAGCGTGTAACATTGCATAATTATTTTTTTTAAAAAAAGAAGATGAAGTATATAATTAAAACCTTTTTATTTTAATATAGATTTCGTATTATCTACTTTTTTTTTTAAAAAAAGTACAGTATTTACTAATTTTACGATTGTAAATATAATTTTTAATAAAAAAATTAAAATAAAACAAAACGAGATCTAATATTCAGAAGTGGAGCAACCCCGTCCAACTGTCTCAGAGTGGCTGCAGCCACTAGCAATGGGTGACCGGCCAGCCAGCCACCTTTTACCTCTCTCTCATTGCATGAATCTACTTGTGTAATATTATTTGAAAGTTCTTCAATAAATGGTGATACAACCCTCACAAATAAAAAAATTGTAAAATAGATGATGACTTAACTATTAAAAAGTATTTTGATTATTAAAAAAAAACATTTTTCCTTTTTTTTAGAATTTAATTTTCTGCAATGAAAGCTTCAAGTCTTTTAACTTTACATTTAAGAAAAGTCAAACATTTGGAGGGAAAAAATGATTTCGGTTGTCAAATGTGATTATCAAAAGGGGTACTCCTTAGAAAAAAATAAAGAATGAGACTATATTTGGTATTAACAATGGTGGAGTCAAGAATTTTTTTATGGGTCCAAGCAAAATTAAAATAATATATAAAATATTTTTTATTTTATTTCTATATAATTTTTTATATAGTATAGAATAATATGATAATAAGATATACAATAAAATTAAAATACATTTAATACAACTTATGTATTAAAAAATATATGATATGTCAAGAATATGTCATCATAATAAAAATATATTAAAAATACGTTAGAAATCATCTAACTTCTATTTTATTTTTATTTTTATCTATAATAAAAATATGTCATCATGTTATTATATCATTTTATTTTATATGAGATGTATTTTATTTTTAAATTATATTAAATTTTGTGGAGTGGACCAAGATAATTTTTAGAAGAGGAGCCAATACAAGATAAAATTAATATTATCCTACTAAATCATAAAAAATCAACATATATTAATTTTTTCCTTTAAAAAAAACATATATTATTTTTTTCAATTTTTTTTAGGGTGCATGCCCCCAATGTGGTTCTACCACTGGGTAGTGAAGTGATCTCAAATAATTTGTAAATAATAATAAAAAAAGTGATAAAAAAATAATTATAAAATATTAAATAGTAATGAATAATAGTAAAACTTGTCATGTCTATCTCTCTACATAAACATCATACAATTTGACCAACCATTAAAGATATCTCGTGGGGCAGTTTTCTTTCTCTCTCATACATGCATAAGCTAATGAGCACTAATGTTCTCCAAGTGTTTTCTTTTAAAAAGTCTCTGTTTTTTATGTTTAACAAGCTGAGGATTGTGAGTAGGTTTATTTTATCTAATCAAATTACTAAGCAACTCATTCCTAAATTGAGAAAACAACTCCTACACTAAATTCATAACAACTTTAATAACTTGGTAAGGTTACAATAGTGGTCCCAATAACATTTAGGCCTAATTTGTTTTTATAGATAAAATGAGATAAAAATGAGATAAAAGTTAGAAATTGAATAAAATATTGTTATAATATATTTTTTTATATTAGTTTTATTTTGGGATTTGAAAAAATTGTTTTAGAATTTGAAAAAATTGAGTTGTTTATTTTATTTTGTATAAGAATTTGAAAAAGTAGTTATGATGAGATAAGATGAGATTATTTGTAAAAACAAACCAGGTCTTAATGCTGATGATTCAGATCGTATATAAGTATCATAAGTATTTGATACTTTGTCTATCTCTCTGTATTGGACCATTCAATTCAATCAAATGATCAGGAAAGATGTTAATTGCAGAAGATATAATCTATACATACTTGAAGTCCTGTCTATTACACAAGATTATCCATTCTTTAGGGCTTAAATGTAATTGCAAAAGATATCTTGTGAGTCATGCCATTCTGGCTAGTACTTTCATGATATCATCCATGGATGGCCTACGCAGAGGGTCATCTTCCACACAAGCCTTGGCTAAAACAGCCAAACATAGAGCTTCAGCCAATGAAACGCCATCCTTCAGAGATGGATCCACAAAACTCCTCAATTGTTCAAAACAGCCGCTTTCACTTGCTCCTCCCAAAAATTCAATAGATTCTTTGAACCATTTTCCATCAGGGTCCTCTCTTCCTGAGATGAGCTCAAACAAAACTACTCCAAATGCAAAAATGTGAGCTTTTTCAGAAGTTGAGCCATGGAGATACTCTGGAGCCACCCATTCTCTGAGACTCTCTCTATTATCATTCCCTTTCAAAGCCACAGCTGAAGGGTTATTGGTATTGGCCTCAATATTTGCAAGTTTTGCTCTCCAATTTGCTGTCACAAAGATGTTTCTGCTGCATAATCTCATATGTGCATGGGAAAGAAAAGTGCAGTAATGCAGATAATGAAGTCCAGTTGCAATATCAAAAGCAATTTGTGTTCTTCTATGCCATTGGACAGGATTATATGCATTAGATAAGCATTGCCTCAAGCAGTCATTTTTAGGGAACTCAAACACCAGATATGAATAAGAAAAGTCACTTTCTCCATAACATATACCATGTAAACTCACAATATTGATGTGATTGATCTTTGAATATAAATTAATAATCCTTCTTGTGTCTTCAAATCTTGTCTCCTTGATCATCACTTCAACATTGTTGATCAATCCCTTAAAAACTTGATCACCAATCTTGCTTTCTTCACTGAAATCTCTGGTTGCTTTCTTGAGTTCCTCTATGCTGTACATGAACAATGAGTATTTTATTCCAACAAGAAGATCTGAGGATAAGCATGAATTTGTGGAGTTTGTGCTTGTTTGACCAGTTCTTGAGATTCTAACAGGTGAGCAAGAGATTGGAGAGCTTTCAGCAGTGAAAGACTTGAAATTCTGACCCTTCCATTTCTTAAATGCCTGTATATGCAACCCACATGCAACCAATGCCAGAACAACCAGTAAAAACCCAGCAACAGATCCTGCAATATAAATATCTCTTAATTTTGATGTTTTTTTGCTTGGAATTGTGGGTTGGAAAACAGTTGGAGGTGGAGAACCTGATTCTGAATCTGGGACACTGAACCCTATGGCTGAAATAGCTTTCAAGGGAATTAAAACAGTTGACTGTTGAAAAAGGGTTGTGTCCGGTTTCAAATTATTTACTGCACGTAAATCTTCATTAGAGATTCCAAACCTCGTATTCAATGTTTCTAATAAATCTCCTTCCTTAACAGGGTATGTCACAAGGTAATTCACTCCTAAACTATGAGTGAAATTATCAAGACAAGCACATTTCACAGGCACATGAAGCTCAGAACCAACCTTGATCTCATTTCCATGAGATGGGTTCACCTCCTTTAGTGTTAGATATTTAAGTAACCCTTCAAAAAATCCACAAGCAATCTCAGAAAATGTTGTCTGTTCCTGGACCTTATAGCTGAAATTTGCTTGAAAAAACTGGCCTGAACAAGAACATTTAATGGGAACAAAAACTTCCCTACCTTGTTTGAGGATCTGAGAAGGAGTTTTAAGGTTGTTATGCTGAAGAACATCATCAGGTTTCAAGAGAAATGAGTTTGAAATTTCTGCAATAGTCTGGAGTTGTTTGCTAGCTCTGTAGACTAAAAAAGTTTCACAGGAATTCTGGAAAGAATTGCAGGTGTATCTTGAACCTGGACCATTATTTTCTGAATAGCATGAACTTGATGAATCATAAAACTGTTGAGCATAACTTGAACTGATGCAAACCCAGATGAGAAACCAGAGATAAATCATGGCTTTTTCAAAGATCACATTCAGTTTTGGAGAATTAGTTGAATGTAATAAGAATGGGGAGAGAGAGATCTTTATCTTTTGCAGGACCAATATCTCACAGCTGTAATCAGAGTTGATTCTGCCAAGCAATTACAGGTGATATCAGAGGCTGCCAATTGTGTTTTTATTAAATTAAATTGAGGTTTTGTTTGGATTGTGAGATTCGATGAGATGGTATGAAAGTTAAATAAAATATTATTAAAAAGAAAATGTTATTGGTCTTGATTTTAGAATCCCAATGGATCCTGCTCCTCCCTTTTGTGATTTTTTTATAATTTTAAAAAGAAATTAAGATGTTAAAAAATTATATAAAAATAATTAAAAAAAAATTGCCTATCGGGATCCCAAAACAGAATCCCATGTCAGAATTAGTAACAAGGTCCTCGTTAAAATATTATTTTTTAATATTATTATTACGAAATTTAAAAAAAAAATTAACTTATAATTTTAAAATGTTGAATTATTTATTATATTTTATATAAAAATTTACAAAATTATTAATAATTAAATAAAATAAAATAAGATAAATTGAGAAGGGACATCCGAACGGGCTTGAATCTACCTGATTACATAAAATGGTCAACAAAAGCATAACGCCGACTTCTTTGGAATTAAGCCTTTGAAGATACCTAAGGCACCATCAAGAACCGGCCGTGAGACTAATAATGGCCAAGTGGGAGTAGAATACGAAATATTATTAACTAATTCATCATGTTTTGCAATCAACAATCTCTCCAACAATGTTATTCATGTTTTCCTTAAATTATTATAATTTATTTTTTGGCTTCAATGATCAATATGGATGCAGTCCAGTACGTCATTCAGTCAAGTCGAAGTAGATGAAGGCAAGCCATTTTTAATAATTTTCTTCTGGACATATGCAAATATCATATAAATAAAAAGAGAAGCATATCAACAAGGTGAGAACGTCACTATCATTACTTACCGATCTGTATATTATGTGTACATGACAATGCCAAGAACAATGGCCACATGTAGGGTATCGAAGCTGTTAATAACTTAATCAACTATAGACAAGGTGAAAGAGATGACGATGAGACAAGTTTGTTCAAAATGGACAATAGCTTGAAGTGGCGTGTGAGGGGAGGCCCGAGAGGACAGTAACTATGAGTGAGAGAGAGGGAGATGATCAGCGTGAAAGGCAAATGGAGGGTTACTGGAAAATCAACAAGAGATAGCCAACACAGAAAACCAAGCCGCAATCCGAGCAGTCAAGAAATGTAGGCACCCTTATTCTGCATTAAATGCGAAGACCTGCCACTGCCACAACGTATTAAATACAACACTCAGCGAGGATGCTCGAGGTCCCTAGCACGTCAATACTAGGCAAGCACTCTCTCACCGCATTAAATGCAGATCAAGAGCCCAAACATGCCCAGCGGCAGAGGGATGAGTTGATGCATCATGAAGGAAGAGACAGCATGCCAAGACAGAATCCGAAGGCCTGGAAGATCTTCTTAAAGTCAACAAAATGAACAATGAACTGAC
Source organism: Platycarya longipes (assembly GCA_036559045.1). Taxonomy (NCBI): domain Eukaryota; kingdom Viridiplantae; phylum Streptophyta; class Magnoliopsida; order Fagales; family Juglandaceae; genus Platycarya; species Platycarya longipes. Next base: position 15,580,077 of record CM071802.1, on the reverse strand, counting down.
AGGACAACAGGATAACTACCACGAACACCCAGACGGTTCGATCAGGGCTGGCCAAGCCCTATAAATAGTCAGGAATCCCACCATGCAAAGGTTATGTGTGATTAGTCTCCCTTACTCTTACATCTTTATTACTTCCTTATACACAAACTAACTTGAGCATCAAAGCTGTCTCAGGGCGTCGTAGCCCCCACTCATCTACCTTTTGCAGAAGCAAGGATCGTTTGGGTCTTGCCTTGGAGCTCAAGCCGCAGAACACGACAACAACAACGACGCCATCTGTGGGATCCCTTGTACACGTAACGTGTATTCCATATGTCAGCAACGACACAGTCCCAAGCAACCCATATAGAAGAACTCAACAACAAAGCAATGGAGGCCAAACTCACAACAATGGAAGAAACCATCAGAAAGTTGACGGAAGAAAATGAGAATTTGGGAAAGAATGGCGAAGAACACACAGTCCACCACGAACCATCTGCCAATGAGCATGCAAGCTTTTGGTGGGAAGAAGAGGCTCCCGACCCGGTGGAAGTAGAGAGGTGCAAGCTGCACCAAGAGCTCAAGGAGCTGGGAGATAAATACGAGGAAATTGCTATGCTAATTGAGGCACCGTCTATAACCGGCCAACTTCGCAGTAGTTTGGGAACGCCATACAGCACTAATGTGATGTCGGTGCCCTTCCTGCCAAAATTCAAGGTGCCCCAAATGGTGCTGTATGACACAGGAAAAGACATGTTCGAGCACTTGGAAGTATATAGGACACATGAGCCTGCACAACTACCCAGGCGAAGTAGCATGCAAAGCCTTCCCTCTCACTTTAAAAGGGGCGGCGAGAAGATGGTTCAAGACCATTCCTACGGGGATGATCAACAACTTCAATTGTTTGGCCCGTCTTTTCCTAACCCAATTCTTGGGCAACCGCAAAAGGAAAACCCTGCTGCCTACCTCCTCACGGTCAAGCAACATGACTGGGAAAGTTTGAAGAATTACCTCTCCCGATTCAACAGAGAACGAATGACCATGGATGACCAGGACAAGAAAATCACATTGGCCGCCCTCCTAGGCAGAGTATGACCTAAAAACCCCTTCATGGAGAAGATTGCGCTGAAGACCTTAGCAGCCTTGGCGGCATTTATGGACCGGACTGACGGGTACATAAATGCAGAGGACACATTCCAGGTCCTCACCGCGCCCTGGCACAAGGAAGTGGAGCGAGCAGAAATAAGGGTCGTGAACAAGCAAGAGGGCTCTCAAAGGATAGCAGGAGGAGAGGGAGACCCGAGCCTAGGGTACAATGGGACTGTCCCAACCAGCGGCCCCAGCAATGCCTGCATACTAGCCTGGCAATCGAGGGTAAGCAGGGCCCCGACCCCAGTAGAGATTATGCGTGGCTATCACGTGCAAAAATGTACTGCGAATACCATCAGTCTGGAGGCCACAACACCCGAGACTGCAAGGCACTCAAAAAAAAGAGGCGGGAAGATGATCGAGAGGATGCCAGATACGGGAACAGACACTTGCCTGACAGCCGCAGGACGGCCCCACGTGAGCAACAGTAGAGGTGGGATGACCGCTAGAACCAGCCCAGGGAAGGGCAACCCCTGGGCAAGATTAGAACAATCGCTAGACGAATCTGGAAAGGCGAGGCGACCTCGTCTTCAAGGAAGGCGTACATACGAGTGGCGCGCTACGGGGAGATATACACCTCCTATTACGCCTACATAGGGGGCTAGGCTAGCCGAAGCTCCCCAATCACCTTCGACAAGCAGGATGCAGTGAGGTGCTCAATCCTCATGACGACGCACTGATAGTGACCCTGAAAGTCGTCAACTTCATTACTAGGAGGATCCTGATCAATAGCGGAAGCTCCACGGACATCCTGTACTGGGAACCCTTCACCGGAATGGGCATCGAGCATGACTAATTACGATCCATCTCAACCCCCCTCAAGAGCTTCACCGGCAATGTAATCTAACTAGTTGGGATGATCACCCTCCCAGTGCTGGTCGGGACAACCCCGAAGATGGCCATGGTCATGACGGACTTCCTGGTGGTCAAGACCCCGTCATCATACAACGCGTTCCTAGGATGCCCCACACCAAACCGACTGAAAGCAGTCACCTCAACATTCCACTTAAAAATAAAGTTCCCAACCAATGAAGGAACGGGAGAGATTCTGGGAAAGCAAGTCCTAACATGGGAGTGCTATGCCCGTGAGCTAAGGCACGAATGCCGAATGATAGCCGTCGTTGTGATAGGCAAGAAGGCGACCAGTCTGCCTGCTCCCCTGCCTTTGACAGAATGGGACGACGAGATACGAGACGAGTAGTCCCTCAGGCAAGGCAAAACCAACGAGCCACTAGAGCTGATCGCCCTCAACCCGGCCAAACCAAAACAAAGAGTTCAAGTGAGTACCAAATTGGCCTCGAATTTAAAGGCAGGCCTGCAACGGATCCTGGCCGAGCACCAGGATAGAAAACTCCGTGGCCGAGCACAGACTGAGCATCGATCCAGGTGCCCAGGGTCAAGCAAAAGAGGCGAAGTTTCTACGTAGAAAAGGGTAAAACCATAGCTAAGGAAGTTGATCGCCTATTGGCAGTCGTGTTCATCAGGGAGGTCCACTACCCAGAGTGACTCTCCAATGTAGTACTCGTAAAGAAGGCAAACGACAAGTGGCAGATGTGCGTAAACTTCACTGACCTCAACAAGGCGTGCCCAAAAGATAGCTTTCCCCTACCTCAAATCAACCTAATTGTCGATTCGACTGCAGGTCACCCTCTCCTCAGTTTCATGGACGCCTACTCAGGATGAGTCAGGATGACGAGGAAAAGACAGCCTTCATCACCGACAAAGGGCTCTACTGCTACAAACCGATGCCCTTTGAGCTCAAGTATGTAGGCACCACTTACTAGCAATTAGTAAACCGCATGTTCAAAAAGCAAATCAGACGTAACATAGAGGTTTACGTTGATGACCTTATGGTCAAAAGCAGTTCGCCTGACCAACACCTTGACTACTTGTGGGAGGCCTTCGCCGTCCTCTGCCAATACAAAATGAAGCTCAACCTCACCAAGTGTACTTTCGGCATGAAGTCACGCAAATTCTTGGGATATATGGTCTTAAAAAGGGAGATCGAGGCAAACCCAAAAAAAATAAAGGCCATTACTCGAATGGTTGCGCCGCGCAGCCACCACTAAGTACAGCAGTTGGTGGGCAGGGTAGTCACGCTGAACCATTTCATCGCCTGATCTATTAACCGGTGTCTGCCCTTCTTCAAAGTGTTAAGAAGAGCACAGGAATGGGATTCAACCTACGATGAGGCATTTGACAAGCTAAAGAGGTACCGACGCGTCCCCCATTACTCGGCCACACGGAGCCAGGCGACGTACTGACGATGTACCTAGCGATCTCCCCAAGCGTAGTCTCGGCAATCTTAGTCCGAGATGCCATCGAAGGTCAGAAACCAGTGTACTACATCAGCCGAGGCTTCTGCGACGCCGAAGCCAGATACCCACGACTAGAAATGCTGGTCTTCGCCCTAGTCGTCGCGGCTAGGCGACTCCGGCCTTACGTCCACTCCCGGTGCTCACGGATTAGCCTTTGAAATCCATACTACAAAAACCAAACACTTCAAGAAGGCTGGCCAAGTGGGCAATTGAGTTTAGTGAATTCGACCTAAGGTACGTCTAGAGAACGACAGTCAAAGGACAAGCACTCGCAGACTTTATTGCAGAAGCCAATGACTTCCTAGAAGAACTACCCCTTGCGCCCCAAGGTCAACCATGGACGATCTACGTCAACAGATTAGCCTGCAAAACTGGCGGTGCACATCCTAACTGGCAAGGGGGATCGACATGATTATGCAATCAAGCTCACCTTCAAGATCACTAATAGCAAAGCAAAGTACGAGGCCTTGCTAGTAGGGTTAATAGTGGCGCGGCTCCTATGAGCAAAGGAGGTAGAGGCGCCCGCGGACTCCCAAGTCGTGGTCAACCAAGTTCTAAGAGTCTTCGCCCCTAAAGGGGAGCGGCTCAAGCAATATCTCCAATTGGTATGCGAGACTAGTGACCACTTCCAATACTTCAGCATCTAGCAAATTTCGAGGGTAGACCACTATCGAGCCGACCAGTCGGCGAGGGCCATCTCTGGTCAGGAAGGCGTTACCCTCCTAGAGCAAGCCGAGGTAAGGGTGGTTGACACGCCCTCAATAGGGGCGAAAATATCAATTATGATGGCCCATCCCTCAAATGGACACAAGAAATTGTGGTGTACTTGCAAGAGGGAAAGATTCCCGCCAACCCGGCCGAGGCTTGAAAAATCTGAAATAAGGCTGTAAGGTTCGTACCGCTTGAGAGGGTGTTGTACAGAAGGGGCTTCTCTGAACCTCTCCTTAGGGGCCTATCCACAGAGGAATCTCAGTACGTGCTGGTAGAGATACATGAGAGGATCTGCAAAAGCCACTTAGGAGGGCGAGCCCTAGCTGTGAAGGTGACTAGGGCAGGCTATTTCTGGTCAGGTACGCTCAGAGATGCAGAGAATTAGCCAGGAAATGTTCACGATGTCAGGAGCACGCTCTCGTGCCCCACTGCCCACCAGAAGAGCTGACCTCCCTCACAGCACCATGGCCCTTCGCCTAGTGGGGATTAGACCTCATAGGCCCATTTCCCGCCACTCATGGTAAGGCCAAGTTCTTTATAGTCGCAGTCTACTTCTTCACCAACTGGGTCGAAGCAGAGGCCCTGGCAAGCATCCCCACACAATCACCAAGTTCTTGTGGAAATCGATCATTTGCCGATTCAGAATTCCCAGAGCCTCATATCGAAGAACGGGAAGCAATTTGACTGCTCCCATTATCGAGAATGGTGCGCCGAGCTGAAGATCAAGGTGAAGTATTCCTCACCAGGCCACCCCCAAGACAATAAATAGGCGGAGGCAACAAACAAAACTATCTTGTCTATACTCAAAAAGAGGCTGGGATCACACAAAGGAATGTAAGAAGATGAGCTCCCGGGCATCCTATGGGTATACAGAACGATTGTCCTTATGCCAACAGGAGAAACATCGTTTGCCTTTGCATACGGGAGCTAGGCGATGATACTTGCAAAGATAGAGGCGCCCACCCTCCGAATCCAACACTTTGACCCAACCACCAACGACGACAGGTTAGTAGAGCAACTCAACCTCCTTGATGAAAGAAGGGCGAATGCGGCAATACAGATGGCATACCACAAGCAGAAGGCCAAACAATAACTATACTTCAGCAGGCGAGTATGGCCATGAGTGTTCAAACCGGGAGATTTAGTTTTAAGACAAACGTGAGTAACGACATAAGAGGAATGAAAGTTGGGGCCACGGTGGGAAGGTCCTTACGTCGTAACCTTCGGCAACTGGCTGGGGTTATACCGACTCAAGGACAACCATGGTAAGAAACTTCCCTACCCTTGGAATGCAGAACACTTGAAGAAGTACTATGTATAATAAAATGACTTCACATGTAAACCTTGTGTTCTATCAATGAAATCGGAACGAAGAAATTCTCAATTCTCCAACCTGCGCTATAAGTAAAACAAGGCATGCGAATCGCATGGTCGAGTCATGAACCCTCACCTACTCTTAAACTCATGCATCATAGTTCGCCTAGAGATCGAGGCTTGAGGCTAGGGCCCCAACTCGAGCACACTCGTAAACCCTTTTTGCCTCTCCATCAGCGAAGGCATGTGAATTGCGGGGTTGAGTTATGAGCCCTCGCCCACTCCTAAACCTACGCATCATAGTTCGCCCAGAGGTCGAGACGCCAGGCTAGGGCCTTAGCCCAAACACACTCGTAAACCCTCTTCGCCTCTCCATCAGCAAAGGCATGCAAATCGTAGGATTAAGTCATGGGCCCTCGCCCACTCCTAAACCCACGCATCATAGTTCACCCAAAGGTCGAGGCTTGAGACTAGGGCCCCAGTCCGAGCACACTCGTAAACCCTCTTCGCCTTTCCATCAGTAAAGACATACGAATCATGGGGTTGAATCATGGGCCTTTACCCATTCCTAAACCCACGCATCATAATTTGCCCAAAGGTTGAAGCTCGAGGCTAGGACTCCAGCCCGAGCACACTCGTAAACCCTTTTCGCCTCCCCATCAGCAGGCTTTCAAATCGTGGAATTAAGTCTCGGGCTATCGCCCATTCGTAAAACCATGCAACCAGACCAAGGCTATGAACAAAGGCAAGTGGGGAAACCCAGACCCTTGTCAAAATCCCTTTCGAAGTACCTCCGATAAAGATTCAGGGGTACAAAGGGCACAATAGGGGAGTGGGAAGGACGAGACAGCATAGACAAAAAAAAAAAGGGTAAAGTATTTCATTAATACTGAATGTACATTACAAAAAAAAAAATACAAAGGAAAGACAAAAAATAAGGATGATCATCATTCAGGAGGCGGGGGCTTGCGAGGATCGTAATTCTGTGAAAAGAGGATAACCTAGAGTCCCGATCAGCTTGGCAAAAGACCGAGCAACAGCGTCGAGGGCAAGGTTGCGGGGATCCATGCCCTGCAAGTCAAAAGAAGGCGAAACACCTCCTGCCTCAACCTTCTAAGTCCTTCCGATAACCCAAGGTAGAGACGTTGATGATATGGGATTGGGCTACTTGGGGCCTAAGGGTCTTCAGCTCGGCAGCGGCCTCGCCCAGGGCTGCCCTCATTTAGCTCACGCGCGAGAGCTTCAGACTTTTGATCCAACACGACCAGATTGGTCTGGAAGGTCTCAATCTTAGCCTCCCTAGCAAACCACTCCCACTCAGAGACCTCTAGGTTGGTCTGCAGGGACCTAACATCCTAAGTAGAGGCGGCAAGGTCATCCTTAAGGTGAGCCACCTCTGCCTCTGCAAGCCCTCGACAATAATCAGCCTCGCCAAGGGCGGATCCCAGGGAACGCGCCTCCACCTGCAAAGTCGAGACTTCACGTTGCAGCATGGCATTATTCCCAACCAGGTCCGCATTGCTTGCCTCCAGAGCGACCTTCTCCCCCTCAAGGGTCGCCATCTCAACCTTCAGGACAGCATTCCTCTTCAACAACTCGCCCCTCTCACTCGCCAAAGTCTCAGCGACCTCGTCCAGTTGCTGATGCTTCCCTTAGAGATCCTCACGCGTCGCCTTGGACCTCTTCAGCAAGTAACGGCCAAGGCGACGCAGAGATCCGAGCTTTTGGTTCCACTCAACAAGCTTGGCCATTTCAGCACCGACTGCCTTGGCAATCTGCCCGACGACCTGCGCACAATAAAGAGTAAAAAAAAAAGTACGTATAAGAAGGAAAAAGGAGTAGAGATAAACCAAAGGAAAATGAAGAGCTCACTTGGGCGAGGGGAGGCTGAAGCAAACGAGTCGTGCTCTTCGTTGCCACAGCCCGAGACCGCTCATAACTAGAGGGAGGCTGCCCCTTAGTGAAAACTTCCTTGAACAATGGGGCCCCGCACCGAGACCGAAAGGGCGAAGGTGGTCGAGGAGAATTCGGGGAGTGAGAAGGCGAGGGAGTTCGGGGCGGCGACTGAAGAGGACTATGAGGAGGACTAGTAAGGAGTGTTGTGGGGAGGACTCTCTTGTGGTGGAGCATGAGGTGGGTTCTCATGTGGGGGAGTCTGTGAAGGGCTCTCATGTGGAGGCATGTGAGGATGGCTTTCATGAGGAGTGTGAGGAGGACTCTCATGATGGGCTCCTAAACCAGACTCCATCTCTCAGCTCTCCCGAAACTAAGGGGAATCGTCTTCAATGACCATTACATCTGCATTCGGGGACATAACATGCGCTCGCTAAACATGGCGACCCGAAGGCCCTCCTCCATTTGTTGAACAACAGTCACCCTCGATCTTGCCATTCGGAGGGACCTCGCACTAGTTCCTTGCCTCAAGCTCGACCCTAGCTTGTCCTCTTGTGCCCTCCACGCTAGTCGAGCCTCCAGCTCCCACTCCAACATTTGAAGGTACCTCGCCCATGTCCTCGAGGACCTTGCCCCCTGTCCTGGCCTGGTCCCCAACCGTTTCTCCACCTAGCCCTTTGTGGTGCTCCAACTCCTCACCCCATGTCGCCCTCGAGTGAGCGCCATCGCCAATATACAATAACCTGGGCCCGCCCTCAAAACCAAAGCAATCCGTCAAGGCATGGGCAAAGATGGAATCCTCTTACTCCTCCGGAAGATTCTAGATGGCGGCATCCCGATCCTGCTGGACTTGAGCAAAGCCCCGTGCAATGGGAGTGAAGTACGAAGTACCCACGACAAAGGGCTGGGGATGAGCCAAGGCGTTGAGGAAGGCAAGCTCCACCTCATCGACCTAGCCCTCACTAGTCACCACTGGCTCAAGATGGGCTTCAGGCCTCACAAGGGGAGGCACATGCGATAGAATCCTTGCAAGGACTGCCTCAGCCTCATCATTCTGATCCATCCTTCCACTCTCAAGTGTGCTCGGCACGGGCGAATGGGACCCCACTCCCGCCCTCTAGAGAGCCTTGGCATTAGACGCTGCCATTAATCTCATTGTTTCCTCAAGGTTCGCAACTTCAGCGTCATCCTTGACCCTCTGAGTCTGGGAAGGTGGGGATCAGACTGGAGCCTGATGGTGGAGGGGTTGGGCATTGGCGGAGCCCCCAACAGCAGGTGATGCTTCTCAGTCGCAACGGGCCTTGGACCGCCTCTCGGTAGGTTCACGGAAGGGGCAGCTTGCTTGCGGGGGCGGGGTTGTGAGCTCTATGCTTTGCCACTAGGACCCCCCAGGATATCTTGGAACTCTGCCCAACCTCTTCTCGGCTCGACCAAGAATAACAATGACGCGCCGAGCATTCTCTTAAGCGTTGAGTTGAACGTCAAATAAAGAAACGGGCAGCAGCTCCCCCCAGTTAACTTGCACCAAGAACTCCCCTCGGAATTCGTCATTGGCAAACTCCTAGCCTTCCCCCGAAACATAGAAGAGCTTCTTCTCGTAGTTCTTGGCGTGCAAGGGCTCCAGAGTACACAACTTTTCCTCACCGTCCTTGGCCTGAAAACCAACTTGATTCCCCTTGCGCCGAAGAAGGCAGTAAAAAGAGAAGAACTCACAGGCTATCAAGTTGGGATAGACATCACCCGACTCGAGGAAGGTGGGGTGGAAAACAACGCAACTCGCTAGCAACAGGCACTAGGCATTGGGGAGGAGTTGTGTCAACGTCAAACCCATGTAATGGAGGACTTCCCGCACTAGGCGGATAAAGGGGAGGCGAAGCCCATTGTTGATCATGTACTTGAACAGCCAAACACGATCAGCATTCCCCTCTGCGTTACAAGGACGGCCCTGAAAGGGCTCCATGATGACGGAGGGAGAAATTTGATGTCTATTCCGAAGCTCCTACAAGTCACCCACTGAGAATGATGCCTCCCATGTATGCCCAAGAAAACGAGTAGAAGCTAGGGCTACCATTGTTGACAGAAGAAGAAGAAGAGGAGAGTAAGGAAGAAGAGAAAGGTCTCAGGATAATGGAGTGGGGAAGGAGGAAACAAGGTCTCAAAGGAGAAATCCAGAGTGACGGGTAAAGTGGTGAAAGTGACTTTCGAAGGAACCCACCCCCTAGTTATACTCGAAGGGGAATTAATGCCCGCGGGAAACGAAACGACGTGACAGCCCACTCCATTTGCAGTAACCATCAGGAAGGCAGGGCTACAAGCGCGTGGGAAAAATGGGCCAATGAGGCCCAAGGAACAGGCGAGAACCCTAGAGAATGTGATGATTAGCTCAGGGCATTCTAATCATGCACTAATCAGAGCCAAGGGACGTGAAGTGCCTGACTAGGAATTCAAAGAGACTGCGCAATAATGATCAACTGACAGCCACAATCAAAGGGAAGATGAGATGTTGCTTCAGGAAGCCTAAAGGGCGGGACCGGCAGGCCATGCCTACTAACAACTGGCCATCAGCCCACTGGCTACGCAACCACGATAGGCAGGAAGATCAGAGGACCCAATAACCTAACTGCCAGCTGAGCAGACAGGCCATCATCTTGAATGGAGCAAATGGGAAACCCGGTCGGCCGCCCTGTAGGAAGGGGAAGTATTAGGATAATTCTCACCTTAATTCCTTCAGTAAGAATTCGCGGGGTACTGTGAGGAAAGGCCCTCCCACTAAGGAATGGGCCTTAGGCCCACTCGTGATTAACAAGGGCAAAGGGAAGAAGAACCCGAGCCCATGAGAAGCAACCAACGAAAACTCTGGCAAGAGGAGCTAAAACATAGGGGGCGAGAAGCGAGAGGGTAGCAACTACGAGTGGGCAAGAGGGAGATGACCAGCGTGGAAGGCAAGGGGAGGCTTATGGGAAATCCGGCAAGATATGGCTAACACAGAAAACCAGGCTGCAATCCGAGCAATAAGGAAATGCAGGCGCCCCTATTCTGCATTAAATGTGAAGACCTGTCACGGCCACGACACATTAAATACGACACTCAGTAAGGATGTTCGAGGTCCATATCATGCCAATTCTGGGTAAGCAATCCCTCACCACATTAAATGCAGATCAGAAGCTCGGACATGCCCTCGCGGTAAAGGGATGGGCTAATGCATCATGGAGGAATGGACAGCACGCCAAGATAGAATTCGAAGGGCTGGAAGATCTTCTCAAAGTCAGCATAATGAACAATGAACTGACAAACAACAAAAAAACTGTCATGGACACCTGAATGGTTCGATTAGGGCTGGCCAAGCCCTATAAATAGCCAAGGATCCCACCATGCAAAGGTTATGTGTGATCAGTCTCCCTTACTCTTACATCCTTATTACTTCCTTATACACAAACTAACTTGAGCATCAGAGTTGTCTTAGGGCGTCGCAGCCCCCACTCATCTACCATTTGCAGGAGCAATGATCGTTTGGGTCTCGCCTCGGAGCTCAGGCCGTGGAACACGACAACAACATGGTGATACGCCCCAATAGCAGCGTGTGGCCATCACGAGACTATTGGCCACTCAGGATTTTTTCTATCAAACATAAAAAGAGCAAGGTGAGAGAAAACAGTTCATCCAAAGCTAAGAGAAAACGGTTCATCCAAATTTTTAGAGATTATGACGTTAATTGTTAGGCTTAAAACCAAACAAATTAAGGACTTGGTTTGATTATTATTCTAATAAAGAGATGTGATTTAGAGATGTATCTTATAAGTAGATTTGACTTTCATAATAATTAAGAGATTTATTATATCATAAATGCATACTTTGAATTCAATTCAGTGAAAATAATAAACATCATGTAATTCTTGATGTTTCTCTCTCTCATTCTCCTCCTCTTTTTTATTGCAATTCCATTATATTTTGTGATGCTGCAAACTTCCAGTTGAGATTTGATGAATACTGAAGTATTGAGATATGCAATATAAGATAACATAGCTCCGTTCATGATAGATAATATGCAATACACCTAGCATGCTTATAGTAATACGGAATAATGGCAAGAGAATATTTTTATTCAATCACTAGTTGCACTAGAATAGACTAAATCCAAAAATACATTTCATAACATTAATACATCAATAAGTTAATTATCCATTCAAACATAACCTTAACTCAAAAGAGACATAATACTAAAGTATGATCTCCTTAATTAAAAGATGACTACATAGTTTCTTCACTACAGGTTTAGCCGCTCACGCATTTCGATTATCAAAAGTAGAATAACACTAAAAAACTAGAGGATAGTCTCCACCATGTCCCTCTAAACGTAGACTTGGTTTGGATAGTGAATCGTCTCAACTCATCTTTTCTAATCATTATAATTTATTAAAATTTTTCAAACAAAATACAATAAATATTTCAAATTTTAAAACAAAAATAATATCAAAAAAATATTTTATGTAACTTTTATCTCATTTTAATTCACTATCCAAACTAGGGTTAGCCCCATTCCTCGTAAACCATGTGCTCCTATTTGTTACCTTATCACATCACAAATCCTTAGACTAGTTGTGAATATGTCATCAGTCGTTCTTCATGGTAGTTTAAAATTAACCATTGTCGTGAGTTTTAGTGGCACCCACTAACATTATGTGCTTTTGACTTCACTTTGGGAATCTTTTAACCCCATTCAAAGTTCATTGATGATTCTTCGTCAACTCAGAAAATTCCACTCCATTTTACACACTTTAGAGTGGACATAAGATTTCTATTAGGATAAACCCCTATTCTAGCATTGGGTTCGTGACAAAATTTTAATTTCATGCTTAGCTCAAAATTCATTACGAACATTCATGCTTCCCTACAGATGTCCATACTTTATGAAAGATACTTATGCTTTATGAAAGATGACAATATGGTATAACATTCAGATATTGATGAGAACTTAAAAAACATATGAATCATTGACAAGGCATTTATTATTTAGTATTATGGTTGAAAATCAATCTTATTGTCATGGTTTCGGTCCAAAAACGAAATTGCATCGATGGTTTATTAAGAGGGTGGTGCCGACTGAAATCGGCCAATCGAAACCGATCGATAAGGAGAGAGAACTAACCAGAATCGCATAGTCAGTACCAATTGGTTCTAAGGTTGGTCCATTAGTTGCTAATCCATCCCCAAACTCACATCACAAATTCACAAATTCAAAACAAATCAACCAAAGTTCAAAATAAATTTAAATTTTCACAACAAATTAACTCAAAAATCACAAAAAAAATCACAAATTCATAAAAACAAAAAAAAAAAAAAAAACTCAATCATGAATGAAAGAGGTGAACGAGAGAGATGAGAGGAGAACCGTCAATCGTGAACAAAAAAAAAAAAATCTTAGAGAGGCGTTTTAGAGAGGAGTGATGAGAGAGCTCAGAGGGATGAAGGACAAGCTGAGGATGAGAGATCTTGAAGAGATGAGGGATAGGCCGAGTTTCGAGCGGCACGACTGAGGAGGGTAGGGTAGGGAGAGGGGCTATTAAGCCGTACATCTAAATGACATCGTTTGGTGTATTATACTAAACAACGTCATTTTACTTATATTTTTTTTTTTATATACGTTACATATAACACTTAACTTAAGGGAAATAGTCATTTTATATAATATATATTGACCAGTTTGATGGTATGAACTTGGTTTAGATCGGGACTGAACCGACTGATATTGATTTCTTGTACTTCTCACTGTTGACCGGCCGGTTCTCCATCGGTTTCAACCAGCTCCTGACTCCGACGACCTGTTATAGTCGACGACAATTGGTCCAATAAGTTCCTGTACAACCCTATATAGCATACAACATACACCGAGAATAATGTAGAAGCTAACTTACACAATCCTTAAGTTTAACGAACCGACGCGTGCTGAAATGAGAGATATACTGAGGACAGAAATATCATTATCAAAGAATCTACACTCTTTGAACACTACTTGCAAATCTACCCATTACCTCTTTGGAATTTTCAAATAAGCTCTTAAATTTACAATAATTTCCATTCGGCTCCAAACTTTGTAAATTTTAGGTATTTTCTATTCTAAATTTTTTTTTTATCTTAGAATTTAATGAATCATGCAACTAGGGGTGTGCTCTGACTTCGACTGTGTCGGAGTTCAAAATTTCCGACTCCGACTCCGACTCCGACTCCGACAACCGTCGGAGTCGAAATACAGTTCCAACTCTGACTCCAAAATGGAGTCGGAGTTCAACTCCGATCGTAGTTCAAGACTGTATTTCAACTCTGAACTCTGATCGGAATCAGAAAGATTAGACAACCAAATTGGAAGCTAGTACTGCAAGCTCAGACATTTAAAAAATACCTTTCATTTTTTTATTTAAAGATGGGGGAGAGTGTGTGTGAAAGTTCAAGAAAGGCTAACCTCTTGAAGCTAGAGAACTCATAGAGCCTGCCTCGGTCGGAGAAGATCATGAGCGCCACCTCCACGTCACACAGCACTGCAAGCTCTTCGAGAAAGTCACTTGTCGTCGTTGCCGACTGCTCTTGTCCTCGATTCCCTTCAGATGCACTTTTCCCCTTCTTATTCCTCTCTTTCGCTCTTCACACTCTTTCCGTCACCTCTGACTCAAACCCTAGGAAGGATTCTTTCGGTAGAAGATCAAGATCAAAAAAGGGGTAGGAGGGGGCACTTCGGATTTCGGTTCTGAAAATGGAGAGCCAAACACTTGAGCTTGAGAACACTATATTTGTGGAGAGAAATTAAGGTCTCCATCTAAGAAGTAAGCGAAAGGCCATTCTCGAAAGCCTTCAAACTGAACGTCGCGTGAAGGAATTGATGAAAATATTAATATACCCCTATGGAGTTCGGAGTTCTCTAGAAAAAAAAAAATGGAAGAAGGTGATAACATGGCTTGAACCCAGGAACAAAGAGGCAAATTACTGCAAATGTAAAATGTGCTTTACCAGTAGGTCATTTACTCAACTAATAATTGCTATACAACATATGATATATATAATCTTTAAAAAGTCAGAATCTTTCACAAGTCGGAGTTCGAAGTCAAAACTCGGAACCCAAGTGAGCTCCGATTTTGACTCCAAACTCCGATTTCATAGTCGGAGCAATTCCGATTCCGACTCCGAAATTTTGAATTTCGACTCCGATCGGCGTCAGAATTGGAGCGGACTCCGATCGGAGTTCGGAAGTTAGGACTCAAAAAATTTGCCCACCCCTACATGCAATTACTACAAGAAATCCACCAATGCCAAAACATATGACACACTAAAATTCTCATTAAGTGTGATATAGGTGATATAGGCCTAAGATCATATTGGAATCCCTTGATCAAATCCCTTGATCCACAAGTTTAACAGTTAAACATTAACTAAATCAAAGACTAAAAACATGTTGGCATCTAGGTTCAAGTTCAAGTTAAAATTGAATCTCCATCATACAAAAAATACAACATAGTCACAAAACACAACCTGAGACTTAACATGGTGCTCGTAGTTTTTTTTTCTTGGCAAATGTATAGTAAAAACTTCAATAAATCACACATGCTAAGTACTAATTTATAGATGGTATTACACAATACCAAGCAACTAGTTCATGATATCAAAGAGATAGAATACAAGTGATACGGCAAACCCTAAAAGTGAGGCATGCATTTACTCTACTCTTGAATAATTGACTAAACTTTACAAAACATATTGGTTTTTTTGAAGTAACTCACCCATGATCATCATAGTCAAGCCTTATCTAGGTTTCAGCACCATTTTAACTATGTCATAACCAAGCTTCAAGATTAAATCAAACAAGTAGTCAAGAACTTCCAAGCTTGCACCGCAGTCATGCATACATAAAGATACACTACAAATTCAACTTAATCACAAGTCCATGTTTCGAATCAAAGCTTAACACATAGATCTAACTCCCATTAAAAAGGTCTAGAGGATCCACTCACTAAATCAAAACTTCAGAGTTAAAAAAAAATAGCTCACAAAGAAATCTCACTAACTTTCGGTTTCAGAACCCTAAGTGATTCGTGCAAACTTTTGAATGAGAGAAGTTGTGTTCAAAGCTCAAACCAAGATTTGATACACACTACAAGGAATATTAGTATATGCAGCACTTGTTTTGGTTGTAAAAACATTGAAAAATCAATGCATATAGGTTTAGACGTCAGTTTTTTATGGTTGAACAATGGATGCAGTTAAATGGTTATTTATGATTTTCAGAATCAAGTTTCAAAATGAAAGTATTTGCTGCGATTTTTAGTTGCTGCAAATGATGAAAATTTTGCAGCAAATGCCCATCTCAATCTTTGCTAGTAAGCGATGCTAATCAAAGTTTTGAATACCGTACCGGTGAGCTTATCGGTCAAAGTACTGAAACGAAATATTTCGGTACTGGTACCGTTTCGTTTACTGTTTTGCAATAGTATATATAAAAAATATATATATAAATATATATAAATTATATTTCAAAATAATAGTCAATATATGAATAAATTATATATAAATACATATATGTAAATAGTCTAGTTTGAATTGGAAAAAAAATAGAAAAAAAATGGTAAAAAAAAAAAGATTTCAAATTTCGATACGGTTGAAATACCAGCCGGTACGACCAGTATTTAGACTGGTACAAAACAGGCAGTATTCCTGTACCGGCTATCTGGCCAATACAGCGTGTACCGGCCACACCGACCTGTACAGTATAGTATTTCAAACTATGATGCTAATGTCCATTTGCATCCACAATTTCTCGATGCAATAGCATAATCATTTCGTTGCAAATGGGTTACAAGAGTACCTTTTGCAATCAATACAAGCAATGGCAAATAATAATTTGCGACGAAATTGTCCCTTTTGCAACGAGTATAACTCTTCACAAATTGTGTGTTACAAAAACAAAAAAGAAATTTCTCAACCTGTATGTACAGTTTCATTAGTATTTTCAATATTCTAAACCAAATTATTAAAGAGCAACTCAAACCTACAATTCTTTTACATGAGTAGCAACTCAAACCTACTTCACAAAAGCTCCATCTTAATTTTTTTATAAGTAAAGGTCCTTTCAAAACATTAAAATAATATCATAGTGGGTGTGGTACCGGGAACTTAGTTCATTGAATGTCATAGTTCGAGACCCACCAATGCACTTTGTCACGTTTTAGTCCATCATCTCTAGATGAACTCCGCTTGAGTGGCTTCCTTCTTGCTCATGCACATCAAAGAATGCTCTCACTCCAACCTGTCCAGACCAAATACAGAACTAATTGTATTATATTTTAAACAAATTATTAAAGAGTTAGTGACTCACCACGACACATAATTAAGAATAATTGTGGTGTGGAACAATAAAATTTTCACAGTTTCAATTGTTAACTAATCGAAAAAGACTAATTAGGAAGTGTTTCGATGGTATAAAGCTTTCAACTTCCATCTTAACCTATCTCATACCAACTTATTATCCAAACCGCACCTAAACACATAAGGGTCTTAAATCATTGCAGCGTAGCCCAACTTCAGTTAGGTCCCAATAATAATTGGGTGTCATACATACAAAAATAGGAAGCAAATTTGAACTTGACTCTAGCCATTTTTTTTTTTTTTACTACAAAATTAAGGATTTTATATACAACAAAATGTTTTTCAAGGTAGACAAACTCAAGGCAATGCATTTCTGCTAAAAGAGTTAAATATTAATATATATGTCGACAACAAGTATAATGAACCCAATGAACCCAATTCAAGGCAATGCTTTTCTTGTAAAAGCATAATCATAAATATTCATGTCATAAGCACAAGCTTTACCACATTATTTTAAGCTCAATACAATGAATCAAATGGTTTTGATTGACCTTGGTAAAAGCAAACTCCAGACCATAAAAACAAATGCTGCAAACTATTTGCATGTCTATTCTAAAATTCAGAGTTAAACTTTTTCGTGAACCAACTAACATATCATTTGGCCCAAAAAACTCCTTCCACTCTAAAATTTCTAACCAGCTTTCATAAAAATAATAGATTATGTATGTCAAAGCTTAAATGAATTAATAAGAGAAATGAGGTACCATAGACCATTGACTTAGACTGAAACAGAACTCTGCCCAACTGCCCTTCAACCAAAGACCAATGAAGTGACTGTTACAAATAATCACTTCAACCATTCTTTTTATTAGCAAATCCCTATTAAAATTCAAAATAGAAATGAATTGAAAGCCAGTAGTAAAGCAAGTTTATACATATAGTTTTAATAGTTGAAATGGTATTCAATAAAAGATGCATGTAGTTACTCAGTTTTGGACATTGTGGATGTCCTACACTCCTCAATTATGCTTTCCAGTCAGAAGTTTTTTTCTTTTTTTTTCCTAAAAAGGATTTATTGTTTTTAAATTTTAGGTACATGGTATATATAGTTATGCTTTCCAATCAGTTGGTTATTTTAATTTAATACAGAATAGGCAATATAAAAGGTTTCAGCCACTTGTAGGGTGCATTTTGGTAATTCAGTTGATATCTAAGAATAAAATGCGAGAAGTGCACAAACTAATAAAGTACAACATTATCTGAATTAATTACAAGAATAGGTTCACCATTATTTCAAATTTTAACTTGAAAATGACCTTTCATTATCTATGTAGATCTAATTTAGCAATCCATAGAACAAAAATCATTAAAAGCTTTGGTATTATTATTTTTCTAAAAGTAAAAAGATATTTTATTAATATTGAAATAAGAATAACTCAAGTACCCATTAAGTATACAAGATAATACACCTAGTTATGAACTAGAAGTAGACACAAGGAAATCATGAAGGCTAGGACCTTATGAGTATATACAATATAAATTGTTTTATTGTAATATAATTAATTCCAACTAAATGCATACATATAAGTATGTAGGCAAGGAAATGTTGAATGTAAACCTTATAAGTGCAGTAATCTTCGAGCAAGTCCAACATGTGTTGAAATTGTGAATATATGAGAACTCTATGGCCTTGCTCTTTCAGCTTCATCATCATTTTGTCCAACAATTGCAACTTCCCTAATGATTCTAAGAGCCATCTATCAAACAACAAAAGATAAATAGAACAAAAAAATAGAGGAACATTGTAATACTTTAATAAGAAAAAATTATGGTAGATATAATCGGCACATAAAAAGCATATCACTATTCACTATATCTACTACCAAACAGTCCTGCCTTCCTCATTGAATATAAAGATGGAGGTTCAACTCCTTGTGTGTGTGTGTGTATAGATGTCTCTGTATAATTGGACTATCGAGGATTAGAAAAGTTCACAGGAGTAGGAACAAATTAAACAAACTACCCCTGAGTACTACAATGCATGACACTTTTTGAGAGGAAAACCCCACGATCAACTGTTTGGAATTACATGATTAGGGAAAAAAAAAACTATTTGGAATTATAGTGAAACTGGAAGATCAAGTACATTTTTGGCAAGCCGGCTAGCTATTACCACCTACATGACAAAACACTAGTACTTTTTCATATTATTCAACTCATAAAATGTAAAAATTCCATATATGCAGTCGAAACATATTGCCTACGTACAAAAGGGCTCTATGATCATGACCGATGATTGAGATAAAATCCCAGACACTCTAATCTCTGATCTCTTATAAATTAATTGAATCATTCATATCAGTTCAGTTAATTATAAGTAGTAACTAATAGCAGCAACCTTAAAAGTTTCATGATAATATACTAATAGCAGCAACTACAAGAATTTATAAAGGATTACACATAATATATGAATTTATTAGGATTACACACAATATATTTCTTGATTATCAATTAAAGAGAAAATAAAGCAACAGTCCACCAATACAACATCATTATTAACCCCTGCTTGGTTACCAAGAAAATTGAGCAATAATCAATAAAGACTCCTCTTAACATAGCTACTTCACTTATGCTATTGTTAAGGTTGGTTTTTTTTATCAACTAAAATAATCAATAAGGTCAGAATATACATAGCATTAATAATACAAATGATTCACAATTATCAACATTAAATTAGAAAAGCCCAACAGAAAATCTAACAAATAACTGTTAGAGAAGAAGATACCTAGAACCACATGAGGATGCATTAGAGCTTCGACTAACTAAGATCAATATGCATTTAAAACTTTTGCCAGGGTTTTAAACAATTCAGATTATCAAAATTATTGGAAAGCCACAAAATTGAGACTAAACATTATCTACAAATGTTTAAATTAAAACAAAAATCAAGAAAGTTCAAAAAATACTTGACGAGCAATTGAAAGAGCAAGTGGAAAGCTGCATATGAGGGCAGAGGCTAAGGTCCACAAGTACCACCATGCAAGCCATCCTCTCCCGTTCTTCTCATTTACCCCTATTTTCCCTTGAAAATTGTTCATTATTATAACAAAGAAAAACTAAAAAAAGGGAGGGGAAACCATTTTGTTACTCTAGTTGTAAACCGTTCATTATAAATAGACATGCAATCGACTCAAGAAAAGAAGTGAAGAATGAAAAATCCTCAAAGAAAGCTGCTCCTCATCCTTGCTCAAGTAGAGATCCTCGCTCAGGTGGAGATCCCCTGCATACAGCGACATTGTCGAGAGAGAAAAGTAGGACAAGATTGAGAGAGCCCTATTGGACAAAAAGAGAGAAAACATAAAGAAAAATATCTTAATACAATGGACATCAAGCGGAGGCGGCATCTATTGACCTTAGACTGCGGTGGCGTGGCGGTGGTTAAGGAACCAAAGAGAGTGGCATCGAGTGAGAGTCAGAGAGAGAGCGCGATAGGGAGACAGAGACTATTTCGTGTGTTTTGGAGTGTGGGGGGAGAGGGGACTGGGGGGAAACAAAAGTTAAAACATTCGGGAAGGGGGAGGAGGTTGGGGAAAATAAAACATTTTGCAGACCCCAAACGAAAGAAAAATTCTACAGAGCATCCATTGTTTACAGCATCCAGACTACGCATGACATGGCATAATGTGAAATGACAAATTTCTCCCTAGAAACCCACCCCCCTTCACCTCGGAGACCCCTCAGAATTCGAAATCCCTCAGCATACCCGAACGAGATCCCCCAACTAAATCGATTTTGCTTACACGAAATCCTTCTTCGATGAAAACCCTCGATTTCAAAAACTCTTCTTCTTGCCGATCAATTTTGTAGATTTCGAAAACCCTCAGCGAAATCCCTTCCTCTTCCCCTCAATTTCTATTGATGTTGTTTGCGGTTCTTCGACGCAGTTCTTATTCTTCTTCTTTTTGATTCACTCAATCCCCCCACTATCTCTGTGATTTTCCTTCCCTTCATTCGCTTATACTGTGATTTTACCCTTAATGTGACTTTCTCCATCTCAATCCCGCGACCCTTCGATTCACTTTAGTCTCGTGTCGGTGTGACACTACGAAAGCGCATCTAGAAATGTATGTGAGAGGTAATCTTCTTCAAACCGACCCCTTTCTTACTCCTTTCTTCTCTATGATGCTACTGTTTAGGAATACATTTCTTTTTTTTTTTGTGTTTACTCTGTTTTTATCTATATGGTTTATGTATATTAGCTATAAATTAACTAGGATTTTGGTTCAAGTTGATGGAATTTGGTTCTTTAAATTACTTGAATTTAGTTCTGGGTGATGTATCTATCTTTTCCATAAAAAATAAAAATAAAAAAGTTCTAGGTGATGTATATCTCATCACACGCACACAATTCGAGTTCATGATTTTCAGTTTCATCTTTGTGGGATAGTAGCCAGGGAAGGTGGTTAGAAATAGCTTGGTTTATATTATTTACCTTTAAATTTGACTATCTTGAGTTCCATTACTAGGGTTATGATCTCGTTACTTTGGAATCTTTGGTGCTTAAGCATTTCGAGGATTATCTTAGGGTCGTCGGAATTGAAGAAATGGAAGATTTGTTGACCCATTTAGACTATTGGAAGGAGAAATTGTTTTTACTTGATAGTGCAATATTTTATTTATTTTTTGACTTTCAAAGCTCTGAATTTTCTAGTATAATGGGTGGAAGTAGATGGAAGAAGAAACAACTCAAGGGCACCAGCCATAACCGTTCAAGCTAAGGGTAGAGGTGAGTGTAATGGGAGTGAAGTGATTGTGAAAACTAACCTACGTTGCTTTTGCTTATGACATTGGTAGTTGAATTGCATTATAGCAAAGAGAAAGACTGAAGGAGGAGTAATTTATGAAGAAGTAACAAGAAATGGTGACAAAGGAGGAGAGGCTGCAGATACCAATTGCACAAGGTCTACCATGGACAATGAATGAACCAGAAGTGAGGCCATTTTGGAAAAAACTATAGGCTTTCTGGACTCCCTAGTTTCAATGTTAAGCACCATAATTTTTTGATGTACTTTGCAGGGCAATTTTCAAAATTACAAAAAAATCTCATGTGATCATGATCTTGATTGTTTGAGTTTTATTATGGTTGCTATCATAAAAGTTCAAGTACTTTACTAATATTAAAATGAAAAGAACTTACAGGTTTTTGGCTTTACCAGCATATATGCAGTCAAGGGGGTTTTATTCTTTACGGTCTTTATTTACATTGGTCTTTGTGTTCGTTATCTCAGTGCTTGATAAAGCCCCCAGTGAAGCAGAACACAAGGCCAGTATACCTAAAGCTTTTTATGATCTGTGAGCAGTAGAAGGTGCTGAATTTGAAATTAGGACGGTGCTATTTCTGAACAGATTAGCCCCAAAGTCTGAAAAGCAGAGGATTGTGTACACGAATATGGTTGTTTTTGTATTGGGTTGTATCTATTGTAATTTTTCTAATTGGTTTGGATCACATATGTAAATAGCTGGAAGCATAGTGTCAAAATCAAATATGTAATTTTTCTAGTTGGTTCATGGTTGGTTCAGATCAACAGATGGAAGCATTGTGTCAAAATCACTTTAACATTTGTATTGAACAAGCCTTTGGTCTTGCTGTGAGTTTCTGTCTGAATTTAGCTTGGACAAGATATTAATACTTTTTCATCTAAATAAATGGTTCCTATTTAGCTAAAAATTCAGCCAGCATAACTGGATGCATTCCTCTTGTTCATCAGGCCATTTTCACATAAAGAGAACTAAAGATTTGTGAATTGGAGAAGAATATTCACTAACTTCATCCAAGTCATCAAGCCAAAATGGAAATGGATGCCATAGTTAATAGTTAAGAAAACAAAATCCAACGAAAGAAAGAAGAAAAGAACTGTATTCAGGAAAAACAATATCATAGCTATTGATGAGCAATATTTTCATGCTAAAATTGTCATAATTTAGTCAACTATATTCATACTTTCAAGATGAAATGTTCCGAGTATAATTTAGAGATGTTGACTCCTAGATACAACATTCTTCAAACTACAAATTGCAAATTTATAACCACAATTTGATAAAAACTACAAATTTCAACATTTTTCGAGCTTCAAATTACAAATTACACTTTCTACAAGCTACCACACAACCACATTTTGATGAAAACAATAAATTGTCTGAAATGACCTCAAATTCTCCAGGGAATGATAAGATGCAAATTAATCTTCATAATTCATTATAGCTTTCACAGCACAATCTAAATCCTACATAAGTTGGTCTTCACTAGGAATATGGGAGGGGAACTGCCAACATTCTCAGGTTTGCTTCTGCCTTAAACTTTGATAAGATAATGGATGGAAGTTGTCGTTAACAGAACTTCATTCGGAGACTTTCTTCCTCTTCAGAAGAATTAGACAAATGGGACTTCAGTTGGTGCAAAGCCACGGAATCTCAGTCCAAACTCTCTGTGATTGAAGTAAAAAACATGGTTAAACAAACCAATAGACACACAGCCAATGCTTCAAGAATATCAACTCATCATATTACCAAAATCCTGACATTGTCACCACCAAGAACTCACAAAATAGGATCTTCAAGAAGTCAATAAGGTGCAAATTAACGGGTACAAAATGGGATTTTCAACTAGAATTGCAACTCATACAGCAAGGTGCGAATTAATTCAAGAAAAAATCCTGATATATTGACATGCGTCCACTAATTTCATGGTTTAGACTCCGAAAGAGAACTCAATTCATTCTCCTATATTTATCATTTAAAAGACAACTTAAATAATTGTCTTTTACTAACGATCCACCCAGCAAATATTTATCTTTTAAAAAATAACTCAAATATTTATCTTGACAGGTTTGATGCTAGATCTAAAAGCTCTAACTAACCTCTCACATGCTAACTAATGCTTACAGTGGAAGAGAGGCAAAAAAATAAAAAAAATCAATATAAGAAGTTTAGTAGAAAATAAAGAAGAGAAAGGAAAGGTATGATAGGCTAGAGGATTGGAGTCATTGGACTGCAAAATATAGTGGATAAGCAAGAATGAGATCTCACACAAAGCTGTTCTCAAACATAGTGGATAAGCAAGAATGGAAACACAAATATTCCAGAAAATTAGCATTTATATCGATGGAGTAACAAAACATGGATGCAATTATATTGTTTTTCTGATTTATATAATTAGCTTCTAGGTTTTAAGTTCACATTGAAATATTTAATCTGTGTACAAATTTTAGGTCATGATGTGGAGAATGAGTTACTGAAAAAATGCTAAAGAAAGAAAGAAAACATCCAATTCCTCAACAATGAGAATGTAAAAGAAACCATGGTAAGTTGTCATCAGACCAACAAGAAAATTGACAAAAAGATGGAGGTTTTCATTTAACTAAAAAAGTTTCAACCCATGTCATTCCAATCTTAACTAAAAGAGATTTTTATTAGACTAGCAAGAAAATTGACAAAATCAGCACAAAAATCAGCTGAAGTTATTATAAATACATAACTAGACATTCCAATGATGTATTAAATAGTTGAAGCTGCAATAGTTTGAATCCTCAAAAGTTTCAACCGATCATAATAAGTTTCTATGTAGAAAAATTGTGTAAGGCCATGAAAAAAAAAATTGATGTCGGAATAAAAAAATATGTAGAAGGAAAATGTCCATCTTTTCTTTCCATTTCCAAAGACAAAGGCAAAGCACATGATGGCAAAAGAAGAAAAAGGAACATTAAACTCTCACACTTGATACAAAATCTAAAAAGTTAGAAAAAAAAAAGTATAAATGGAACAGTGCATTTATGATCATCATAATTGATAGCAGTGCATAACTAGCTAGCTCTCTATATAAAATGAGATCAGTTAACTAGTGCCCATGATGAGATAAGCTTTTACATGCTAAGATTATTGAGATATATATGTTGTTTCAACAAATTAAAATTGTACAAAAAGCAAAAGAAACATAGCATAAATTATATTAATATTGTGGATCAGGAATCTAATAAGAACAAAATAATGTACAAATCATTCAGTCACCTAAAAAGAAAACAATTTGACGAAAACATCTGAATTCCTAAAATATATACGCTACCATACTAATATATATAGCTACAAAAGTACTAAGTGGTCCCTCTGTAAAAGGTATTAAAGGAAAAAAGAAAAAGGAAGAGAATTAAAAAGAAAAGCTTGGTCGATTCTCAGAAGTAGGATGAACCCAGTAAACACTCCAAGGATCAGATAAGAATGCTAAGTTGATCTTTCTTTCTTTCTTTTTTTTTTATCCTTCTTCCTCTGCTTTTTCCTGTTTTTGTTTATCATTCGAATCTTATTACCATTTTGGAAAAGTTTTTCCATTCTAACTAATCAGTTCGTTTATTAATGAAGTAAGGCAAGCTAATAATGAAATGGAGAGCATCTTCAAACCTTAAAATGTTGTTTTAAGTACACTCCAAAAGATTTTGAGTTAAAAACTCGCTCTCAAGCATCCACACCAACAGTTGTGTCAACAAAATATTGCTAATAAATCCAACAATCTTATCATGAATAAGAAAAGTCAAAAATAGTAATCAAGCTAAAGCATAGGAACGATTATTCACAATTAACACATTTGAGATTCCCATTGAAATTTAATACATTGAACTACAAGGTTTATGCAAACCCCTGCCACTAAAATCATGCACAACCTCCCTGTGATCCTATCAAATTGGAAGCAGACATGGAATTCTAACATTTATGTTTCGAATTCGTAAATTGAATTCCAATTAAGATGATAATAACAAGAAACAAACTGAGCAAAAGTAGTTAAATGAAATTTCCTCTAAAGGACAATAGTTTAATTAAAAACACATGCATGTAGCTGTCTGGACGAAGCAGAGTATTAATTAATTTAAATCAATAATCCTTGCATACAATGCCTTATTCTCTAAAAATTTATCAATCTTTATTGGGAAAATAATAAACAAGAAAGACAACACATTAAGGGCTATAAATAGAGCAGCTAAAAAAGTAATGCATGTGCTGCTCTTAATGACGCCGTCGCCAGCCAGTTGCTCTGGAAAGATTAAAAGAACTGCAGGATTGTTGCAGGATGCAGACCACGATAGATCAAGCCAAAGACAAGCCAAAAAATAAAAATACAAAACAAAACAAACAAGACAATGAATGATTATATTACCTTTGGTGAAGCACAATAGAAACTCTAATAGAGGCAATCTAGGGCTAGTTTCAACAATCGATTTTCTCTTGCAAATCGATTGTCAGTTCCTCAGCTAAGCCCAGATTCCCAAGTTCAACAACCCTGGGACAACGAAAACGGCAAGGGGACTGGGGAAAAATGGAGAGAAGGGGAGAGAGTAAGTGTCGGGCCAATTTAGAGGGAAGAGAGAAAGAATGAGATAAAATGGAAGAGAGAAAGGGGGAGAACAAATGAATGGGGTGTTCGGCGAGGGAGAAAGAGAGAGAAAGTCAACAATACTTTTACTAAATATTCAGATGGGACGGAGACGATCTAGGGTGCGTCGCGCGGTGGTGCTAGAGGAGGGAGGGCAACACTGGTGCTAAGCAACGAGAGGGAGTGGGCAACGAGAGGGAGAAGGGGCGCGGGAGCGACATGAGTTCAAAATAGAATCGCTGGATTTGAAATCGATTACAGCAGAAGAGCCAAAAAAAAAAAAACAGCCACGTCATTAGTGCACTATGTGCACTGCTACAGTGGTTATTCTGTAGAATAACTCCAAATGAAATAGCGACCATAAGAGGCGGTTGCAAGATGTTTTTACTCTTGCGATGAAAATATTTGTTGTAATAATCTTAGAAGTCACTGCAAATGAGTCTAATAAAACGCCCCTCCACTTAAATCATGAATTCGAATTAAAAGCCAATGACGAATTTTAATGTGTTGCAAAAAGTGACTGGTTGCAACCATTTTATTTGCAACAAACTAAAAATCGTTGTAATAAGTTTTTTTTTTCTTGTAGTGACGATACAAGTTACCAAACGCCATTAAAATAGAAATCATCCAGCAAATCCTAATACTAGATGACATTTCAAATCAAAATTCCAAAATCATACACAATCACATTTATCGAATTGAGTATGCTCTAACTTTACCAAGAACCAACTATTTCTCTTAAAAAAACATTCTAACACACAATCTATCATGTTCCTAAATTTGAGTATAAAAATAGAAGATGAAAGGATAGGGAAAGAGGACTTACAAAGAATAGCACTTGGACAAAGATTGGCTCTCTTCCAATTCCACTCACTTGCTTACTCACTCAATTTCTCTCTATTGTACAAGAATACTTGATGTATAAGATTGTGTGCAAGTGAGGAAGAGATTTGGTGGACGTGTGGGACAAAAGAATTGAGATGGAGGGAGTGAATTCGGTAGGCTAGATATGGGACGGAAGTGTTCTTACTTGTGGAGTTGGATGAGTGACTTGGCTTGAGAGACTGGAGATGACCAATTGGCATAAGGGAAGGGGGCAATTTGGCTTGAGTGAAGGGGTGGTTTCGATGGCTGAAATAGCTGGTACATGGTAGGGTATGAGTAGTGCAAGTGGTACAACAAGGGTGTCTTGGTTGTTTGCAAAAGAGCTCAAACTCGTGTGAGTACGCTAGTATTGGACTTATCAAATTGTCATTTAAAATTTGATAGAAAGTAAAAGTTTGTATTTAATTCAAAAGTCAAACTAAAAATAATTGTATTTTATTATATCTACTTTTTTTTCCTCATTTTTTATCAAATATGACGAAAACTTTTTTATGAGTCAAATGTAGGATTTTTTTGGTGTTGCATTTCCATCAAACTTGTACTTTCCATCAAATTTTTGAAGGATTATTATTTAGAAGTCAAACTAAAAGAATTTTTATTTTATTTTCTTCACTTTCTTTTTCTCATTTTTCATCAAATATGACGAAATCTTTTTGATGAGTCAAATGTAGGATTTTTTTTAGGTGTTGTCTTTTCATTAAACTTGTATTTTTTATCAAATTTTGAAGGATAATTTTGATGAGTCAAATGCTAGTATTGGGTAGGGGCAAAAGTTGAGTGGCATGTTGCTCGATTTGGAGTTTGACAAAAAATGAGGGCACCGCATTAGGGTTACATGGTTGGAAAGGGCATGGTCTGGATTGGGTTGAAAAATACAAAATATATTATATTTTATGATTTCATAAATATGTTTTAAATCATATTAAATATTTTTTTAAATCTTACAAATTCATTTAAAAATAAAATTTTAATGATTAAATGCATGTTGGAGATTGCGATGGAAAATATAGTTTATAACTTTATGGGTTATAACTTATAATTTAAATAATAAGTTCAACTATTTGAGTATTCATAAGGGACTAGTTATTATTTGACCAAATTTTGACTAGAAAGTTCACTTTTGTAAATTTTGGCCTTTTTACAACATCAAATAATATACTCAACAAATCTATTAAGATTTTATTAAAATATTATTTTTCATCTTTTCATTTATTTTAATTCCAATTGTAATTTGAATATTTATTCATTATTAAAAATATACATTAGTTTTCTAATGTTCATATTATTTTTAATGGATATAATTTTCTAATATTTTTTTTACAATGGTCATAATCTTTCAACTGTTTTTCAACAATCGTATTTTTCTAACGGTTATATATTCAAGATTGATATTTTCTTTTACAGTATTTTTGCCAATGACTATATTTCTCTAACTGAGTTATTTTTTTAAAGCTATATTTCTCCAATGATTATATTTTTCAACGATCATATCTTTCTACTATAAAATATAATATTTTTTTAACAATTTAATTCACTTTGTTGAATCTAAGGTTTCAGATTTCGTATCTACGTGTAAATTTTGATAATAATAAATAAGTTCAAATCTCAAATTCAAATTATTTACGCAATGGAGCGAAGCGCACATCAAGCATAAAAGAACAAGTCTACAAATGAAACTCATAGATTATTTTTGTACATCTCTTAATAAAATCCGAAATTAGATTAAGACTCCAAATTACTCTTTTTTCTCATAAAACATTAAATTACTTTTTTCACATATGCAAGACATTTTTAAATGTCTTAGTTTTGAAAATTATATTTTTCACATGTGCATAACATTATCAAACAATATAATTTCAAAAATTATATTTTTTTATATAAAAATTTGAATTTGTAAAATGATTGATTATCATATTTGACATGTGTATATTTTATTTGAAAGTCTTGAAGGGTGGTTGTGTGTTTTTTTTTTTACAAATGTAAAACGTAGATGATTTTGTTTGAAAATCTTAAAGGGTGGTTGTGTGTTTTTTTGACATATGCAAAAATAAGATGATTTGATTTGAAAAATAAATCATGCTCATTTTGTCATGTATGAAAAGTAAAAGATTAGTTTTGATTTTTTTGAAAAATGAATAGAGTTGTCTTTGGCAAATGCAAAAAGGAAATACTTTTATTTGAATTTTTGTAAAAGTGAATAGTACTCTTATTTGACATGTGAATCTTTTCAAATTTGAAATTGAAGACTCATTTGCCTATAAATAGCTTACTTAAGTTTTGCAAAAATCACAACAAGAGCTTACACATATATTACTAAATTTTGCATCATTCTTTTAAAGCTCTCATTCTCTCTTTTCTAAAGTTTTGATGAACCTTAATTCTTGTTCTTTTTTAGAGAGATATAGGTTGCGCTGTATTGTTTCTATCTCACTTATTGAGGAGTGTACTTTGATAGTCTACCCACTATCAACTCTTGTATCAGTAAGAGGGTGCGTATAACCCTTGTGTGTATAGAAGGTGTTCTACACATGGAATAGTTGAATCACCAAGTGTGAAGTGATTGGAAGTATAGAGGGTGTTCTACATGAATTCTTTGGAGCGGTGCTACTCAAAGGTGCAATAGGCTTCTATATCCACTTAAAGGAGATTGAATAGTGAATTTGAGATCCTCAATGAGTAGTTTGAGGCGAGGACGTAGGCAGTGAGGGTGAACCTCGTAAAAATACTGAGTTTGCTTCTTCTTACCCTATTCTTTACATTTCTTGCTGTTTTATATTCTATTTATATTTTATATTGTGTATTTAATTTATAAGTGTTAATTTTTATAATATAACTCAATTCACCCCCTTCTTGTGTTAGTCATCTGGGAAACAATTGGTATCAGAGCAAATGTTTTGTTATAAGATTAACTATCTGTTGAGTTAAGATCATATGGCTAACATTGTAGCTACTTTCGCTGAAGGTCAATCCAGTAGTCGACCTCCGCTATTTTGTGGAGATAATTATATTTTCTGGAAAGCTAAAATGAGAATATTTCTTCAATCTCAAGGTCGAGAAATCTGGAAATGTATTGTAAATGGGTCTTATATTCCAATAAAAACTGTTGATGGAGTAAAGGTCAAAAGTAAGAAGAAAAGTTTGATCTCAAAGACGATAGACTTTATATTGTGAATGTAATGGCTATAAATTTTCTATATAATGCTCTCAATGATAATGAATTTAATAGAATAATGACTTGCAGGACAGCAAAGGGAATTTGGGACAACTTGGAAGTAACCTATGAAGGAACTTCGCAAGTCAAAGAATCAAAAATTTATATTCTTACGCATGAATATGAAATGTTCAAAATAAATGATGATGAATCTATCTCTTCTATGTATACTCGTTTTACTAATATTATAAATAGTTTGACATCTCTTGGTAAAGTTTATTCCAACTTGGAGATAGTAAAGAAAATTCTTAACTCCTTGCCAAAATGTTGGGAATTAAAAGTAACGGCGATTCTTGAAGCTAGAGATCTTAAAAAATTCGAAGTAAATGAACTCATCAGATCACTTATTACCTATGAGTACACATTGAAAAGAGGAGAAGAAGAAGGAAAACAAAAGAAGAGCTTGGCACTCAAAGCCGTTCCTCATGAAAGTAAAAGCGATGAAGATGAAGAAAACGATGACGAATAGATTGCAATGATCACAAGAAGATTTAAGAGATTCTTGAAAAATAAAAATTCTCTAAGGAAACATTTCAAAAAATCTTCCAATAAAGATATAGGTAAAAATGATTCATTAATTTGTTATAAATGTAAAAAATCAGGACATATCAAGGTAGATTGTCCCCTACTAAAAAAAGATCGATACAAAAGCAAGAAAACAATAAAAACTACATGGGATGATGATTCAAGTAGCTCAGACAGCGACATAAGTAATGAAGAATTTGCAAATCTTTGTCTATGGCTAAAGATGATCTTGAGGTAACAAATCTTGAAAATCCCTCTTATAAAGAATTGCAAAATGCTTTAGAAAAGGTATATGAGGAATTTAAAAAATTGGGTACTAAGTATACCGCTTTGAAAAAAAAAATTCTTCTTTAATAAATGAAATTGATGTTTTAAAAAAAGAAAATATAGTTTCAAAAGATGAAAATAATGAATTGAAAAAAAAAATAGCTAATTTAGAAAAGATTGTTGAAATCTCACAAATGGAAACAGAAATTTCGAAAAACTTCTTGATAATCAAAGATGTGTTTTTGATAAGATAGACTTAGGATACATACAAAAAGAAAAACTCAAATCCTATAAAAATTTCTTTGATAAACCTATTAAATCAAAACCAGATTTTCAAAATTTTTTTCCTAAAAATAAATTTGTCAAAGAAAGACATTATTACAATCACTCAAGTTCTTCAAGTATGTTACATGTTATTTGTAATTTTTGCAATAGAAATGGTCATAACTATCATGCTTGTCCTATTAGAAGAAAACATACAATGACTATTAGGGTCATATGGGTACTAAAGAATCTTATTTCTTCTAATACTAATAAATAAATGACCCAACGAGCATGGGTACCAAGAAAAATTATTTTAATTGTTTTTGTAGGTATGCATGAAGTTTTCCGTAAGTAAAACAAGATGGTTTTTAAACAACGGATGCTCAAGACACATGACAGAAGATAAAATTAAGTTCATTGATCTCACTCCTAAAGAAGAAGGATACGTGACATTTGGAGACAATTCAAAATGGAAGATCGTGGGAATAAGTAAAGTTGGTAATAAGTCTTTTCTCATAATTGAAGATGTTCTACTTGTTGAAGGTCTAAAATATAATCTTTTAAATATAGGTCAATTATATGATAAAAGATTTACAGTTACCTTCAAAAAAGATAAATGTATTATTTTGAATAATCATGATTGCAATGTTTGTTTTATTGCTCTTAAAAATAATAATGTTTATATAATTGAATTTAAAGAAATTACCTCATAAGATACTATTTGTTTATCAACTCAACATGAAAATAGTTGGTTATGTCATAGAAGGTTAGGTCATGCAAACATGAAACTTATTTCCAAACTTTCAAAAAATGATCTTGTGAGAAGTTTGCCAAAAGCAAATTTTTTTAAAGACAAAATTTGTGATGCATGCCAGTTTGGTAAACAAACAAAAACTTCTTTCAAAATCAAGAAACATATTTTTACTACTAGACCTTTGTAACTAATACACATGGACCTTTTTAGACCAAACAGAGTTATGAGTCTGGGAGGAAAATATTATGCATTTGTTATTGTTGATGATTTATTTAGATATACTTGGATCATCTTTCTCGCTCATAAAGATGAGGTACATAATGTCTTTACCAAGCTATGCAAGAAAATTCAAAATGAAAATGGCTATACTATTTCAAACATCCAAAGTGATAGGGGGAAAGAGTTTGTCAATAAAGATATTGAGTCTTTTTGTGATGAAAATGGTTTTCTGCATAATTTCTCTGCTCCTCGAACTCCTCAACAAAATGGAGTAGTAGAAAGGAATAATAGATCTATTCAAGAAATGGCAAGAACAATGTTTAATGAAAATAGTTTACCTAGTTATTTTTGGGCCGAAGCGATAAGTATTGCATGTAATGTTATAAATAGAGTTATGTTAAGATCTAAATTAGATAAAATCCTTTATGAGTTTTGGAATGAGAAAAAGTCCAACATTGGTTACTTTCATGTATTTTGATTCAAATGTTTTATACTCAATGACAGAAATAATTTAGGAAAGTTTGATGCAAAATTTGATGAAGGTATCTTTCTTGAGTTTTCAACAAATAGTAAAACTTATATAGTATTCAATAAAAAAACTTTAATTGTACAAGAATCTATACATATAGTATTTGATGAATTTAACCCTCTACTCTCCAAAAAATCTATTGATGAAGAATCAAAAGGTACAAATAACACAAATAGTCTCAATTTCGACAAAGAGAATATAATGGAAGAAGTCCAATATGGAGACATCAGGAAAGATCATCAAGATTTAGTACAAGATGCAACCAAACAGTGGAAACATGTGAAAGATCATCCAGTGGAATAAATTCTAGGAGAACCTTCACGAGGTGTAAGTACTCAATCATCTCTTAGAAATATTTGTAATCACACTGCTTTTCTATCTCAAATTGAACTCAAAAATATTGATGAAACACTTATTGATGAATCATGGATTCTAGCTATACAAGAAGAGCTAAATCAATTTAAAAAAAATAATGTATAGACACTTGTTCCTAGACCCAAAAATCATGCTGTTATTGGAACAAAATGAGTTTTTAGAAATAAGAAAGATGAGTCTGGAATCATCACTAGAAATAAGGCTTAACTTGTAGCCCAAGGTTTCAATCAACAGGAATGAATCGATTATGATGAGACGTATGCACCTGTCGCAAGATTAGAAGCTATTCGAATGTTACTTGTATATGCATGTTATAAAAATTTCAAACTTTTTCAAATGGATGTTAAAAGTGCTTTCTTAAATGATTTTATAAATGAAGAGGTATATGTGAGCAACCTACAGGTTTTGAAAATCATATTTCTCCTAATCATGTTTTTAAACTCGCAAAAGTATTATATAGGCTCAAACAAGCTCCTAGAGCTTGGTATGGGAGACTTAGTGGTTTCTTGATTGAACAAGGTTTTTCAAGAGGAAAGATCGATATAACTCTTTTCATCAAATATGAACAGGATGATATTCTTCTAGTTCAAATTTATTTTGATGATATAATATTTGGTGCTACTAATGAAAATATGTGCCAAGATTTTGCTAAGAGCATGCAGGAAAAATTTGAAATGAGCATGATGGCAGAACTTATTTTCTTTCTTAGATTGCAAATCAAGCAAGTAAAAAGTGGAACATTCATTAATCAGTCAAAATATATCAAGGAGTTACTCAAAAAGTTTAAGATGGAATGTGTGAAGGTAATTGGAACACCAATGAGTCCAACTACCAAACTTGATAAAGATGAAAACGGTAAACCAGTTGACTCAAAGATATATCGATGTATGATTGGTAATTTATTATATTTGACAGCTAGTAGATGTGATATTATGTTCAATATATGTTTATGTGCACATTTTCAATCATCTCCAAAGTAATCTCATTTGATTGCAGTCAAGCGTATTTTTAGATATCTTGCCGGTACCATTGACCTAGGGTTATGGTATCCTAAACACACTTTTTTCAATCTTATTAGTTATTCAGATGCGGATTATGCTGGTTGCAAAGTTGATCGAAAAAGTACTAGTAGAACATGTTATTTTTTAGGTCATGCACTTGTTTCATGGTTTAGTAAAAAATAAAATTCTATTGCATTATCTACTACTGAGGTAGAATATGTTACTATAGGCAGTTGTTGTGCTCAAGTTCTTTACATGAAGCAACAACTTAAGGATTTTAAACTTATGTACAATTATATTCCTATTAAATGTAATAATACTAGTGCTATAAATTTTTTCAAAAAATTCAATACAACATTCTAGGACCAAGCATATTGAAATTAGATATCATTTTCTTAGAGATCATATGCAGAAGGGCGATATTGTATTAGAATTCACTAGCACACATGATCAATTGGCAGACATTCATAAAACCTCTACTAGAAGATAGACTACGCATGATTAGAAGAAAAATAAGAATGATGCATGTCATGAATATCTGCTAGATACTTTTATTCTATTATCTCAAATGACTTACAGAAACTTAAGACATTTAGCCTTATCATTCAAATGTATTTGCTCCTCATAGATCATCGTGTCATCCTTATCTAAAGGATTAGGCAATCGAAATGAAGAGGCAAGTAAGGATTTTAAATCCTTATTCTGTTGTTTTAAGTCTACTATTTTTTTGTTAGACTCTTGAATAAGTTGTTAAAGAACATCGATCTTTTCATTAAGTTTCTCTATCTCGCGGGTTTTGGACTGTAACTGAGCGGAAAAGGCGACAATGGACGATGAGTATCGAGTTCCGAGACTCACAAGCTCATAAATGACATCATGATCTGATTTATTAGTCAAATCAGTATTTTGTTGCTTCATAGCGCCTACGACAGATGCAGAAACATTTTGGGACTGAGGTAAAAAATACATGATATTTTGATCACAAGGAGTACTGAAAGGATATGGATGAGCCATTGAAAATTTGAAGTACGGAAATTAAGATAAATTACAGAGATGAGAAGAAGATTTGATGCGAATTAAATAAAACTAAGGATTGCTTTTATAAAGATGGAAATAAGTACAAGACAAACTGTCATCTCTTCAAATCTTACTTAGTCAAGCTTACAAGATATGCCGAATGCATATTGTTAAAAGTTACAAAACTAAGCTAGCGAGATTAATTACAATTGTTCCTATTTCTCTCACGAAACATTGCCATTATCTGCTGATGTTGACTCTGTGCTTGAACTCTCACTCGTTCCGATTCCTCTATTCAAAGTTTTAGAACACGAGCTAATTCCGTCAAATCTTTATTTTCTTGCTTTAACCTCTTATTCTTTCTGACTTTATTTTCAAACTTTTGATGCAGAACAGATATTTGATTGTTAAGTCGATCAACCACATTTGTCCTAGCTAGTAATCTCAGAGACATGGTCGTAACAGAGGTAGCATATTGAGCACTGAGAGTTCTTGATGCTGCAACAACCTCAGAATCAGTCCTAACAGAAAAATGCATCTCTGTTTCTATCATGGTGTTGACAACCTCAGAAGATAAAATGACTAGTTGAGATGGTTCCTGATTCAAATCCGGAAGATTATTAGACGAAATTTTCTCCACCATTTTATCGTTTTGGATAAACAGATACTTGATCAATGAGTAATGTGAGATTTGTTTTAGCATTCGGTGGGTGAAAATGGTCATTTAAACAGAAACCGAAAACTTTCAAATCTCTATGTATCTTCTTTGTCAACAACATCAAGAGGATCTGAATCTCCTTCCGCACCAAATTGTCAGAACTAGACCTCTAACCTTTGCAGGTTTTGTCGAACACGCGTGGCTCCGCACCGAATTCTCTATAGTCTCTACTAACGCACCGTTTTATTTATTGGTTATTGTAGGAAGATGTCTTATTGAACTAATTATGATTCCTTTTTAATGATGCCAAAAAGGAGAGAAGTTTTAGACGTAAATATTTAGATTTTTAACTCTGTTATATATGCTGGAATTATGTTTATCTATTACTTGAAAAACTAACGCATATTCTTAAGGGGAGCTTAAGCATTACTGCAAGTCTCAAAATTCTACTAAATATTTGTCATCATCAAAAAGGGGGAGATTGTTGAATCCAATGTTTCAAATTTCGTATCTACGTGTAGATTTTGATAATAACAAATAATTTCAAATCTCAAACTCAAATTTTTTACGCAATGGAGCGAAGCGCACATCAAACATAAAAGAACAAATCTACAAATGAAGCTCATAGATTATTTTTGTATATCTCTAGATAAAATTCGAAATTGGATTAAGACTCCAAATTACTCTTTTTTCTCATAAAATATCAAATTACTTTTTTCACATATGCAAGACATCTTTAAATGTCTTAGTTTTGAAAATTATATTTTTCACATGTGCATAACATCATCAAACAATATAATTTCGAAAATTATATTTTTTTTATATAAAAATTTGAATTTATAAGATGATTGATTATCATATTTGACATGTGCATATTTTGTTTGAAAGTCTTGAAGGGTGGTTGTGTGTTTTTTTGACAAATATAAAATGTAGATGATTTTGTTTGAAAATCTTAAAGGGTGGTTGTGTGTTTTTTTGACATATGCAAAAAGAATATGATTTGGTTTGAAAAATAAATCATGCTCATTTTGTCATGTATGAAAAGTAAAAGATTAGGTTTGATTTTTTTGAAAAATGAATGAAGTTGTCTTTGCAAATGCAAAAAGGAAATGCTTTTATTTGAATTTTTTGAAAAGTGAATAGTACTCTTATTTGATATGTGAATCTTTTCAAATTTGAAATTGAAGATTCATTTGCCTATAAATAGGTTATTTGGGTTTTACAAAAATCACAACAAGAGCTTATACATCTATTGCTAAGTTTTGCATCATTTTTTCAAAACTCTCATTCTCTCTTTTCTAAAGTTTTGATCCTTAATTCTTGTTCTTTTTGACAGAGATATATGTTGCGCTGTATTGTTTCTATCTCACTCATTGAGGAGTGTACTTTGATAGTCTACCCACTATCAACTCTTATATCAGTAAGAGGGTGCATATAACCTTTGTGTGTATAGAAGTTGTTCTACACAGGAAATAGTTGAATCACCAAGTGTGAGGTGATTGGAAGTGTAGAGGGTCTTCTACGCGGATTCTTTGGAGCGGTGCTGCTCAAAGGTGTAATAGGTTTCTATCTCTACCTAAAGGAATAGTGAATAGTGAATTTGGGATCCTCAAGGGGTAGCTTGAGGCGAGGATGTAGGCAGTGGGGCTGAAGCTCGTAAAAATACTAAGTTTGCTTCTTCTTACCCTATTTTTTACATTTCTTGCTGCTTTATATTCTGTTTATATTTTATATTGTGTATTTGATTTATAAGTGTTAATTTGTATAATATAACCCAATTCACCCCCCTTTTGTGTTAGTCATCTGGGCAACACACTTCAACTCAAATGTCTGTGAAACCTTTTCTTTTCCTTTTCTTTCAATAAATCATTTGCTTTTTCAATAAAAAGAACCCCAAAAACAGATAAGAAGACGAAGAATGGAGGTTGGCATGGCTTAAGGTAGGAGTCTGACACCGTGGCAAGGTTTGGCAGTTGCAGCTGCAGGAGTTTGACAACTATCCTTCGATCAGTGACACTTGGGATTTGTTTCAATGAAATAGAGGAAAGACAAGCAAGATAAAGCTCAGAAATATTTTCCTTCTTGTGCGAGAGAATATTGACCAACGGGAAATGAATATTTTACTCCAAAAATAATATTTGGCCACATCTTGAACTTAATAAATTTGGTTAGTAAAAAAACCTTGAGCCAAATTTTTTGTAACATTGTTGAGTCTATTACAGACCATTTTTTTGCTTCCTAGTTGTTCGGCTAAATTTTAATTTTGTTAAGACCATTGTGAATGCTCTTAAAATTTATTGTTTGGTAACTATATGTTTAAAGCAATTTTAATCATGTTACATTTAATTGGAAACAAATTACAAGAAAAACTTTTTGAGATAAAATGATTATTATTTGAATTTTTAAAGATCAAGATTATGTTTCTTAAAGCTTGAAATTATAATTATCTGAAAGTTGTATAAGTATTTTCATTCATTGACAATCAATCTAAAATTCAAATTAAGTTTCACATTATCTAAAAAAACACTTTTAAAGAAAAACATCAAAATGATACTTTTTCTCAAATGTATTTTTAGCTTATTTAAGATTAAAAGTATTTTAATATGTAATATCCAAACAACTTAAATTTTTTTTATTAAAAAATCTTTAAATCTATTTAAGTAATTTTTTACACTACTACCACAATGCCAAACAGACTTTAAGTTAAATAAAGAGAAACTATTACAAATACAAAAATAATATACAAAATAAATTTATTTGGGTTTTACAAAAATCACAACAAGAGCTTATACATCTATTGCTAAGTTTTGCATCATTCTTTCAAAGCTCTCATTCTCTCTTTTCTAGAGTTTTGATCCTTAATTCTTGTTCTTTTTGACAGAGATATAGGTTGCGCTGTATTGTTTCTATCTCACTCATTGAGGAGTGTACTTTGATAGTTTACCTACTATCAACTCTTATATCAGTAAGAGGGTGCATATAACCCTTGCGTGTGTAGAAGTTGTTCTACACAGGAAATAGTTGAATCACCAAGTGTGAGGTGATTAGAAGTGTAGAGGGTGTTCTACACGGATTCTTTGGAGCGGTGCTGCTCAAAGGTGTAATAGGTTTCTATCTCTACCTAAAGGAATAGTGAATAGTGAATTTGAGATTCTCAAGGGGTAGCTTGAGGCAAGGATGTAGGCAGTGAGGCTGAACCTCGTAAAAATACTAAATTTGCTTCTTCTTACCCTATTTTTTACATTTCTTGCTGCTTTATATTCTATTTATATTTTATATTGTGTATTTGATTTATAAGTGTTAATTTTTATAATATAACCCAATTCACCCCCCTTTTGTGTTAGTCATCTGGGCAACACACTTCAACTCAAGTGTCTGTGAAAACTTTTCTTTTCCTTTTTTTTCAATAAATCATTTGCTTTTTCAATAAAAAGAACCCCAAAAACAAATAAGACGACGAAGCATGGAGGTTGGCATGGCTTAAGGTAGGAGTCTGACACCGTGGCAAGGTTTGGCAGTTGCAACTGCAGGAGTTTGACAACTATTTTTCGATCAGTGACACTTGGGATTTGTTTCAATGAAATAGAGGAAAGACAAGCGAGATAAAGCTCAGAAATATTTTCCTTCTTGTGCGAGAGAATATTGACCAACGGGAAATGAATATTTTACTCCAAAAATAATATTTGGCCACATCTTGAACTTAATAAATTTGGTTAGTAAAAAAACCTTGAGCCAAATTTTTTGTAACATTGTTGAGTCTATTACAGACCATTTTTTTGCTTCCTAGTTGTTTGGCTAAATTTTAATTTTGTTAAGACCATTGTGAATACTCTTAAAATTTATTGTTTGGTAACTATATGTTTAAAGCAATTTTAATCATGTTACATTTAATTGGAAACAAATTAAAAGAAAAACTTTTTGAGATAAAATGATTATTATTTGAATTTTTAAAGATCAAGATTATGTTTCTTAAAGCTTGAAATTATAATTATCTGAAAGTTGTATAAGTTTTTTCATTTATTGACAATCAATCTAAAATTCAAATTAAGTTTCACATTATCTAAAAAAACACTTTTAAAGAAAAACATCAAAATGATACTTTTTCTCAAATGTATTTTTAGCTTATTTAAGATTAAAAGTATTTTAATATGTAATATCCAAACAACTTAAATTTTTTTTATTAAAAAATCTTTAAATCTATTTAAGTAATTTTTTACACTACTACCACAATGCCAAACAGACTTTAAGTTAAATAAAGAGAAACTATTACAAATACAAAAATATTATACAAAATAAATTTATATACTAACGTAATTTCGTATAAGTTATTAGATCTATTTTATAATTTGACATACAATATCAAATTATATCAATTTGTAAGTTTACTTTTATAGAAACATTTTTGTAGTTACAGTATTTCTAAAAGAATAATGACAGTTTTACTATCCATTTATTATTAATTTACTAATTTTTTTATTTTTTTTATTTTTAAAAAATTTTCTTTTTACTTAATAGTTAAGAAAGTAATTATTAATAAAATTATATATTTTTCAAATTTTTTTACTGATTAAAGTTGTTCAAAAAATTATTAAAAAATAATAAAAATTGAAATACATTAAAAATAATATAAAAAAATAATAAGTATATCAATACTCTTTTAGCATTCTCTCTCAATGCATATTTTTTATTGATGTAATAATAATTTTTGATATGCTTAAAAAAAAAAAAAAAAAAATTTTTGATACGTGTCAATCTAAAAAGGATAAAAAAACGTTTCCTGTCTCGAATGGCGGAAAAGTCGATTAAGGGATTGTTTATTTTAGAAGATAAAGTTAAAATTTTAAATTTATTATTATATTTTTTTAAATTTTTATATAAAATATAATAAAAAATTTAATTTTTTCAAAATCTAAAAATATTTTTTTAAATTTCAAAATAAAATTAATATTAAAAATATATTTTATAATTTTTTTTTTTTTTTACTTTTATCTCATTTTACTCTTAAAAACATAAGAGGTTAGATGTCAAGCGTGTTAAGCGTCGACGTGGAAAGAAAAATAAAAACATATATGAAAAAGGATAATGACAACCTACGGCTACTATAACTTATTTATTATTTGTAGTTATTTTATTTAATGATTAAAGAAAATAATTATTAATAAAATTATATATATTTTAATTTTTGTTAATTAAAAATGTTAAAAATATTTTAAATAATGAAAAATTATAAATTTTCAAATACAATTGAAAATAATAAAAAAAATAATAAATAATAATAATATATTATTATGATACCACAAAGTAATAAGGTAATATAAGGCCAAAATAGTCACAAAACAAATTCCGAAATTAATATGGAATTCTCGGAAGGTAATTTTGGATAGAGCAAATTTATGAATACATCCTCCACACTACATATTATATGCATATTTTTATTTTTATTTTTTTAAAAAAATATATTTTGAATTTTGCTATTCCTAAATTAATTGAATTAATTGAATTATTATATGCATATTTTTATTTATTTTTTTATTATTTATAAAGATATTTTTTGAATTTTGTTATTCTTAAATTAATTGAATTATTTTACTTATTATTCATATATTAAACCCTTAGTAAAAAAAATATAATATGCAGTGTAAAATATGAAGCATATTTTTTCTTTTGGAAAATTTTGAATTTTTTCTTTTTTGAAAAACTTTATTTACAATATTCAAATAGGGAATTGCCTGCACTCCCTACGTATCATAAGAGAAAATATTTATGTAATTATATATTAGATAATTATTGCATAACTATTTTGAAAAAATAATAAAATATGAGACTTATATAAAAAAAATTAATTTTTAAATAATAAATTCTACTACTTTTCAAAATAGTAATGTAATATTTACGTATTTCATAATTATATGTAGATTTATTAGTAGTATAAACATGTCATTTTACTAAGTTTTCATTTAATTTATTTCACAATTTCTCTTAACTTATTTTATCTAATTATTAAGATTTTTTCAAAACTATTATATAAAAAAAAAAAAAAAATCTAAGATAAAATGATATTTCTAATTTTAATTTTAAAAGTAATATTAGATACAAACGTCATAAATAAACGTCAAATAAATGCCAACTCATAAATGTTAACTCACAATCTTCAAAATTTTTAATTTTTTCAATTTTAGACCTATTTTTATATATTTTAACTCATAAATATTATACGATATACAAAAAAAATATTAAGTAATACAAATTATGAGTTAAGCTCGTTTGTTTTTGTGATTGAGTTCATCTTATTTTAATTTTTTTTAATTTATTATTATATTTTTTTAATTTTTATATAAAATATAAATTTTAATATAATTATTTTAAATTTTAATATAAGTTTTTTAATTTTCAAAATAAATTTATTAATTTTTAAATAATAATAATATTAAAAAATAAATTTATTTTAACTCATCTAAACTTTTCTTAAATGTAAACGATACTATTGTTCGTTCTCGACGTTTGTCCCCGACATTTTTATAATTTTTTAAGTTAACTCATCTTTTATGAAAAGTGAAAACAAAAGGGAAATCAGCACGGCGTTGTTTCCCTGAGATGAAATCAGGAGCCCCTTCTTTCTCCTTCCTCCTCAGACTGAGCGACTTCCCCTTTCCCTCTTCCTCCCCCATTCCTCCGGAGTCCCTTACCCTTACCCTTACCCTTACCCATTCCCTCCTGAGTTCGTTCCCTTCCTCCTGAGCTTTATCTATCCCCATCCTACTGAACCCTAACTTTATCCCCTTCATGCGACAGTCCCCTTCCGTCTGAGCCCCAAACGAGTTCTCTTTCAACGACTGCCATACTGCACTGAAGATCATCTAAAAGCTTGTTTGGAAGAGAACTCATTATACGAGATTCTAAGAGGTTCCACCATTTCAAAGATTGGGTTGTGCTCTTGCCGAGATTGTTGGTGACTGAAATTTGAGGTAGTTTAAACTAAAAAAAATTTACGAGCCTTGATGTTGGAGATGTTCAGGAATTCATTTTTGTAGTTCAATACATTAGAAATCATGATTTGTTTACTGTGTATATTTGCATCTTGATCACACGATCCAGATCAAATTGATTGAATATTATTCGTTCCGCATTTCGAATCCTCGTGTATAATGTATTACTAATTTTCTCTGCTCTGGGCTTCTGGGTAGGGGGTTGGGGTTTAGTGACATGCTTTTGACTGTTCTGGTGTACCACTAACGTCTAGGTTTTTGGTAAAACGTCTGAGCCCCATTACTAAGTGCTCCCCCACACTGATAACGAAGATTTGTTTTTGATAAATAATAATGAATTTTATTAAACAAAGAATGGGCAGAAATGCCAATTACAAAGATAGTGCCCTAACTAACTAGGGATAAAGAAGATTTATTTTTGATAAGTAATAATGAATTTTTTTAAACAAAGAATGGGCAGAAATTCCAATTACAAAGATAGTGCCCTAACTAACTAGGGATAAAGAAGATTTATCAACTGGAAAAATCTGGAAGAGTAGAAATGGTGGTACTATCTTGGTTGCTTATACACCACTACACTTTTGTTATCTTAACCTTCGAATCTTACACATGCTAGTAAACTAACAGTACTATTGAAAACATAACCTGTTCGAACCATATGTTTGAAGCTGACTACCAACTAATTTCTCTCAATTGGTGTTGTGTTGTAATCAAGTCCTTATAAGTTGTAAATAACTACAAGAATCTTGAGCTTTTTTATGATTGAATCTCTCATGTGAACTTCTTTCCACCAACTGAGCACGACGCCGCTGGTGGAGGAGATGAGCACAATGTCGGGACTCGAACGGGACAAAAAAATCTGTCACACTGGGCTGTTTAGCGCAAAACGATTGCTCTTTTGAATTCCAAATTTTGGGAGGAGGACATTTTGGCCATTTGACCTAGGTTGACATTTTAAGGACTGTACGTAGCAGTTCACTCTTTTTCCCTCCATGAATTGGAAGAAATCTCAGTTCTTTTTGAGGTCCGAATCTCAGATCTACTTAGAGTAAGCTCTCTGTTTCTTTGCTGAGAACTTTGCTGAGAAAGCTGGGCTAACCTTTTTGTTTTAATAGTTTTTAATTATCCAGGTGGCTTGAAACTTCGGTCGGTCAATTTGATGGGTTAGGTTCATCGGGGTCAGTAGCATTTTCCACATATATATATATATATATATATAATAACATTCACTCTCCACAGAACGCATCGACTTTTTCATTGGTTTTCTTTTTTTTTCTCATTGTTCTCTCGGATTTTTTTTTTTGATAAGTAAGAATCTTTCTTGAATAGAATGAAATTAAAAAATGCCCAAGTACACAGGAAGTATACAAAGTGAGACACCTAATTACATTTTAGTAATCTGAAAAGAAGATAAAAATTCATGAACATTCCCACGCTTCAGTACAATAGCAGAAAACTACTGTAAAAGAGAGAACTTAAATGAATTCCAGATTTACCCCACTGCATGCTCCTTGTCTTTGAAACACCTATCATTCCTTTCCCCATGCTTGTAATTGAAGGTGTCCCGTGTCATCATCCTAATTATGAAAATGGTTTCTTCAAAATTTCCTTCATGGCTCGAGTAACTTTGGTAGACGATCTAAACACTAGTTCTTCCTTTGGGGTATGACCATGTCTTAGTAATGGAATAATTGTCAAAAGAAGGGGTCTGTTCACATGCCTGGTAGCATTCAGTATTCCTATGCTTAGAAGAAGTCACCGACTTCCATTTTTTAAATCTCATGTAAAGCTGGAAGTGGCTATATGTTTCTTCTCACGAGGACAATATTTTTACACCTGCTTTTGCACTTGAGTCAAGAAAGCATGCTCAATATATACATTTTCTTTTTACTTAAAAAAAAATGTGTATATTGAGCATGCTTTCTTCACTCAAAGTACATGTATATATTGAGCATGTTTTTTTT
The DNA here is from genome assembly GCA_036559045.1 of Platycarya longipes. NCBI lineage: Eukaryota > Viridiplantae > Streptophyta > Magnoliopsida > Fagales > Juglandaceae > Platycarya > Platycarya longipes. The sequence continues at coordinate 15,535,292 of CM071802.1, read as the reverse complement.
TTTTTTTTTTTAATTTTTCTATAAGCATGCTCAATATGTACTTGTAGTTGATTAGTTCTTCCTTTGGCACAATTTCCCATGGTCCCTGGGAAGCAACATTGTGGAGAGGCATCATGGGACCAGACTTGTGAAGAAACATTGAGGGCATATTCAGTGTTGCTGAATTAGCTGTTAGATGATGCATATACATCTTGTATTCCTTAGAACTTTAAAAAAAATCTCAAAATCTAGTAGAATGTTGTAATTGATTCTATGGTGACTTGTAGAAGGCTGTTTGAGCATCCACTGGAATGTATGCTTGATATTTATTCTTGTTGGAGGGAGATTCTCATTCATCATGTGACATTCTTTTTATTCGGAATTGTGAAGTAATGTGAAATACTGATTGGATATGTTGATCATGGATTTGTAGCTATTAATTCTCCCATTCGCCATTTACAGCTGAAGGGATGGCAAATGATACTCGATCTAGTTGCAAAATTAAGGATAATGACAGTAACATTTCCAAAGGGAGGCATAGCGCTGGCAAAGAATCGAGTACCTCGGGCTCCACAACATTAGATACATCTGGTTTGAGAAGGTCTACTAGAGAAGCATCATCAAAGAGCAAGATGATTTCAAGCCCTCAAAGTACTCGAAAATCTGAGCGTTTTGATAAGCAGACGCCAACTACTCCTTCAATTAAAAGGAAATCTGAGAGAATTGAAAATAAGGGGACGCCAAGTCCTCCTTCAATCAAGAGGAGATCTGAGAGAATTGAAAATAAGGGGATGGCAAGTCCTCCTTCAATCAAGAGGAAATCTGAGAGAATTGAGAATAAGGGGATGACAAGTCCTTTGAGAGGGGCTGAGAGGAGTAAGAAGATCTCCTTGTCAAGTTCTTCTGGATCAAAAAAATCTGATCAAAGCTTGAGGTTAACAGATATTAAGCAAAAAAAGGAAAAGAAGGAAAAGCTTGTGAAACTGTTGACAATGGAAACTAAAGAGATTGGAGAAAGTGAAAAAAAGGAGTTGAAATCTGAACCTGCAAAAAATAGGAGAATGGATGCTCGTGCTTATAGGGCATTGTTTAAAAAGCAATCAAAGAAAGTTACAGCAGCAGGTAACTGACATTTATTTTTCCCGTCCTTTAATTTTCTTTTTTGTTACTTGGTGTTGTAAAGTCATACTCTTTTGTGGGAGAAAATGTCCCACAAACACCAGCCATTAGTGGGATGGAAGCAACAGCTTGAATCTATAATGCTTTGCAACTTTTGTGGTAAGAACGGACAAGTAGTTTATGCAGTGATTATAAATACTAGGAGAAATGATTGGTCTACACACAATCTTACACAAAAGTTTACATGTTGATGCTGTTTAATATGATCCATCAGATTGTAAAGCTTTTTTTTTTTTTAATATTGTAAATTTTATCGAAGTATTTCATTAAGCCACATCAACATGTAAACTTCTTGGTGTGTAGATCTAACACTTCTCAAATACTAGTTCTCTTATGGTAGACCAGTTGTTTGCAAATAGATTGTTCTGAGGGGAAGTATGATCAGTTATCTTGATTATTCTTACACTTTCTGATTGTCTTGTAGCACATCACGAGGAGTGGAATAGGCTGGATAAGTCCTCCCAGGGAGGTAGCAGTAATCATGGGGGTGAAGTTGATGGAGTTGATGAGTGCAGTGAAAAGAGAGAGCAGGAACTGAGAGAAGAATCTGTTGGGAGATCTTGTAACACAGCTTTGGTGAGATCAGATTCTAACGTGCATAAATTCTTAAATGAAACATTGGAAGATAACAGGGCAGTAGAATCGTCCCACCCAAGTCAGAGGCATATTTCTGTGGACTTATCTAGTGTGTCTTTAGATGGAGATGGCATGGATGTTTCCAAGAGTGGTAATTCTCAGCAGTCATGTGATGCCTTGGTCAGAGAGATGATTAATGATTCTGAGAATTTACTGGTGTATGGCTCTGTAGAGGAGAAACTGCAAACAACAGAGTTGATAGATTCCGCATTTAATGAGAAGACACTTGACAGTAATTTGGAAAAGTATCAGGAAGTAATAACTTTAAATAGAAAAAGAAAGGCAGTGGATATTGATTCTGATGCTTCTGCAATAATTGCAAGTAAAGATATCTGCACCCCAATTGCTGATTCTGTCCCTTTGTCGCCACCTGTGCATGAAAATCTTGTTGAGACACGTGGCAGTTGTTGTAAGAGACAAAGGTAGTTATTTACTTAGAATGCTCTAACTGTAACCACTTTTTCTATAGGTGGTACTTTGCTATGCTATAAATAGTATTGATGCCAATCACTACATGGTCTTCATTGTATACATGCTTTTGCTATTTCTACATCTGAGAGGTCTAAATTCAGAATTAGCTTTGTTGCTATTGTTACACTCTGCATTGGTATATATCGTTGACTAACACACATTAAACTTGTTAAGCAGAATATTATGAAATTGTACTTGAGACATTGAATGCTTTTTTATATTAGGTACATTTAATTATAATATGTATACGGTTTCTTCATGTGTGAATCCCTCTCATAGCCTTGTTTATGTACCTGTTTAGAATTGTTAATCAGAAGCTGTATACGTATCGAAGTGTGGGTTCTCGTCAAATTATACCTGGTAGATCCTGCCACATAGGTTGTTCTCTACCTTTAGACCACATACATTCCAATCCCTTTTATTACAAGTGTGCGAATATTCTAATATTCTTGTAATTTTTCAGTTTATTAATGCATTTGACCAATCACCATGTACCTCTTAAGCAAAAGTGATTAAAGAATTGAAGTGAGAGGCACTAGATAACTTTATAATAGGTAAAAGTAAAAATTAGAAACTGTATGTTGTTTGCTGAGATATAAACTTCCTAACCTTCTGGCTTATAATTTCCTGTGTCTACAATATTGACATTGCGACTCGGGCCATTCCAACATGGCAAGAAACTTGCTTACATTGTATTCTTGGGATCGCTACGTAATGTTTTATTATTCTTTATGCTACTTATAAAAAAAAAAATCCTGTGTATGGTCTAAAGATTTATTTTCCTGTTTGTTTTTGCTCCTTTGTCTTATATATTTTGCAGAGTTGTTGATGATTCAACAAAGGAGCAGTACTGCTCTTTCAACATGAAGTTAAACTGGGAGTTGTCTGACATCTCTATCAATAAGGTCGGTTTATATTTACTTAAAAAAAGGAAAGATGTTTACTTTTTCTTTACTTGTTCTCTGCACATGCTTCCACTTCCTCTATTTTCTCGCATTCTCTTGGTTCTCTTATTGGAGCATAAAAATAATTTTGTAATTCTAGTAATGTTTTTTTTTTTTTTTTGAATTCTACTAATAGTTTCTCATGCTGTCTTGGTAGATTAAAATAAATGTAACTTAATAAGATATGAAAATTTCCTTTTCCAGTCTATGCTTGGTATGCTATTTCTGCGCCTCTCATTCATGGCAAACCGTATGTGTCATTTTATTTTTGGGAGAGGCACTTCCATCACTTTGTGGAAGAAGTTGAATAGCAGATCTGATATGGTGCATATTTGTTTTATCTAGTTGTTTTGAAGCCCCTTAGTAATGGTACTGTAGTTTGATAAGAGTCCTAGCAGTCAAATTTGTTGTTATCTTGATATTAGTCTGTAGATTGTGATCCCTGTAATTTCCATTACACAAATTTGATTGCAGATTGTAATAGCAGAGGTGCAAAACGATGAGACTGAAAGATCTTTTCATGATAGAAGTTTGTGTGCTAGCTTGGTTAGGTATGAAATCAAAGTGAACTGGGCATTTGTATGAGTTCACTAGGGCTGTTCAGGAAAACAGTAGGCTGAATCTGCCTCTCATACCTGACCTGATAAAGTTGTCTGCTTTATTGGGTTGGTTCGAGTTGAAATTTTTTTGTTGATAAATAAACAATAATATTATTAATAAAGACAGGTAAAGCCCAAGTATACAAGATGGTATACAAGAGATAAGACCTATCTAGGTTGCAGTACTGGCCAGCTGGGCAAATATTAGAGGTATACAATAGATTAAAGAGTTGTGGAAGATGATCCCTATTTGCATCATGTGGTGTTTGTGATGGGAGCGCAATTAGCGGACGTTTGAAGACAAGGAGTGATCGCTAGAGGAACTTACAACTTTATTTTATAGCTCTCTATGTACTTGGGTCATTGTCATTTATTTCAACGGCATGGACCTACATCATTTTCTTGTCACTTTTGTGCCTTCCTAGCTAAGGCATACAACCTATATTGTAATGGGCAAAGGCTATTCTTTGATTAATAATATTTGTTTATTTATAAAAAAAAATATTTGATTAATAATAATATTTCCATGGAAGAGTATATGGAAAGTCCCAGTACCAACCAAAGTGGCATTTTTTATTTGGACAGCTGCACATGGGAAGCTCTTGACAGTTGATAATCTAAGAAAACGAGGAATGGTTTTTATGGAATGGTGTTACATGTGCAAAAAGAATGGGGAATCCATAGACCATTTACTTCTACACTGTGAGGTGGCTGGAAGGTTATGGGCTGGTATCTTTAATAGAGCCGGGCTGAATTGGGTCATGCCTAAAAGTGTAGTGGATCTACTAGCATGCTGGAATAGGTCTCACCCTTGTGCTCATATGGCAGCAGTGTGGCGAATGATTCCCTTGTGCTTAATGTGGGTTATTTGGTTGGAAAGGAATGATAGGTGCTTCAACAACAAGGAGCATCCAATGGAAGTTATCTGGATTTTTTTTTGTTTTATCTCTTCTTTAGTGGTTTTCTGCTATCATTTTGAGGGGTGGGAATGTCCATGAGTTTTTACTCTCTATGCAGCCCACTAGAATGTAATTAGGTGTCTCAACCTGTATACTTCCTGTGTATTTGGGCTTTGCCTAGTTTCATTCTATTCAATAAAGATTATTACTTATAAAAAAAAAAAAAATCTAGGTCATAGTATTGGAAACTAGAAAGTCATGAAAATTCAGGACATTAAAATCTAAAGCTATGGCCCATAGAAATAAACTACGAAAAAATGAGTGCGAAGTTCCTCTAGCGACCGCTCATTGTTCTCGAAAGTCCGATCATTATGCTATTGCCATAAGCACCGCATAATGTAGGTCGAATCATCTTCCATGCGGGTTTGATTTGTGGGACTCCTCTTGAAAATGTCTAGCTAGCCAGTAGATTAACCACGCTGTTGGCATTACAAAAGATAACTCTACTTGGCTAAACACTTCGAATCACCAGGCTCTAGCTATCTCACAATGTGACAAGAGGTATTCTACTATCTCGCCGGATCTCTTACACATACAACACTAGTCGAGAATAACTACCTATTGCTTCCGCAGATTATCAATAGTCAGAGTCTTTCCCAAAGCTGCTGTCCAAGTAAAAAAAACCGCTTTAAGAGGTGCCTTATTCCTCCAATTTTCCTCCATGGAAACTGAATATTTGCCAGATGTGTAAGGGACTTGTAGAAAGATTGAACCGAAAAAGTGCCCTTACCCGTAGGAGTCCACCACAACCTATCGGCTTGCTGACTATTCGGCTTCACAAAATATGGTAGGCTGAAAAAAGCCTCAAAGCTGCCTACTTTTCAATCTTGTGCTGCTCTAGTAAAAAGTGACATTCTACTGCATTTGGTCCCCTGATCAAAGGATGAAGTCACTAGGTATCTTGATTACAAGCCACACGAAAAACAACTGGAAAAGAATCCTTAACGGCCTCATTTCCGCACCATATGTCCCTTTAAAACTTTATTTGGGACCCCTCCTGACACTACTCTAGCATGGCTATAAAATTTCCCCATCCACGTCGAATGTACTTCCAAACCCCCACACCATTAGCCCCCTTTACCTCTTCAGTACACCAACCGCCCCACAAGCTTCCATATTTGCGATCAACGACCTGCTTCCATTGGGTGTCTTATTCCACGTTATACCTCCATGGCCCCTTCATAAGAAAAGCCTGATTAAAAATTCTCAAATTTTTTATACCCAACCCTCATGCTGAGATTGATCTACATGCCTTGTCCCATCTTACCAGGTGAAATTTGGATTCATCCCCTATCTCACTTCATAAAAAATCACAATACAATTTTTCAACCCAAGTTGGCATACTAGCAGGTATAGAAAACAAAGACAAAATATATGTAGGTAAGTTAGAGAGGGTAATCTTAATGAGAGCCAATTGTCCACTCTTCAACAAATACAATATCTTCCATCCAGCCAATTTTCTTCCTATCTTCTCGATAAAAGGATCCCAAATAGATGAGGCCCTTGAGGCAGCCCCCAGAGGCAATCCCAAATAAGTCATGGGAAGAGAGGCTACCTTGCACCCAAGTATACTAGCTAACTGCCGAGTACTTATCGCCAAATGTCTCTTCTATTACGAAGACCACTACAATATGGGGTCAAAAAGCCAAAATAAATGATTTTAGCCCTAAAATATTTTAAAAAATCGCCATTAATACGACATGTTCCTTTTAGGATCAGTCGCGGTCTTACAAAGCTCTACCGATGGTATCGACAAATCCGTTACTTCATACAAATGTCTAAAAAATGCTAGTCGCACTTAAAAGCTGAGTACTCTACCGTTGAGTTAGCAACTTGAATTAAAATGTATAGATCCAATCGAAATTAAAAAAAAAAAAAAAAAGAGATTGAATTACACAACTAAGTCATGGGAAGAGAGGCTACCTTGCACCCAAGTATACTAGCTAACTGTTGAGTGTTACTGACGTTCCCCATTGGCACCCTTGACTTGTCAAAAATCACTTTTAAGCCTGACGTTGTTTTGAAGCACAGGCGGAGAGCCTTCAATGCCTTCAACTGATTTTGGTCTGCCTCACAGAATAAGAGTATGTCATCTGCAAAAAGTAAATGAGACAAAGTAATAATACCCCAACTTATAAAAAAAAAAGTAAGAATGCCCCAATAATAATGCCCCTATTGAGGTCACCAATGGGAATCCAGGTACAAAACCGTGGGCAACCACCGTTGATATCATCCTATTAAGGGCCTCCATAATGATGACAAAGAGAAGTTGAGATAGTTGATCACTTTGTCTCAAACCACAGGAACTACTAAAGAAACCGGTGGGATAACCATTGATCAAAACTGAGAACCTTGCTGTTGAGATGCACCAACTAATTCACCAATTAAGCAATCTGATTAGAAGGTTGAACCGTTCTCAATTTAAATGAATTGAGAACCTGACTCTCATGATTATCCTATTTTAACTAAAACCCTACACAATTCAATCCCATCATCTTTAAGTATCTATTGCACCGTAGACCCCTGACCGCTTCATCTCTTGCATCCCTCCCACCTTAAAACCCACACTCCTTTTGACTTGGTTGATTGATTTTGATAGCATGGGTCAGTGTTTTGAATCCATGCTATTGACATCCAGAGCCCACATGGAGGAAGCTAAATGCACAGAGAACCACCTTGCACACAAACACACTTTCTCTTCATTCGAGTCATGTAGATCTTTTACCACCTTCTTTATTGTGGATCCATGCCCAAAATTTTGAAGCCTAAATTTTTATACTTTTTGGGTTTGATTCCTATTCTCTTAAAGCTTTTATCTGAAATATTGTACCTACTTGTCTGCCCATTTTGGGTATATCATGATTAAAACGAAGGATGGAATTGTTGTCGCTTTTTGCTATTTTGTCTTCATGATTTGATGCTCCAATTTCGTGTTAATTAAGTTCAAATTGTGTTTTGATTATGTCGATCAAACTAGCTGAGAAGAGTTATCTACACCTCATCTTAAAACCCACACTTCTCTTGCCTTGGTTATTTGATTTTGATAGCAGTTGGTCAGTGTTTTGAATTCACGCTATTGACATCCACAGCCCACATGGAGGAAGCTAAATGTACAGAGAACCACCTTGCACACAAGCCTTCTCTCTCTATCTCTGTGCATCATCTTTGCTCTTCTTTCGAGTAATTTAGATCTTTTATCGCCTTCTTTATGGGGATCTATGCCCCAAATTTCAAAGCCTAAATTTTTGTACTTTTTGCCCAGGGGAATTTGAATCCCCACTGCCTCCTTGAAGGAGGGATTTTATCTGAAATATTGTACCTACTTGCCTGCCTGTTTTGTGTATATAATGATCAAAACCAAGAATGGAATTGTTTCTGTGCCATCTGTATTCATTGGTCATCAAGAAGGTAGGTCTTATAGCTTTCTGCTGCATAGGTCTTTCTGTTGCTGCTTTTTGCTACTTGTGTCTTCATGATTTGGTGCTCTAATTTCTGTGTTGTTTAATCATTCAAATTGTCTTCTAATTATGTTGGTCAAACTAGCTGAAAAGACTTATCTACTGATCATATGTTTACTGCTAATTTTTGAGGCATCCCTTGTTTAAGAGTTTCGGTCCCTGAACATAATTTTTGGGATTTTTGTATTTGGAAGTTATCAGTTTTTTCCCTCTTTTTTTGTTCTTGATTCTCAACATGGGCTTTTAAAGTTGCTTGAGACAAAAAAGAAAAAACAAATAAATAAAAAGTCTAAAATAATCATTATGGTCTTACTGTAATGTGGGGAAAAAGATTCTCAATATACCATCCAGCCTGAATACTTGACCTGAGCCATCTGTTCTTTTACTGCCTTGGTCGGGTTGGGGGAGGATTATTCTCAAGTTGGGCCATGACCTGACTTTTCAGTTGGGTTGCACTCCTCGAGTGCATGGATATAAATTATCTTCTATATGCATAGATAGCAGGAGTGATATTGTCAATTTTTTTTTTTACAAATTACAGATCTATTCTATACCCATTAAGTACCAATATGCAATGCTAGGGGCCATCCAACAATCATTTTCTATGACTGAAAGCATAAATATTCGTTCATGATGATATTCTAAGAAGATTAAAATGGAACATTTTATTGCCAAATCTTTAGGTATCCCTACCCTCTCTTGAAACAAAAATTAATTCTATTATTTTTCCTGCTGCATTTGTGAGAACGTAACAATGATGGGTGTTCTCATGAAAAATAATGATATGTCTTCCCAATTTAGAAATAAAGCTTTGTAAGAGTACATGTTCCATGGTCTACGAAGAAAAATGTATATGGTGAAAAGGCATACATTTATCATTGTAGCAATATATATTGGACGAGAAATAAAACCTAGAACAACAACAAAACCCATACTACTGATTTTTTTGCTTATAGGTTTTGTCTATAAAATGTTATTTTCTGAATTTGAGTCCTACCTTTGCTTCATTGGTGTATGTTTTCAGAACTTGCCGAACTATTTATTATTGTTAAATTTACCAGTGGGTTTTGCCATGCCAGTTTACTTGAAAACTATGTACGCTTGTTTTCATATCTTTTTAGATGAGACGTTGATCTTTTTTTGAATATCGTTTCTCTAAATGTGTTGCATTAGGATAGAGGGAATCCTGAAGCTGCTGTTATGGTTGGTTATTCTGGAAAGTGCATCAATTGTTTGCAGCAAAAGGAGTCTTCTGTAGATCTTCAATCAGAAAGTGACCAAAATACATGCGTCATCTGCAAGCTTGGTGGGAAGCTCATGTGGGTGATCATATTTTTATTGGTTTATGTATGAGGGTTATCGGTTGCTGTGTTAGCATTATTTCGATTTTCTGTGCGCCCGCAGATTGTAATGCAACATACATACTTTTTTCCTTGAGTTTCATTGATTTTGTGAAATATTGTTGTTCTCTCATGGCTTTTGTTCATTTTCAGGTGCTGCGATGGAAAAGGGTGCAGAAGAGGATACCATCTTTCTTGTCTAAATCCTTCTTTTAACATCCTCCTTCCCCTAGGAGTTTGGCACTGTATTTCATGTGTTAGAAAGAAGATAGAATCAGGCATTCATTCTGTATCAGAAGGAATAGAATCAATTTGGGATGAAAGAGAAGTAGAGGTGCCAGATATTAATGGTATGGGCATCATTTTATGTTTCTCACCTTCCTTGTTATTATTTTTCTTAAACTTGGAATAATATTATATTTTGCCTTATGGTACTTTATTGTAGGTTTGCAAAAGCAGAAGCAGTTTTTTGTTAAATACAAAGGTCTTGCTCATGTTCATAATCGTTGGGTGTCAGAAAGACAGCTACTTCTTCAGGCCCCATGGCTTATTGAGAAATTCACCCAAACAAAACAGGTTCTTTATCACTTCGATAATTTAATAGATGATGTTGTGTAGTTGCAAAGGGACGTGCTTTTTATGGTAGTGAGATGCTTCTGCATTTGATTTAATTCTGTTATATTTAATGAGCCTATTTTCTTTGTTTGGCGTCTCTACTTTTCTAACCTATGTTTTGCCTAGATTCTTTATGTTTTGGGCATTCATTCTTAAACGAGGACGTTTAGGCATTGCTCTTATATATAATCCCGTATACTTGGGTTCTTGTATACTCTTTTGATCAATAAAAATTTGTTTACCGATCAAAAAAATGTTTTGGACATTTATTCATCTCAAGTAATTCTAGATGCCTAGGTTGTGCAAGCTCCACACACGCTTTTTGAAAAAAAAAAAAATGGGACCCATCGTGAAAAAATGAGTTTTTCATGTGGGTTCCATTTTTTTTCCCAAAATGTATGCGTAGGACTTGCACACTGTAGGCCCATACAAAACACTTTCCATTCATCTATATTGATAGAGATCTTGTATGCTACCCTTTTCCTTGTGCAATGCCCTGTGGACCTCCTGGAATGTGTGATTTTTCTTACTCACCCTTCCATCCAAAATGGAAATTGTTATGATAATTGATTCCTTAATGTGATGTGTGTTTCCCTTTACGATGAGAATTTTGTTCTTCAGATCATGAGGTGGAAGCATGAGTGGAGTCTCCCACACCGCTTGCTACAAAAAAGATTTTTAATGTCTTCCGGACAGTTTGTTGAATGTCATGAGGGGCATGATGGTGATAGTCTACAGGGACATTGCGAATGGCTTGTGAAATGGCGTGGTCTAAATTATGAACATGCCACATGGGAGTTGGAGAGTGCTTCATTTTTACATTCACCTGAAGGTCTGAGCCTAATTCAAGATTATGAAACTCGTCGAAGCAAGGTAAAGTTAACTTGTAATGTAGATAAGGAGCCCCCAGAAACTAGATTTCATAGTATTCATTTTACACTTTCGTTTATACTTTCTTCGTGGAATATCTTCAGTATATGTATGAATAGATTACCATCTGCGTTGGTTGACAGATGAGACTTAGGGCATGTTTGGGTAATGGATGAGATGAGAATTCTGCAAATAGTAGTGAAATGATATGAGTTGAGATGTTTTATTTGGTTAAAAAATCGTTTAAATATAATTTTTTAATATAATTTTATTTTGAAATTTGAAAAATTGTATTGATTTTTGTGTTTTGTTTGGAAGTTTGGGATAGTTATATTGTTTTTTGTGTTTGAATAATGATTAGGTAATGATAAGATGAAATGCTGAATATTTGAAATTGAAAAATGTTGTATTTGTGTGAGTTTGAGGAGGAAAATATGGGACGGTTTGAGATGACACGAGAAATTTCATATCTGTTGCCAAACAGGGCCTTATTCTACTGCAAATACTTTTTTTTTTTAATAAGTAAGAAATTTTATAATCGAATGAAACTAGGCATAACCCATGTGTACATGAAGTATACAAAAGAGACACCTAATTACATTCTAGAAAGCTGAAAAGAAAGCAAGAACTCATGAACAGTCCCTCCCTTTAATACATTAGCTGCAAACCATTGAACTAAAGAAAATACAAAAAAGTTCCATAGTCTGGTTTTTTTTTTTTTTTTTGTTCTGATGATGGGAAGGAATCATGTTTTGTTGATGCGTGGCTAAAGACTCAGGGTTTTGAAGAACTTGACCATGCTTTAGCCTGCACATAAAGGCCCAATTGTTTTTTTTTTTTGGTTGGTGTTGGGTGTCTAAGAAAAGCGTCCTGACTAATCCTGGGGGTGCACAGGCCCTCGGCAGAGGTTTTCTCACAAGTGCACTTTGGGTAATTTAAAAGAAAAATATCCTAGTCCGATTGCCCCAAGAGATTGTTTGCACCCAAGGGGATTTGAATCTTAGACTTGGGGGGTATACACCCAAGCCCAAGGCCTTTACCACTTGAGCCAACCTCTAGTGTTTAAAGGCTCAATATATCAATCTTGATTCACTTACTAATATATATAGGCGTAACCTGAAACTAAGGCCCATGTCCAGAAATTATGGAAATTATATAATAATTCTTTAGACCTATTTCATTTCTCCATTCAACTTATCATGTCAATGTTTTCATGTTCTGTTAGTGTTGATGTTGTGTGACATTTATTTATTGTTGGTTTATTTTACTTTACATGTCCTTAACTTTCCCTTTTGGTTACAATTAACTTCCTGCAGATTCCACAGAGAAAAAAAAGTTCTTTAGATAAGTTATCACAGCTGACGACTGGAGGTTCACCTGGATTTGATAATAATAATCTGTCATACGTTAACAAGCTACGTGAGTTTTGGGACAATGGCCGGAATGCAGTTATTATTGATGATCAGGTGAGCTTAATATATGATTCTGTAATTCAGGAGCTTCATTGATAGTTCTAATTAAAAGCATTTTCTCAACAGATGAGATTTTGTTCATATAATATAGAGTTCTTAAGAGTTATGTGATCTGATGAACTGATGATGATGTCTTTTCTGATCTGATTTGAATATATGGGGTAATCTGATCCAATAAGAACCCAATATGATGAAACATCTGATAAAGATAAGCTAACAATAAGTTAGTGTATAAAAAGTCTTTAATATCTTTGATTGATGGGTAAATTATCCAGAGATAAAGGCAATAGACCAACTGTTATGTACGCTTTTTCTTTTATTTCCCCTATTGTCTCATGGGTTAGATCTCTAGTAGTGACATGCTCGAATTGGTATTTCATTAAAGGACATCCAATGCATTATTAGGTAGCGTCAGATATCCTTCCTTTGACATATGATAAACATATTCTTTTTCATTATTGATAAATGTTGATGGGTCATTTGGTACCTGTAGTTTTTCTTTAACTTTTGAAGGCCCTGAAATTTTGTGCCTGAAGAGTTTTTTACTGTGCAAGTGCTTGAGAATCTGTCTCCATATCTCTGTCTTCCTCGCTATATGTTTGCTTTTTTATTCTAAAATTGATATCCTAAGTTATGATATCAATGAGAAGTTTGGTCCCATACGTACATATATATATATATATAAAGAAGTTTGGTCCCATGGCATATTTCATTGTTTTATTATTTAGATGTGTTAAAATTTCATTTTCAGTGAAGCTGATCATTTCTTTGTTTTTAGCAGGAACGCATTATAAAGGTGACTGCATTTATATCATCTTTGCAGCCTGATGTTTCTCAACCATTTCTCATCGTCTCATCTTCTGCGGCACTATATACCTGGGATCAGGAATTCTTGCGTTTGGCACCACCTCTTGATGTTGTGGTTTATGGTGGAAACAAAGATATGCGTGAAAGTATTAGGGCACTGGAGTTTTATGACCAGGGCGGTTGCCCATTGTTTCATGTACTCATAACCACACCAGAAGTTATAATGATGGTATATCTTTGCAGCCAGCATGTTCCATTTCTTGTTGAAAAATCCTATTGGACTTAATGTATTGCAAGTTGTCTTAACGATGGGTTATTCTATTGGTTTAGATCAACTCAATGATTTTGTTTTTCTTTTCTGTTATCATAATGTGTGGTATTTCTATCCTTCTAACGACTGCACGTCCAAGGTTGTTTGAGTAGCGATTTCTTTCTTGAATGTCAGTGGTATGGGTTTTCCTGGCTTCTATCAGGAAGAAAGGCCTCTTCTACTTGCAAGTTTTTCAATTTTCACTTGCCATGTGTCTTTTTTATGTTGTTTGTGTTGTTTGGCAGGATATTGCTATGTTGGAATGCATACGCTGGGAAGCAGTAATAGTTGATGAGTGTCAACACTCTGTAATTTCTTTACATATGGAACACATCAAGGTGCTGCATTGTGATAGGAGACTTCTTGTTGTCAATGGCCAACTAAAGGTTTGTTTCGTGGATTTTATTTTTGTGGATAATTATATGCATACATATCTATATATCTATACGCCCATGTGTGGGGTTATTATTTTTCTGATGGGCTTGTTTATGCAATGCTGCTGGATTTTGCAGGATACCAAAGAGGAATACCTTAAATTGCTGTCTTTGCTTGATTCCCAGAGTGATTTAAATAACAGTGCATTAATAACCAGTTCCAATGACAATATCAGTAAATTGAAGGAGAGGTGGTCAAGTTATATTGCATATAAATCCAAGCCAGACTATTCTAGGTTTTTGGAGTATTGGGTACCTGCACGGTTATCCAATGTGCAGATTGAGATGTATTGTGCTACCCTACTCTCGAACTTCATGGCACTTCGCTCAGCTTCAAAGAATGGCTCTGTTGATGCTATCCGTGATATTCTTATTTCTCCCCGGAAGGTTAGCTTGATTTAGCATACTGCATTAATGACATGGATACACGAGATCTAGATGCTATTTCATTAACTTTGTATTACCCCTTATTCTTGTTGTTTGACTTTGCACAGTTTGAAGATCATATGAACAAATTATATCAGTTTTTGTTATGCAATTACAGGTCAATTTTGGATGGGAATGGTTATAGATCTGTAGATATGATCCAGATATTATCCATGAATTATGTAATCTAGAGAATTTAGAAAGGGTTATAATTTGATTTCCATTGTTCATAATTAGTAATTTGACTTTTAAGACTTGGCAAAAAGATGTAATCTTGAGAATTAAAAAGGTGTATAATTTGATTTCGATCATTCATAATTAGTTATTTGACTTTTAGAACATAAAAAAAATGATTAGTAATTTGGCTTTTTAATTTTTTTAGTATGTTGTATATAATTTGAAACTCCAGAAGGTTGGGCAATGGTGACCTGATTATTTGTTTCGACATTACCTTATTTCTTGTCGATCTGAATTTGAAGTTACCATCATCTACTTTTTTCACATCTGAGTTTTGATGTGAATGCATTATACTTGTAAAAAAAAAAGAAAGGATGTCTGCATTTCAGTTAGCCTAGTCAGTAACACTTCTTTGCAATGTCTTAACTCTTTTCATGTATGTTTGTTTTTTTCTTTAATGGTGGTTGGATTGTATTCCTTGACAGTGCTGTGATCATCCTTATGTTGTGGATCCATCCCTACAAATCTTTCTCACTAAAGGCCTTCAAGAAGTTGCGTTTTTGGATGTTGGAATAAAAGCAAGTGGAAAGCTACAACTTCTTGACATGATGCTTATGAAGATGAGAAATCGAGGTTTAAGAGTGCTTATTCTTTTTCAGGTACAAGGGTTGTTTAACCAGCGCATATCCTTTGTTCATTCTTTTTTTTTTTCCCCTTCTCTTCGTTTTTTTTCTTTTTTAGTTCCTAATCATTTCTTTTTTGCATGAACTTTTTGTGGTACTCTTTCTTTGATGCTTTCTTGACTATTGTTGTATATCGTATATTCCCATTTTCTTTGATGGCAATTGTTGATATTATCTAGCAAAACATTTTTTTGGATAGCTTATTATCTAGTAAAACCTTAGAAGTATGGTAATTGATAAGCAATCAATTTCTCATTTAATTTTTTTGGATAATTAGTAAGAGGAATTTTATTCCAAGTAAATAGGCATTGCCCAAGTCCCAATTTCTCATTTAAATGAGATCTCTTAAAGTTTGTAGGTTCATTAGGAAGTTGGTAGATTTTTTTAACAGTCTTTTCACTTGCAAGGCGATATGGATGACACATCCTCTTCACCACTAGCATGGCAGGAGTTGACTTGCAATAGAAGTTTAAAATTCTGAAAATTTAGAGTTCTTAGAATGTAATTAGGCATCTCATTTGTATACTCTTCGTGTACTTGTGTACTTGGACTTTGCCTATTTACATTGATATCAATGGAATTACTTCTTACTTACCAAAAAAAAATAATCTGAATTTTAAATTTTCTCAAGTTGACATGTCAGAATGCCCTCCCATTGGCTTGAAATAGAATATTTCTTCTTCAAATGTGGGATTCTTTAGGTTTAGGAGTCAGTAAATTTCAGTCATTTGCAGTTTTGCTGCACATGTATTATATTATGCCAGGGCAGGGCTCTTATTATGGGCGATACTAATTGATGTGGCATTAATGAGAGGCTGATAAGGCAGTCAATGTGTGTGACACAAACCTCAATTTTAATAGACCGTGTGACTTGCCCTTGATTTCATTAGGCCTTGTGTCATGACCTGATGTAAGGAATGGTTTACATGATGTACTCGTTAATTGACATTGCACTGTCATCATCCAATTAGTGCAATGTCAATTAACGAGTACATCATGTCATAAAAGGGGACCATGTTACTGATAAAAAGGTACAACTTGATATTTTTTGGAACGTCAAATGGACTCTTGTCTGAATTGGATTATGTTTTAAAGGTTTAAAAAACTTGTAGCATGTCCTGGAAATTCCATTATGTTAGACTACAGCACTGAATATATACTGTGCATTGAGTTTGAGTCTGCATAATGACAAAGTGAAATTAAATCTTTACATTTTATGTTTGCTATTATAGTGTCTTATCACAAGTTTTTATTGACAGTCAATTAGTGGTTCTGGAAGGAATTCTCTTGGAGATATATTGGATGACTTCCTACGGCAAAGATTTGGTCTAGATTCCTATGAACGCCTTGAAATGGGTGTTCTTCCTTCTAAGAAGGGAGCTGCTTTGAATAGGTTCAACAACAAGGAGTCTGGGAGATTTGTGTTTTTATTGGAATCCCGTGCTTGTTTTCCCAGCATCAAACTGTTATCAGTTGATTCTGTGATCATTTTTGATAGTGACTGGTCCCCCGTGAATAATTTAAAAGCTCTGCAGAGGATATCACTTGATTCACAGTTTGAGCAGATAAAAGTATTCCGGCTGTATTCGTCCTTTACTGTGGAGGAAAATGTTCTGATCCTTGCGAAGCAAAATAAGTTCATTGATAGCTTACAGAACATAAGCTGGAGTACTTGTCATATGCTTCTGATGTTAGGGGTATCCCATTTATTTGATAGTTTGGATAAGTTTCATGGTGCCAATACTCCAGCCTCTGCCGCAAGTATTTCATCTGAACAATCACTTTTGAAAGATGTAGTGCAGGAGTTTTTGTCCATACTCGAGAATGGTGAAGAAACTGCCACAAGTAACTCATCTTTAATTTTGAAAGCTCAACAAGATGGAGGAACCTATAGCACGAGTTCTCCATTGCCTGGTGAGCTTACAGTTCCGCTGTTGGATGAATCGCTACCCCATATATTTTGGACGAAATTGTTGGAGGGAAAGCAGCCTCGATGGAAATATCATTCTGTTTCAACTCGAAGGAGTCGTAAAAGGATTCAACCTGAGTTATCAAAGAGACCAGAAGTTGAGAGTGATGTTGTAAAGAAGCAGCAGAAGGTGCTCAATAATAACATTGATCTGCCCTCTCTGAAATCAGGATTAGAGAAAAGAATAATTGCTGAGGACAAGGAAGGTAAATGGGTGATGTGACTGACAATCTCAATTTGTCTTTTCTTTTTATCTTCTACTTGATAGGGCTTTGGTTGGTGCATTGAAGTTCTATTATTGTTTGGAAAGGATTGTACATCTCCTTAATCCTAATATTTTAGATGTGGCCTTTGTTACTTCTGCAGGTTTGGATACTGCGAGTCAGTCGAACGATAACCTTCACACATACCATGCTCCTACTGCGCCTCAGTTGCCTAATTTGATCTCAGAATTCTTGGAAGGTATTAAGATTGAATTTGACAAGCAAAGAAAGTTGGGTGATGTGCAGAGTAGTCTCCATCTTCTTCTGAAGCCACAGATAGAAAAACTTTGCCAAATTCTACAGTTCTCTGTATGAAACTCATTCTCCTAATAAGGATTTTGTGTGAATTGAGCTGCCATTGTTTCATTTCCTTGACAGTGGTTTTATCCAGTTCTCTAATGATGTTGATACATTTTTTCTTATGCAGGGGGATGTCAAGGACATGGTTGAAAAGTTTCTCGATTATGTTATGAATAATCATTCTGTCAACCGAGAACAAGCGACTATGTTGCAAGCTTTTCAGATTTCTCTGGTTAGAATCTCTTTTTCCGATTCTCTCTTTGGGCAGTGAAAAATATTCTATCTCTCTCTCTCTCTCTCTCTCTTCTAACCTCATTGTCCGTTTGTACAAGCATCTTTGAAATTCGCTAAGGAAAAAAAGCATCTGTCATATTCTGAATGAAATATATATTATTGGTCGTTTTATGAATGAATATTACAACATTAGCTATAGACTTAATGGTCTTAAATTTAATTTACTTGATTTTCTTGTTTTCACTTCTCCAAATTGGATAGGTCTTGTCTCTTGTATACCATCTTATGTACTTGGGCTTTGCCTAATCTTATCAATAATATCATTTACTTATAAATAAAAAGAAAAAAAAAATATCTAATACAATTTTTGAAAAAGCCAAAAGAAAAATTGAGGGGCCTACACGGGCTGGAAAATGTCCTGGCCCCAGGCAGCATCGAGGCCTGATTTAGTGCTTCCAAAAAGGAAAGGAAAGACATTTTAGTTGGGATGGAGGGAGTGTTATATTAAACTAATCACACTTTGCATGCCAGTTGTTCTCTCTCTGATTGATGTATAGGCGCTTCTTTGTTTTACTTGTGTGTAATGCATGCCCAGATCTGCACCTGAGCTGCTTGTTTCCGGTTTTCTGCTAACCAGCTTTGTTTGTCTTTTAGTTGAATAAAATTTTCATTTAGCCAAATTTAAGTGGCTATATTTGAATGTGATTATATATTTGACTATTGTGTGGGGCATGTGTTCATGCAATTAATTTTTCTCTCTCTCTCTCTCTCTCTCTCTCATGGTACTACTTTGGCATTTCTAACAACCTACTTTACCGGTGGCTTGTTCAAATTCAGTGTTGGATTGCAGCTTCCTTGCTAAAGCACAAAGTTGACCATAAAGAATCTCTTGCACTTGCAAAACAGCATCTAAATTTTCTCTGCAACAAAATAGAGGCGGACTATGTTTACTCATTGTTGCGGTGTCTGAAGAACATATTTTTATACCGTACAGGAAATTTACAAATTGCAGACTATCCCAATGTTTCCAACTTACTGACAAAAGGTGTTACAAAGGACCGCTCACCTACAAGGCTTCCACAGTCGACAAAATCTAACCTGCAAAAAGAGAAGGCAGAGGTTGAAGCCTGGTCACAGCATCTAGAATGCTCTGATAAACGTGTCCTTTCACAGCCTGAATTGGCGCTCATATTGAAACTTGCACTAAAAGATGCTTTGAAAAGTATCAAAGAAATTCAAAAGAAGTGTAACAAGCAGTGGAACAAATTGATTCAGAAGCAACAGGAAGAAAAGGATGAGATTAAGAGAACTACTGAGGAACAGAAGGCACAGCTTGAAAGAGAGCGGAGAATGAAATATGCTATAATCCGCACTATGCACAGTAATGTTTCTATGAGAACAGATAAGCTTAAGATATTGGATAATGAATATGATAACAGAATGGAGTTACTGGAACAACAGACGGAGAAACGCCTAAAGCATCTTGAGGAAATGCAGCTGGTTGCTAGGAGAAAGGTGCTTGAGAGGAAGGACCACTGGGTGGAAGAAGTAAAATCCTGGGCTCAAGTTGAGCTGTTATATAAAATATCCTCAAATGAACCTGGAAATGGGGTGAAATGCTTGAAGCCTTGTGAACAAGTTACAGCTCTTGATAGTCCCAAGAGTGTTTCAATTGCTTCTGGTCATCTTTCAGAAGAACATGGTAATGGATTGGGATTATCTGGAACTCCAGAACCTGTTCCTAAAACAGCTATTACAGCTCTTGATAGTCCCAAGAACATTTCAATTGCTTCCGGTCATCTTTCAGAAGATCATAGTTCTGATAGAACTGTACATGCCTTACCAGGTAATGGGTTGGGATTCTCTGGAACTCCAGAATCTGTTCCTAAGGAAGCCGTAGTATGTAGCAGTGCTGTTGAAACCCTGGCTCCCCTGTGTGGGCCTGATGGTGTGAGTAACGAAATAAATATCATGGCTTCTGTGGGTGTGACACTTACTGGGTCTGAGAACTGCAATGGAGCTGGCAGTTCAGGTGATGATCAAGTTAATGTTGACTCTGTTAATTCTTGTGGCAAACAGCATAATCCTGATGAAGTTGTCTGTAGCAATCCAGACACAGAAGTCCCAAGGGAAGTGCCTGAAACTGTCAGTTCCAGTGATGGCACTGAGAAGTTTCCTACAAGTCCTTTGTCTGGAGAACAACTGGCTGAAGGATCCTGTGTCCTAGATGAAGGGATCACTATAAGGGTGTCAGAGACTGTCAGTTCCAATGACAATCTTGAGAATCTTTTGTCAGTCAATGAACCTCCATCTGATGAACAAATTCCTGATGGAGCCAAATCAAGCATGCCTGATAGAGAAACTCAACTGGGGGAGTGTGAAACGGCTCCTCATAAAGGAGTAGAGGTTGATAAAACCAACAATCAGAATGATGAAGCATCTAATGTTGCCTCAGATAATATTTTAGATAGGTTTTCAGTCTTAATCAAAATAGGTCAGGGTTCTACGGTTGACCACCAGGATGTATCAATTAATGCTATCAAGGAGAGCACTCGTTCTCAGGACCTTTCTCTGGTAAGTTCTCCTTCAGTGCAGCCCACGACAACCATGGCTCATGGTGGCCCTGTGCCATTCTCTCAGGTATCTTTATTCTGCTTCAATACTATCCACTGAAATGATTAAGAGGGGCTTGTTTTATTTTCCTTAAAGAACCAATCAATATATGTACACAGGCAGTCCAAGATGAATGTACTCCACCATCCACATCTGCCCATACGCCCACTGGAGACATATTGGCTAATGAGATGCAGAATACTTCACAAGAAGTTGACCCTTCAGGATCCCATCGGGTTGATGCTGGGTCCTCTAATCGATTGAGTCATGAAGCACCTGCAATTGAGCCTGTACAGCAGATACAGCTGTTATCATCTGCAGATTCACATTCTGGAAACAATACTTCTGATTTACTTTTAGATGATGGAGTTGAACATCAGCTAAACTTTGTAAGCCATACATCCACCGAACTTACTCAGACTCCTACACAATTAGGTGAAAACCTTATCGACTTTCCAGATCAAGCTATAATGCAACCATCAATTTCTTATGCGTCGTTGTTGCCCATTGAGGTACCCGTCAATGGCTTGGGGACACATTTTTCAGATTCAAGGACTATGCACATCGGAACAGATATTAGTAATCCTCCTATACAAACTGCACCCCCAGTGGCATCCCGCATACCTATGCTTTACTATCTAGACCCGCTTCAAACTGAGTTGGAAAGAATACGTAAAGAAAACGAGCAATTTATCAAAAGTCATGAAGATACTGTTAGTTTTCCAATTTTCTTAGCTGCTTGATTTGGTTGTTATTTACTTTATTATCTAATGGCTCAAAAGTTTTATTTTCAACTTTTGAGCAGAAGCAGCAGCTCAAGAATGATTGCGAGAAGGAGATTGAGGAAGTTGTTGCTCAAATTCGTAGAAAGTACGAGGCTAAAATTCAGGATATGGAAGCCGAATTTCTTGTAAAAAAGAAGGAAATAGATGCAAATCATAATGGAGTTCTGAATAGTAAACTTTTGGCTGAGGCTTTCAGGTTTAAATGCATGGATCTCAGACCTGGTCCATCAGGAATGCAGCAAGGTATCTCATAGCTCACTCCTTTTGAATGGTTAATTTTCCATTCCTTAGTTGGCTACTCAAATTAGTTCTTAGATCAGTATCTTTGTTCAGTTAGGCTCTGTGCTTGGCCCAGAACAAAGCCAGACACAGTGAACTATTTAGAGAATGAAAACAGAAATCTATGAGGATTGAAGACATGTAGAAGAGGCATGTTCTATAAATTTTATGCTTTTAAAAAATGATTCAAAGAAATTGAACTCCGGATGGTATCAACTTACAAAATTATCTAGAAAAATGCATCTGTTTTTTTATCCAGAATTAGATATGGATGCATGCTCTTAGATCCAAGTGACACTTGTTTCACATGGATTTGCGTCATGCTGGATTCAGTTTTAGCAGTGCGATGCTGATCTGTTTGTTCACAGGACTGGCCAAGGCCCAAGTTTAATTATTGGTATATGTAATCTACTAATTAACAGTGTAGAAAAATAAAAGATGCTGGAATCCAAATAAACTGATTATCTCGTCAAACCAAATAAAACATGTATCATGCTGCCTATTGGGCAGCATATGTCGGTCGTTGGAATGCAAATGGAATTAAATTCCATGAGATTTTACTCAATTTAAGTGTAGTTTAAAGATTTAACCAAACAAGCTATCCAGATTGATGGGACCTCGCCTATTTTCAAGTATAATGAAAAAGCTTTCGTAATTATCAAATCTACATGGGTCAGTCAATGATTAAGGGCCGTATATATAACAGACAATAAGGTAAAACATAAACTCAATGCTTCTTTCTTCGCAGAAGTGACTGACTTTAAAAACAAGATATACACTGGTTGGTTCTATAGATAATCTTACTTTCTAAAAAATGGATTAGGTCCATTTTTTATTTTTTATTTTTTATTTTGATAAGTAGGATTAGGTCCAATTACTCTTGGGGTTTGCGCAACCTAGCAAGTTTATCACCATATTTAGGAGTGTAACATTTTTATATATATTTATTACTGCACATATTAGATCTGGGGCATTATGAGTGTAATATCTTTCTACATTCAAATAGTACGCAGTATATATGGAATGTGATTTGGAAGATAAACAAAATAAAGTTAGCACAAAAATGAAAAAGAAAAGGTTAAGAGAGAAAGGGCAGATAACATTCGTTATGTTGCTGCTTCCTTGAGAAGGCAAATAAAAGGTTATGGAATATCTCGTGGCTCATCATAAAAACATTTTGGCAGGGGGTTATCGTTACTAATACTAGAGCTCTTTCTTATGTGTATATGTATGCGTCTCAAATTTGCCTGTAATGTTTCTATCCTCTACGGGAGCAATTTTTGTGAATATCTATTATTTAAGTAGACAATATCGATGTTTTTTCATGCATATTGAATTTGCATTTATTCTATTTTTCGCTTTTCTCATGTTCCTTGCAGATTTGCATTCAAGTTTAATGCAGCACCCAGTTCAGCTACGGATGCAGCAAAATGTGCAAGGATCTTTTATTTCTGTTCCGTCCTCAGCCAGCGTTCCTGCACCTACTAGCCTTACCAGTGCACCTGCATCCAACCTTCAGAGAACCAGTGCACCTGCACCCAACCTTCAGAGAACACCACATTTGGGTGGCCCGCATATTACATACCCACCTGTCTTGGCTTTTCACCATCCATCTGCATCTCTCCCTAGTAATCCTCCTATTACAAGCACCCCTAGCTCCATCTTCCCTCCTCCCTCAGGAAATCTTCGGGTTGGCAGTGAAATACGTGCTCCAGCCCCACACCTGCTTAGGTCTACAGCCATGGCTGCAATGAGTCCGCCTTCTCTTCCACGTGGACAGCCTAGTCACCAGGCACCTAGCAACACTGCTACAACCTTGCCCTCACTTCCCCATCCTCCGCCCATAGCAGAAGCGCCTGCATGCCTATATGGTCCTCACATTAGGCCCCAGCTCCATGAAACTGTAGCCAGGGCTTCATCTCTACCTCCCTTTGATCTTCTCCCGGACATTGTCAACCGACCTTGTGCAAATCTGCCAAATTCGCTCCAACAACCAGATCTATGCACACACTCCAACTCCCTGAATCGATCTGCTCCAACATCTAGTACGGTGGTTAATGCTGTACGCACAGGTGGAGCCCCTGACCTTGTTTGTTTATCAGATGACGACTAGCCGGATATATAATATTTTGTGAAGAACTAACTCCCCGCCATCAAAATCATATCGAAGCATTTTGCATTTGAGAAGCTGACTTTTTACCTGAAGAGAGCTTGTGGAGATTGTCTAGTGAGAAGGCATAAATGGGGTAACACGAATTCTCGAAATTTTGTGTAGTAGAATGTAAGAGATACTTGATCTTACATTGTTGAAATGGTCTGTACATGGGTGATATGTAAAGAATGTTTGAGATATTAATTTACCTGAAAAAATACAATGCATGTTTGGAAAATGTGTATAATATTAATCTGATATGGCGAGTAGGAGGAGCTTCTAGGTGTGGACTTCTTAGTACTTAATTTAGGAATCTCTATATAGTATAATACATCCTGCAAGATTGGCTGCTTAATGAATATGTTATAATTTCAAAACAAAAATCCTACTCCCATAAAGTAAGTCACATCCACTTTACACACTTGGTTGAAGTGCATTTTAATTTAGGGAAAAGCTATTCGACCTGAGAATGCTTACCAACAAAACTGAGCGATTGTTATTTTTTTAAATTTATTTAATGGTTAAAGAAGTTACTACTATTGAATTGAGATTTTTTGTTTTATAAAAATATTTAAAGATGAATAAAATAATGGTTGAAAAAAAAAATAAAAACAATGTATTTTTATATATGGTCCAAACTATCGGTTCTTTACCGGTAACTCTTTAATTGACTCTGATCATTAAAGCGTTACAAGATGTGATACTTCGTTTTATTTTTGTTAAGGATTATGTGCGGCTTATTTTGTGTAAAGAGTAGCTTTCTCAATTGTAAAATGCTTTTACACGTATTCTTTTTTGTACCACGTTACGTGAAACATGGCCTTTTTTTCCAACACTTGATATTTTTGCCAACACCATTGCTCATTGTATTTTTGCACACGCATGTATATTTATTAGACGTAAACCGAAATGGGTACAAAATAGGAATGATGATGACCATATGTTTTGACCCAAAAGTGGGATTGATTAGATAAAGACAAGGAAAAAGTTAGAGCTACATTGATATTGCCTAAAAAAAAATTAGGAATGATAATATATTATACGAAACGTTAATTCAATATGAATATGATACGATAATAACGATTTAGGATTTAATCTTAAAAGATTCGGGTCAAAACAGGTTAATAACAAGTCAACCTATTTTGACTCGTTATGAAATTTAAAATTATAATTATACACTTATACTTAAAAATAAAATTATTAGAATTTTAATCTTGATATTATTATTGTTTAATTGTAATTTTTAACTTGTAGTTAGTGTTATAATTTAGATAGATGTTAATAATTTTAACATCTATATAAAATTATAATAAATTTAATCAGGTCAAACGGATTAATTTTGGGTATATTCAACTCATTTATATAAATATGTTGAAACGAGTCATATTATGTCGTGTTAATTTATTTCATAATATTCACTAATGGGTTCAAATGGGTTGACACGACACCTTATATTAATGGGTTGTGTTAGAGTTTAAGATTTTGAAATGATAAGTTTAATAGGTCGGGTCATGGTTGACTTATATAGTATAATATATATATTTTGATACGACACGAATATGACTCGTTGATATAGTTTGACACCCCTACTAAGAATGTCCCGGCTAAGGTGGCTGGCTTTTTTATTTATTAGAAAATTAAAAAAAGAAGAATATAAAATAAGTCCAACAATAAAAATGATTCCGATGAAATAAAATATTAGACCAACGATGAAAACGATTTTGATAAAAAAAATAATATTATTTATCATCTTTATACTATACATTTATTAGTTTTATTATTCTATTTAAATTATATATCTAAATAAAAAAAAATAAAAACAACAAATCATATATTAATTTAGTGTGAAGAATAAGGCTCCGTTTGGATTTAGAGTTGAGTTGAGCCCACTTCCATTTTATCATTATATTTTTATAATTTTTTTATACAAAATACAAATTTCTATACACTTTTGTCAAATTCCAATACACAATTTTTAAATTCTAATACACATTTTTTAAATTTCAATACATCTTTTTCAAATTTTAAAATAATAATAATATTAAAAAATAAATTAAACTCATCTCAACTAATCTTATCTCTAAATTTAAGCGGTACAAAATCGTATTCTATGTCAGAATTATTATTATTATTATGATTTTATTATTATAATTAACAGTCACCATATGGCACGTCAAGCGGGAGGAATCTTCGGTGGCTGTAGATCTACCCGACAAGACCATAATGCAGTCTTCTAGAGGGCTAGATTTGTATTAACGGCAAATTATGCACGTTGAATGGCAAAAATAGGAAGAACGACAACTTTTTATTTTTTATTTTTTTGAGCGGAAGAACGACAACTTATTATCGTACAGATTTGACTCACCAAATCCCTAAACTTTACGTAATCTTATTATTATTTTTATATTTTTTGATGGATAAAAATTTCAGTTTTGACAGCACTTGACTCGTCTCCTCTTTGATGATATATATATATATATTTTTTAGATTAATGCTTTTTTATTCAAATTAATTTATTGAAAATATCTTTCGAATGATAAAATATCTCTTTTTAAAATTTTTTTATTTAATAATTAAGAAAATATTTTTAAATGATGATGTGATTTAAAAAAAATTAATATATAAAAAAATAAATGAAATAAAAATAAAAAAAGAAACTTTTAAGAAAAAAATATTGCACAGGCTCTCTTTAATAAATTTTCATCCCAGAAATATTGTTTTTTTTTTTTAATATCAACAGTGTCATATTTGATTGAAATAATAATAAAAAAGAAGTATGAAAAATTCAAATGGTTGTTTCTTGTTGGCGACTTTTAAGAAATAATTAATACTATTTCTCATCTTTTGGATCATTTATCTTTCAAACTATCATCCATTTCATAACTTGAGAAGCACCAACGCCTAGAAAATAGGTGATAAAGACCCTAAATACCTGTTCCACGTTCAACAGAAACGTACGTGCATATCTTGTTCTATTCCACCACAGCTGATCAAAGAAGAAAAAACCAAACATGATTTAAAGAAGAAAAGGCTGCTCTCAAATTTGACCACTCTGTTTGCCGTTTGGCTTCTTTCTCTTCACCATTGCATCCTAAAAAAGTTCGAAAAACCAATTGCCAGCCGAAAAAACCCGTCTCTCTTTCTCTACCCATTATAGCCATAAAGTGTGTAAATTTGTGAGCTCATATTCTTTGGAATCTTTGGCAAATACCCACTTCGCGTTTTGTATTCTTATGATCTGATTTTGCCACTTTCTCTCTCACGGAAGAGCGAGAAATGGGAAGCAAATGGAGGAAAGTGAAGCTAGCTCTTGGCATCAACTCCTCTTGCCTTTACGTTCCTCAAACTCTGGACGATTCCTCACCTCCTATGGCATCCGCAGCCAGACTCTCCGATGCCGTTTCACCCTCCACGGCTCATGGCTCTGATCTTCGTCGAACAACGCAGACTCCATCCTCATCGGGCGGCCGAGTCTCCATAACTGGACCAACATCCTCTAAGGTTTGCATTTTTGAGTTATAGAAGGAGATTATCTGGTTATATAGGGCGGCTGTTTTTTTTTTGTTTTTGGTCCTTGTATGAATCGTTCTGTATTTTAGATTTGTTTTTGAGGTTGGTTTATGAGAAGTTCTTGACTTTGTTTTTCTCCTGTTATATCATTGAATCGTTTAGTGTG
Organism: Platycarya longipes; assembly: GCA_036559045.1. Lineage (NCBI taxonomy): Eukaryota > Viridiplantae > Streptophyta > Magnoliopsida > Fagales > Juglandaceae > Platycarya > Platycarya longipes. Next base: position 15,507,662 of record CM071802.1, on the reverse strand, counting down.
TTCTTCGCATTTGTGAATATCCATGGCGGATTCTGATTGTAAACTTAAGCTAGCTATATAGATTTTCTTTTCATCGGAGTATATCGTTACTGGTGATATGTATTTTAAGGAAAATGCGTTAACCGTAAAGAGATTATATAAAATAATTTCATTAACTTGATGCAGTATATCAGATTATAAAATTATTTTATTATAAAATAGATTTAACAGATTTTATGGAACCAAATCAGTTTATGGGTTTGCTTTATATAAATTCTTTGTATTTATAGCAGTCCTCGTTTTATAATCTGTATCAGTCATTGTTTTCAAGTGATTATGTGATGTCAATGAATATTGTGGAGGTGGGTATTGATTGTCATGTTGTTTTCAAGTGTGCCGAGGCTTGTGGGGTTGGGTAAAGTGGATTTGTCCCTTTGAGGACCTTGGTCTTTTGGCTTATTAGAAAAGGAATACCCTGCTGCACTTCTCTATTTCTTTCCTTTTCATCCCCTCTTGAGCCAAAGTGATTTGTCTTGTCAGCATAAGTGCAAATTACCCTTCTCCCATCTCTCCCCTTTTGATGTCAATTTTCCAAAATAAGCTTCTACAGATCAAATGGCAGGATTGAAGAAAATAAAAAAGAAAAGAAAAAAGAAATACTAGATCAATTCATTATTTACACTTCTTTTGATGGACTTTTTGTATTTTCGTTTCTTTTCTTTGTTTTGTTTATCTTTTGCTATTGAAAGCTTCATCATTAGTTTTGGAGTATTTCTGCCAGAAAAAGAACAGGTATTCTTACTTTTTAAAGTCACCGGTTGATTGCAGTTAAATATCCATGATGTTGTCCACAATTTTTTGATTACCTATCATTGACTTCCTTTTACTCGTTGTTTAGCTGATCTATGGAGGGGTCAGACAGTATCAGGAATAAATTGTTTTTTTAACTTTTTTTCTCGAAATTGGGAGTTGTAGTGTAGATAAGTTATATTCTATTTCATCTTTTCATGCACTGGTCTTGGAAGTGGACCAGCATGTGGACAAAAAGGGTCGTTCCTAGACTCCATAATTCATGGTGACCTCTAGCAATCTCACATTTGTCGCAGAATATTATTTTGTGGGTGTGCTCAGATTCACGAATTTGCTTTGGATCTGAGTCCCAAAATCGAAATATGAAAAGAACGCTATGTTTAGAGGCGTGAAGTGGGAGAGAAGGGGTTTTATAATTGGGATAAGAACTTTGATAATGCAACCTTTCATATCTATCATGGAGAGAAATTTTTAGAGCACTACTTTCATTTTGGTAATGCTTTGCTTATAAAATTCAAGTGGCTGTCTTTATCATTATGAGTTTTTGGATTGTGAAATATGATTTCTTTATTTCTTTTGATGAAAAACTTCAATATGAATATTTCTGCAATAACTTAAATGCTATTCTAGCTCTAGAAAAGACACAAAATGGGATTCTAGGTGAAGAGGGCTTATTAAAGTTCCATCATTTGAAAATATAATCATAGCCTTTTCTAACTTGTCAAAAAAAAAAATAAAAAATCATAGCCCTTCTGTGCTTGTAAAATAGTGATTTGTTTAAGGAAAAAATTTTATATCTCCGGCATTTGAACCCCGCCGTGGCTCCATGGGGGTTTTTAAATAGAAAAAAAAAAATTTTAAAATTTTAAAATTTTAAAAATACATATATTTTATCTCTACACATTATTTTATTGTTTTTGTAAAAAAAAAAATGAAATGAAAAAAAATGTAAAAATAATTTACACTACGTGGCCGCGGCGGAGATCCCCTCCCGGGGATCCCTAGCACTACTCTTTGTTTAATTGTGCATCACTAAGCTTGCAGATCAATTCACGGCAATGAAATTTTGTTACTTTGTTTAGTTTTGCACGAATGCTTGTGATGGTACCTATTTCTTATCCATGATCTCATTGGGATCATTCTATCTCACACGTTCTCTTTCAAAACTGCAGAAGACCTGTGCAATATGCCTGACCAACATGAAATCAGGCCAGGGTCATGCCATTTTCACTGCAGAATGCTCCCATTCTTTTCACTTCCACTGTATTACCTCTAATGTGAAACATGGGAACCAAATTTGCCCAATCTGTCGTGCAAAATGGAAAGAAATTCCCTTTCAAACCCCTGCATATGATCTTTCCCATGGAAGGTCCCAAATCAACCCAGTACGTAGGCCCCAAGATGATGGCTGGATGGCCGTTCGGCGACGCCTTCTTCCCCCTCGGTTAGGCACAAATGGGCAGATTTCTACAATATTTCAAACCCCTGAGCCAGGTGTCTTTGATGATGATGAGGTTTTGGATCACCAAACTGAGATTACCGAGAAATACACATCTGCTAATGAAGCTGCCAATAACAATGCTACTGGAATAATAGACATTAAAACTTATCCAGAAGTTTCTGCTGTTCCTAGATCAGCCTCTCACAATGATTTCACTGTACTAATACATCTCAAGGCTCCAGTTACAAGTGAAAGGCAGGATCAAAACGGAAACCAGACTGAATTGCCACCAGTATGTCAAAGATCTCGTGCTCCAGTTGACCTTGTCACAGTGCTTGATGTTAGTGGCAGCATGGCAGGTACAAAGCTGGCCTTGCTAAAAAGAGCCATGGGATTTGTAATAGAGAACCTTGGGCCCTCTGACCGGCTTTCTATCATTGCCTTCTCGTCTACAGCCTGCCGCCTCTTTCCCCTCCGTCGAATGACTGATAGTGGACGACGGCAGGCTTTACAGGATGTCAACGCTCTGATTGTAAATGGCGGGACAAACATTGCTGAGGGCCTAAGAAAAGGTGCCAAGGTGTTGGTAGACCGCAAGTGGAAGAACCCAGTTGGCAGCATCATACTCTTATCTGATGGGCAGGATACATATACTATTAATAATAATGGGGCCCGTGCTCAAACAGATTATCAATCACTTCTACCCCTCTCAATCTGTCATAACAATGGTGAAGGCTTGCAAATTCCAGTGCATGCATTTGGATTTGGTGCAGACCATGATGCTGCATCAATGCACTCGATCTCTCAGATTTCAGGGGGGACATTTTCTTTCATAGAAGCTGAAGGTGTGATTCAGGATGCATTCGCACAGTGCATTGGAGGCCTCCTGAGCGTTGTAGTACAAGAGCTACAACTCAGAGTTGAGTGTGTTCACCCAAGTTTGCAACTCAGTTCCATAAAGGCAGGAGGTTACCAAACCAGCATGGTGGCAGATGGAAGAATGGGCTTTATCGATGTTGGGGTCTTGTATGCTGAAGAGGAAAGGAATTTTTTGGTGGCAGTCAATATTCCAGTTTGTTCCTTTGATGAGATGTCATTGTTAAATGTTAGATGCATTTACAGAGACCCCATTACAAAGGAAATGGTGAGTTTGGAAGAAATGAATGAAGTAAAGATTCAGAGACCTGAAATCACTAGTGAACTGGTCGTTTCCATGAAAGTGGACAGGGAGAGAAATAGGCTTCGTGCAGCAGAGGCAATGGCTGAGGCTAGAGTTGCAGCTGAAAATGGTGATCTAGCTGGTGCAGTCTCTGTCCTAGAGAGCTGTCATAGAGCATTATCTCGAACTGCCTCTGCACGAGCTAGTGATCAGTTATCTACCTCACTTTGTGCTGAATTAAAAGAGATTCAAGAAAGAATGGCAAATCGTCAGGTTTATGAGGCATCTGGAAGGGCTTATATTCTATCAGGATTGAGCTCACACTCATGGCAGAGGGCAACAGCGCGAGGTGATTCCACAGATAGTACAAGTCTTGTTCAAGCTTACCAAACCCCATTGATGGCTGACATGGTAAGCCGGTCCCAAACCATGATTGCAGGGAACTCAGCACCTCAATGATCTCTCCAGCCTGCTCAATTGTTTCCATCAAGATAACAGTCATGGTAATAGTTAGAATTGTTTTTGGAAATTATCCACTCACTTCACATATATTTTGGATCAGCTGAACATTTTGCATTCTTTGTTATTGTTGTCATTTATACCCTATTGTGGCTTTGGGAAGAGGGTTGTTAATGGAGAGAAGTTTCGGGCGTTGAGCTGGTTGAAGTTGTTTATGTGAAATCATCACTTGTTCCAAAAGGTTAAACTGGTAGGAAAATGTATATTTTATTATTTATTTTATATCTTAACATCCTCTCACGTATGGGCCAGACTCTCCCTCAATAGATGGTCCAACACGTGAAATATTTAATTAAATTTAATAGAGTATAGAGTCAAGGTTCGAACTTAGAACCTATGCTATGATATCTTGTGAAATTATTACTTGTCTCAAAACTTAAGCTGATGGAAATATGCAGATTTTTATTATTTGTTTATTATCTAAACAGTTTCTAGTTTTGGCTTGTAGATGAATAAGAATTGGGGAAAGGTATTCTATTGGGGCTCGGCGAGATAAATGGTAAACAGTGAAGGTGTTACTTAAGCATTACACGGATTTCTGTGGTGATGTATATAAAAGATTTTGTTGTTCTCTTTTCTGAAAAGAAAGGTGGTTATAGCATTGTAATTGTGGGGATGCTTGGGGCTCACTTTGTTTTATATATATATATATATATATATATATATATATTTATATTATTTTCTGAAATACTACTCCTGATTTATTTTTTATTATGCTATACAAAATTAACTACTTTGTGACACTTCTTGAATGGATTTTTTTTTTTTTTTGTTGGAAAATAATTAACTTCCAGCTTTTTTGCAGCTATTTTACAACTTTTATGAAAGGTAGTTTTATAAGATTAAAATTCATTTTTAATGAAGTGACATGATTCCATTCGTTAGTTTTAAAGTAAGTTGTAAAAGAAATTGATAATGATATGGTGAACCTCAAGCAAGCACACCTATTTAACCGGAAGCTTATGGCAAAGTTTGAAAATCTAATTTGAATTCAGAATAAGGATTAATGACTAATCTAATGAATTGGACTGAACAAGCTATTTTAGTTTTAGTAAAATATAGTAAAAAGTATATATAATACAATTCAAACATTTAAAATCCAACATAAAATTCTTGAGCTAGGGTTGAGAAATCTTACATGTTTAATCAAATAGGCTGGATAAGATTTGATTTATACATAAACAATCCGAGTTGGAACGATCCAAACTCACTACTACAACACGACCTTCACTCCTTAACGATGAAGAATACAACAAGAGGAGTCAAAATCCAAATCATCCATTGCCACTCAAAACTCACCGGCCAAGTACGTCAGTTTATTTCAGGAAACCAAACCTCCAAGAATTTAAAAACTGATTTTGTAGATGTTAAATAGCGTTAAATAAAATTACCTCTAGAAGCAGAATTTTCAAAGTTCAAATATTTGCTTGTCTTATAACTCAAGTCACTTTGTGTATATTTTTTACGTTACTTAGAAGGCTACTAAAATCTTCGAAAAAACATCACATTTCAAGATCAAAAAATTTAGATAGTGTCTCTAAGAAAATGATGAAAGAGAGAGAGAGAGAAATTCTTATATTTTTTTATTACACTTTTTTACCCCACTGACAATTAATTGTACTTACTTTTATTTAAATAGTATTTTGCACATAAAAATTAATTAACTTCATTAAATATGTAAAAGTTAAATAACTTTCTTAGTATTGTGATATATGGTAGAGAGTTAACAAATAACTTCACCCATATAGAAACTACCTTTAATTTCAACTTTTAATTTGTATATAAACAGAATTTTTATTTCATCTCATTATCTAAACAGAATTCAAGTCTACCACATTCCACTTACAAAAAAAAAAATGGTTTATTATTAAAAATAATAATTTTTATATAAATTTTAAATTTATTTGTTTAAAAAAAATACAAAAATTGCATATTTTATTACTATAAATATCGTTTTTTTATATATATTTTTATAAAACGTACGGTAGGATCTGTTCATGAGAGCGCATTGGATTGCCATTGCAGACTGTAATGCATTTAAGATATCTTAAAATTGAGAAATACTACTCTCACTCCCTGTTTTTCCTGAATTAAATTCCCGCCTGATGTGTAATGAGAATTCCTAAGGTTCGGTCCGACCGAACCTCCCCATTCCAGCCTCTGTCGTTCCCGATGGTTATGGACGACACTGCCCATGATATCAGGGCCGGAGGGAGCTTGCGACCCTACCCCTGCAACAGCGAGTCCCGGCGATCTCCGGTGTGTCCCCAGCGGCCTTAAACTTGAAATAGGTCTATTTCCGGCGACAGCGGGGGCTGGACTGAGACCGAATTCTCTTAAAAATTCATTTTCATTTTATTTTTTTATTGTATTTTTTATTATGTTTTTTATTATATTTTATTCATTTTATTGTATGTTTTATTGTGTTTTTTAAATTTTATTTTTTTATTGTATTTTTTATTATATTTTTAAATATTTTTTATTATATTTTTACTAAAATTATAACGATTTAAAGAGTTGGCTGCATTCACGCTGGGGTGCAGCTCGACTGCCCCCAATGTCACCCCTGTGTAATACTCATGTGGCAATAACTTAAAAAAACAAAAAAAGATTGCTTTTCTCCAAAATCAGATTATTCAGATCTCACATTTTTACTTCGCCTTCATCTCTTTTTCAAATGCCATTCATCTCTTTCAAAATGGGTTTTGCCTTCATCTCTTCTTCAAGCGCCATTCATCTCGAACTGGAATCCAAAAAGTCATAGAGAACGTTTGGTCGAACTGGAATCAGATTATCGACCGACGGCGATAATCCTCGTTTGACAAAACTTTTGGCCAATTCTGATCAGATGAAAATGAAAGTCATAGAGAACATTTGGTTTTAAATGTTGGGTTTCATTTCACAACAGTGATTAGAAGTTTCAAAATGAAGATGCAGAAAATTGATGAGTTATTGTTTTGAATTTATAGAAATTTTAGGTGGAAAGGAAAAGCTTTTGAAGGTGGAATAACAAAAGCTTTTGAAGCATTATTTTCAAAAAGCTTTTTATCATAGTATTGTTGCCTGAAGATGACTTTTTTGGAGATTTAACGAAAGGGCATGTGGTGAGAAATAAGAGAACTTGATCAATTCAAGGCAAGGAAGTTTTAAATGGAGAAAAAGGGGCATATGTGGACCTCTAGACTCGGTCAAAAGGTTCAGACACCTTCCACCTGTGTCTAGCTTTAGTATTTTGCTTGGCTCCGTGCAGATTTTGAATGTTGATCTCACATGGTATTCTTGTCATTGTAGGTCGTAAATTGTTGCAATTAAATTACTGAATAAATTTAATTAGAAATTTCAAATAAAAAAAATCACTGAATGAGTTAAGTGGAAAAAAGGTTTTCCACTACAATATTCTGAAAGTGGGGAATAGTGCACCAGGAATTGAAAGTTTTAGAAAAGGAAACAAAACTAGGAGATGTATTGGGGCATTTCACTTGTATGGTAACTCTACATTATGCTGCTCCATTATTCTTTAAAGTTGGGCTTCAATGAGTTGGAATTTTGTTGTTCAAAGCATTCGGTTTGTTTCATTCAAGCTCGTAACAGTGATATGCCCCAATTGTCAGTTTGTGGTGACGTCGGAAATGGAGCTGTGTGCCAGAAGTAGAGTTGCGTGTCGGAAGACGACACCGTTTCCGGCCAGTGCCGAGCTATCCCTAAAAGTCGGTGATTACTGAAGTCGAATGGACTCATGGAAGGAGAACGACCGAATGGCTTCTAAACGTTTTGCTCACTTAATTTGTTTTATTTTTATTTTTTCTCAGCTTTGTTTTATTTATTTACTTTTTAATTAGCTATCATCCCACATGTTATTACATGTCAGGCAGAATTGAAATCGGGGATAGGGTTTTTTTTTTCTCTGAAGATCGGGAATAAGGGTATGTGGCTATAGAAGAACTCCTTAAGATTTATTCTTAATTCATAAAATATTTGTGTGGTTTTAAGATAATTAATGCACATGGGTACTGCCATGTGACCAATGGATGAATACTTTATGTAATAAAATATCGAGAAAAAAGAAAAAAATATTATAAAACTAAAGAAGAAATTACTATTGCAAGAGAGAAATATATAAGAAATTATTTAAGAACTCTTAATAACTGAAACTTTCTTCTCTCTATATATTTTCTTATGAATTTCATAACAACTGAATCCCATAGTTATAGGCCTTGAAATTACTATACAAGTTACTATGCAAGTCACTATGTAAGATTTAAAATAATAGTGGTGGGATCATTCACATAATTTTAGTGGTGGGACAGGGGACAACAGCCATCCCTCCAATCGATCTTCGTTTCATTACACTCCCCCTTGAATGACCACCCAAAAAGAATCTTCCTCGTTAAAACCTTGCCAAGGAAAAACTCAGTGGAAAGAAAAACCAATGGCGAAAGAAAAAGAGTACAGTCTTCTTATGTATCTACAAGTGCTTTAAGATTGCCTCATTAAAACCTTGCAAAGGAAAATCCAGTGAGACAAAACTTTAGCGAAGGAAAAAGAGTAAAATCAGCACAAGTCTTCAGGACATTTACTCCTATTGAAAAGTGCATGACAATATATCTTTGAGTTTTCGCATTCTAATGTTATGCACAATCTTCTCAGTGGGTAATGCCTTTGTAAATAAATCTGTCAGATTATCACTATATCGTATCTGCTTGACATCAATTTCACATTTCTCTTGAAGTTCATGAGTATAAAAAAATTTAGGTGAAATATATTTGGTTCTATCACTTTTGATATATCCTCCTCTGATTTGAGTGATACAAGCAGTATTATCTTCATATAAAATTGTTAGGCTATTATTGATCATGGGGAGTCCACACTTTTCCTGGATATGTTGAATTACTGATTTCAGCCAAATACACTCTCGACTTGCTTCATGAATAGCAATGATCTTTGAGTGATTTGAAGAAGTAGCAGATAGTGTCTACTTAACAGATCTCTATGATATGACAGTATCTTCATAAGTAAATAAATATCCAGTTTGAGATTTACCTCTGTGTGGGTCTAAAAGATAACATGCATCTGCATACCCAATCAATTGTGGACTTGATATACGTTGATAAAAATAATCTCATATCAACCGTACTATGAAGGTAGCGAGGAACATGTTTAATGTCATTTCAATGCCTACGAGTTGGTGCAGAACTATATCTTGTAAGCAGATTAACTGAGAATGTAATATCTGGTTGAGTGTAATTTACAAGATACATCAAAACTCCAATTGTACTGAGATATAGTACTTCAGGACCAAGAATTTCTTCATCGTCATCACATGGACAGAATGAATCATTTTTTACATCAAGTGTTCGAACAATCATTCGAGTACTCAGGGGATAAGTTTTGTTCATATAAAAATGTTTTAGGATTTTCTCAGTATACATGGACTGATGAATAAAAATTCCATTTGGCAAGTGTTCGAGCTGCAGGCCGAGACAAAGTTTTGTTTTGTCAAGATCTTTCATTTCAAATTCATTCTTTAAATATGTAGCGGTTCTTGAGATCTCTTCAGGAGTTCCCACAATATTTAAATCATAAACATAAACCGCAATAATGACAAATCCGGATTTTGATTTCTTAATAAAAACACATGGGCATATAGAATTATTCTCAAATCATTCTTTCAATAGATATTTGCTTACGCGATTATATCACATGCGTCTGGATTGCTTCATATAAAGATCTTTGTAATCTGATAGAGTACATATTTCTAGATATACTTGTAGATACTTCATGCATTTTATATCCTTCAGGGATTTTCATATATATGTCATGGTCTAAGGATCCATATAAATATGCAGTGACCACATCCATCAACCGCATTTCTAATCCTTTTGCAACAACCAGACTAATCAAAAATCTAAATGTGATTGCATCCATAACGGGAGAATATGTTTCTTTATAATCAATCCCGGGTTTCTGCAGGAAACCTTGTGCGACAAGCCGTGCTTTGTACCGTACAATTTCATTTTTCTCATTGCGTTTTCGTACAAACACCCACTTATATCCAACAGACATTACACCCTTTGGTATTTGGACAACAGGTCCAAATACTTTTCGTTTTGCTAGTGAATTTAATTTAGTTTCAATAAATGCTTCCATTTTGGCCAATCATTTCTACGTCGACATTCTTCGACGGTTTTTTACTCACTTTCTTCATTACTTCTGATAATGTCAATGGCCATTTTATATGAAAATATGTTATCGACAACAGTTTTATTTCTATCTAGAATTTCTCCAGTTTCATGAAATGTATTGAGATCTCATTATTTTCAGGTACTTGTTCCTCTTTACGAGAAAATATTTCATGAAACACCTTTTTAGGAGGTCCTTTTTCAGAAGATTTATACTCTTTAGGAGTTTTCTCTTTAGGAGGTTCTGGAATAGAAGATTTGAGCTTTTTAAGAGTACCAATTATATTTGTAGCCTGTATTGTAGGTATGTGTTTTTCAGGAACACCAAATTCATTTTGTATTTTTTTCCTTCTGGGAATTTTGTCTTTTGTATCAATAGGTCTTCCACGTTTCAGGCGTGTCTTAGACTCACCTATTGCTGTTTTGACAATTTGTCTTTCAGGGACTTCAATCATTGCTGGAGCATTAACAGCAGGAATATAAGATTTTACTACACCTTTAGTGTCAGTAAATATATCTGGTAATTGATTTGCAACATTTTGTAAATGAATAATCCTCTAAACTTCCAGTTTACATTCATTTGTAGGAGGATCAAATTGAGACGGGGTCTTATTATCCCAAGTAATATCTTGTCGTGCTTCAGACACTGACTTTTCTTTACCCATTAATGGAAAAGTGGATTCGTCAAAATGAAAATTCTCAAAATATGCTTTAAACATATCCCCTGTAAGGGGCTCAAGATATCTGAGAATAGATGGGGAATTAAAATCAACATATATCTCAAATCTACGTTGAGGACCCATTTTTGTACGCTGTGGAGGTGCAATTGGAACATATACAGTACATCCAAAAGTATGAAGATGAGAAATATTTGGTTGTTGACCGAATACAAGCTGTAATGGAGAATATTTATGATATGCAGATGGTCTAATGCGAATTAATGATGCTGCATGAAGTATAGCATATCCCCAAACAGAAATAGTAAGTCTTGATTTTATAAATAAAGGTCTAGCGATTAACTGAAGTCTTTTGATCAAAAATTCAAATAAACCGTTTTGAGTATGTGTATGAGCAACATGATATTCAACATCTATTCCTATTGACATGCAATAATCATCAAAAACTTGAGATGAAAATTCACTTGCATTATCCAATCAAATGGTCTTAATTGGATACTCAAGAAATTGTGCTCGTAGTTTGATTATCTAAGTAAGAAGTCTAGCAAATGCAACATTTCTAATGGAAAGCAGACAAACATGTGACCATCGACTAAATGCATCAATCAAAATCATAAAATATCTAAATGGTCCACTTGATGGATGAATAGGCTCACATATATCTCCGTGAATCCTTTGCAAAAAGGATGGAGATTCAATAATGACTTTTGAGGGAGATAGTCTGATAATCAACTTACCTTGAGAACATACAGAGCACGAAAATTCATTGGGTAGAAATATCTTTTGATTTTTTAAGGGATGCCCATGCGAATTTTCAATAATTCGTCTCATCATTACATATCTCGGATGTCCAAGGCGATCATGCCAAGTCATAAATATTTTGGGGTCAATGCACTTCTATTGCATTACCACATATGATTCAGTTATTCTCATTTTTGTATAATACAATCCAGAATATAGAGCAGACAGTTTTTTTAATACAAGCTTCTGACCCGATATTGTTTTAGTAATAAGAAGATACTCTTTACTGCCTTTATTGGTCGTTTCAATATGGTAATTATTACGACGTATATTTTTGAAACTCAATAAATTTCTTCTGAATTGTGAAGAGAATAGAGCATCATCAATACAAAATTTGGTGCCATTAGGCAACACAATATAAGCTCTTCCAGAACCCTCAATTATGATGAACCTGATATAGTATGGACATAGACTTTGTTTAGTGTTAGATTTTGAAAATATTTCTTTTCTTTGAGAATTGTGTGAGTTGTAGTACTGTCAGCCAGACATATATCTTTATCATTCAACTCAGAGATAAAAAGCTTATCAATGTTATCCATGATTCTACAAAAATATATAAAATTTTTATTACAGATAATAGAAAGAAAATACATTAATTGAGTGGAATACTTTCCTCTCCAATTAAGTGGTCAATTCTACCTTCAGGATGATTAAAGAAATTAGAGACACCAAAATGAGTAATATCTACATCTACTGAATCTAATAAATCATTTGATGGTTCTACTAAATTTGTTTAATGCATTTTATTCTTTCCTTTAATAGATGCTTGATATAAATCAGCTAAGTGCCTGACCGTACGACAGCTACGTGACCAATGTCCAGTCATTCCACATTTATGACACACCTCTTCACTTCTTTTTGAAGAATTATTTTGGAGATTTTTACTCATTTCTGAATTGTACCACTTCTAATGATACGGTATATTATTATTATCCATTTTACTGTGGTCACTTCTGGAATCAATATTTTTATAATCTCTTCTACTACGTCCACGCCATTGATTTCTTCTAAAGGATGCACCATTTACTTTTGGAAATGATACAAACCTATTACCATTCACTTCATGGAATGATATTGAGCCAGTAGGGCGTAACTGATGATTTTTTAATAAGAGTTCATTGTTCTGCTCAGCTACTAGAAAACATTATATAAGTTCAGAATATTTCTTGAACTTTATCTCTCGATACTGCTGCTGCAGGAGCACATTCGAGGCATGAAAAGTAGAATAAGTCTTCTCTAGCATATCATCATCAGTGATTTTCTCACCGCATAATTTTAATACTGAGCTTATTTTAAAAAATATGAAATTATATTCACTAAGACTTTTATAATCTTGTAATTTCAGGTGCAACCATTCATAAAGAGCTCTTGGGAGGATGACAGTTTTCTGGTGTTCATACATTTCCCTTAAACTGTTCCACAAAATATAATGATTTTTCATTGTAAGATATTCAGTTTTTAATTTTTCGTGAAGATAGTAGCGAAGGAAAATCATTACTTTAGCACGGTCCTGCAGGGACGTTTGATTTCTTTCTTTTATTATTTTAACCAGGTTCATCGCATCAAGATGGATTTCAGCATCAAGTATCCATGATAAATAATTTTTTCCAGATAAGTCAAGAGCAACAAATTTTAATTTTGTAAGATTTGTCATTTTTTACACATATAAATAATGAAATAAGTATGTGTATCTCAGAAATATATTTATAAATTCACACAGATTTTAAATAATAATCATCAATAAAATACATTAAAGACTGCAAATAATATATTGAAAAACTTACAGAGGAATAAGACTACTAGTTTCAGAATTGGTAGAACCGTCATACTGATAACCTGTTGTAAAACTAAAGAAGAAACTACTATTGCAAGAGAGAAATAGATAAGAAACTCTTCAAGAACTCTTAATAACTGAAACTTTCTTCTCTCTCTATATTTTCTTATAAATTTTATAATAACTGAAGTCCCTATTTATAGGCCTTAAAATTATTATATAAGTTACTATGCAAGTCACTATGCAAGATTTAAAATAATAGTGGTGGGTCATTCGCATAATTTTAATGGTGGGACAGGGGGCGGCAGCCGTCCCTCTAATCGATCTTCGTTTCATTACAAAAAGAAATTCTATAATAATAATAAAATAACAAAAAAAAGAAATTATGTACTAATAATAATAATAATAAAGATTACAAATCATTTTTCTAATATAATAATAATAATAATAATTATAATCGTAAAAGATTATACAAAATCATTTTTTGATATAATTTTATGTGATTTAATAGTTTTATTTTATAATAAAAACAGTTTATAATTTAATAAATTTTATAAAATTAAATTAATTTATAAAATTAATTTTATATAATATCTTTATAATTAAAATTTCATTTGGATTAAAGAGTAAATCGAACTCATTTTAATTTTATTATTATATTTTTTTTAATTTTTTATACAAAACATAAATCTTAATATATTTTTTTAAAATTTTAATATATTTTTTTAGATATTAATTTAATTTTTAAAATTTTAAAATAATAATAATATTAAAAAATAAATTAAATTTATCTTATCTATCCAGCGTATAAAAAAGCTCCATAGAAGCAGACCAGGCGACCACCTGCAGAAAGCTCGAAAGGCTGCATGCAGTCTGCATCAAAATTATCAATGACGCCTCATCTTCCAACACTAAATCCTCTCTTTCTCCTCTTTCTAGAAAATACTTTGAAGCTTTAGCTTTCTTTCTTCATATCCTCAGTCGCTTAATACATTTATAATTCTGAAATGTTCAAGTCTTTCAGCTTCTTTTAGCAGATCTGAAGCTTATTCGTTTACTGGAACTCTCACACTGCTACCGACTCGTATCTCATGACAACCTGATTTCTCTTTCCTTTTTGTAGGTTCGCAACTCTCTACTCTTCCTTTCTTCTTCTATGTTACTTTCTAGAGGTTTTCATTTCATTTCGAGGTTTTGAATTCTATGCTCGCTTCATCAACAAAATTCCATGTTTAACACACTCATAGCATATAGATACTGTTTATATGAATGTGTGGTATAGTGTTAGTGCTCCTAATATTTTCAATTCTAAATTAGCCTAATCTGCTAAGCTAGCCGTTAAATTAAATTGGACGGTCATGATTCAGCAGATCATATCGGGTTGGCTACGTCAAACTGGGACCATTGTGGTTACATCTCGAGAAACTCTAGTAGCCGACGGTACGCGGGGCCCTGTGTATGCAAATGCGTTGAAACTCTTTCATCTCGCTTTACTGCTGCCAACACATGTAGTACGTCTTTGAGGCCAAGTTTTGAACGCAGACATTTTTAACCGTTAGGAGTCTTTTTTCCTTCAAAATTTTGAAAGCTTACATTTTGGTCCGAACATATATTCCTACGAATCAGCAGAGCTCCCCAAAATTAGAGTGATTGAAACTTATGGGTTTCTGAACTTCACTCTCTAGTAATTACTAATGATGATTAGCTCCTTTGATGGTTGAGGAGTCTCTTTCGGATTTGCAAAAGGGTTGCCTTCTGTGAGGTTGATGGACTTCTTTTCATTATCCCCATTTCATTTTTCAGTAACTTTTTTAATAAATTCAAGCACTCATAGTCCCTGTCCACAGTATTTTCTGTCATACCAAAAAAAAAAAAAAATTCCAGCTATTATTTCTGATGGGTTTGCCCATATAAACTGGACTTCGATTTTCTGGGTATGTACGTTCTACTTTCGGTCTATTTTCCCGTCTTTGGAACATGAAATGTAAGTTTCTGAGAATGGATTTCGTTTCAATTTGTCTATACTTGGAGTACTTCGAAGCTAACTGAAGCTTCTATATTAGTCTGTAAATTCTCCGATAAGCTCATGGAGTCATGGATTATGTGGGTTTGACTTTTTTGTTTCTACTCTCACAGGTGAGATGCTCAGTGCTTTCATTCAGTTAGTACAAGCAATTGGTAGGCAACAGTTTGACTTCCATTGGGCTCCTTTGTCTCCCTCAATTTGCTTTATTCAGTTGGGGGAGCTGGGTCTGTAGGGACATCACTTTGAGGTAGCACTGGTATCCAGGTGAGCAGTTGTCTGATGTTACTCTACTACGTAACAGCTTTAAATGATTGGTGGTGATGGTTTAACCGATCACAGTGTGCTGTTAAGAAAATGAACAAGTGTACTTGTACGGCCAACTCGACTGGTGGGCATCCTCGTTTCTCATGTATTATTGCATTTAAAGTTTTAGTTGTGTATGATTATCTCACTGGGTGCAGCTATCCCAGCTGTAACTGATCATTCATTATGGGGAGTGACTGTAACAAAAGTTGGGGGGTGAGGTATCCTAGTTCAAAGAAGTCTCTATACTACTGGTAGATGGCTGTGTTAAGTACACTTTAGATTGAATTGAATTGGTAGCTTCAGATGTTTGTTGGCCAAGCATGAATTTTTCTGTTCCTGCTAAAATACTCAGTTAGATGTTTCCCCTATTTCTCTGTTTTTTACTTCAAGGTTTAGCCCTCCTTCCTGCTTCCATCCCTTATTTTATTTTAGTATAAATGATGTGAAGCTGAAAGTTGAACCACAGTCGGTTGTTTTCAACTCTGTTCTGATGTCTGTCTTATTTTGTTTTCATTTACTAGTTCTCCTTCCCACTGCATGGATACATATATTATTGATGGAATTGAAATGTCATCTGTTATTGGCTTTATGCCGTTTGGAGGGTTTTGAAATCACTTAAATTAAAGAGTAAAGCGTGTGTCCTGACTCAAGGTTGATTTAAAACATTGCTTATCCATTATGTTTTGTTTTATAATTGCTGCAAGAGCATAACTCTTACTCTGTTTCTTTTTTCTTTTCTTTTTTGTATATAGCTTTTTTTTTTTTTTAATTTTTTATTTTATTTATCTGTTTTAGTTCACAATTGGCAGACCTGACTGGTAAGTTTAGAATGACTTGGGAACACACCATATGGTTAATTTGCTTTTACATGATGAAAGATTTCTGCTGTCAGTCCTAAGATGTTGATCTAGATATTCTCTCTTTGTTCATCTGTAAAACTAGGAAGTACAAAGTTGTAATGATTTCCATCATTATATTTAATGGCCATATTTTCTTCCTTTTAGTGTGAGGGTGGGAATATATGAAGCTTCGCACAGCAGTTGCCATTGCTTATCTCAGCAGCTTGATTTGGATTCAACAGATTCATTGTGGTTAGTATCAGCAATTATATAATCACTCCAATTTATCTCTCATTATTGCAAGGATAACAATTGGAAATAAGACGAAAATGTTTCTCAGTAAGCTTGTGAAACTTAAAATGGCCCAAATCCTGTGAATTGAAATCTGTAATTATAATATTAACATGGAATGGAAAGGTCAACCAAAGAATACACTGGTTTCCCACTGTGTTCAACTATTTGTGGCAAATAGTGTTGCTATTAATTCAGTATATTAATTCAGTATAGTGTTCCCTAGCATTGCGTCTTAGTAATATGTGACATCTACATATAAAAGCGATGATGATTTTGTCTGAAGTTGAATATTTGGCTGCAGATGAACTTTCTGATACTTCTGGCATAAACAAATGGACATGTAAATGTTCTTATACCTATCAAGGAAATCATAGTTCTGATGTTAAATCCAACTGTTCCGCATCCTGTAATTGCATTCCAGGTATGCTGCTACTTTTATGGTATAAAGCATCTAGAAGCTTTGACTGGCATGTTAAACAGCTGCTGCTGCTGATAATGTTTTGCAGAACACACACACACTCTCTCTCTCTCTCTCTCACACACACACACACACACACTCATTGCCTCTTGGTTAATTTATAAATAGAATTTTCCTGTATATGTGTTCTTAGAAACTTCTACCAGCAGCAGCACACTTACCTGGAAAGAAGGTGAAAAATGAAAATTACATTTGCATAATAGTTCATTCTGGACAAAAGTTCAATACTTGTAATTAATAATTAAGTTATATTTTTCCTTCTCTTTTTAGTTGATTGAACCTTTTATGAATTATGAGTTGAAATAAGCAGTACACTTTGGCAGTTGATGGTTAACATAAAGAAGTGTATAACTTCTTACTTTTTTCTTGAAAATGTTAAACCAAATGAAAGAATCTCATAATATCTCCCTTCTGCCCAGATGAAGTATGCTGGAGCCATTGCCACTATAGTCGGTTTTTCAATGTGATATATGTAGAGTATTTAATGGAAGGTGACTTTGTATGGCTAATTTGTGTATGTGAGTTTTTCTCATATACTTTGCAATCAAAACTCTTAGTAGAGATCTGCATATCTCAAAAGCATGTTTCAGTGAAGTAAAATACAAAGACGGTTGGGGTTTGTGAGGTTGATGGGCCTTGTGTGATTGTGGTGTGGAAGAACATCAAGAGGGGATGGGGGATTTATATTTTTTTAATTATATTTTGGTATGATGTGTGGTGCAAGGACTTGCCCTTGAAGATTATATGCCCATAGTTATTTTGTTCATCCCATTGTAAGGAGGTATCAGTTGCAGACCATTTGCAAAGTTTGGATAACATGTTGATGAGGACATCTCCTAATATTGTCATTTTGGTCATTTTACTTACGTGTTATTTATTTTGGTTCTTATGTTTATATTGGTTATTTGGGCTTGTTTTGATGGCCATGGGCTTTAGCCCACAGACTCTCTAGGGTTTATTTAAAGTTTGTATGTTTTTGCTATTTAAAGGCTGGTAAGAGACACTGTGGGGTAGACAATGATCAATATTCAAATGATTATTGCAGCCGACTTTTCCCAATCCCCACTTCTCTGGTTTCTTCTTCTCTAACTCTTTCTTGCTTCTTCTTTTCTCTTGCTATTATTCTATTTCTCTCTTGGGTTTCACGTTCACCCTACATCACATGTCCAGTGGAATAACCTAAAAAAACATGTGTAATCCCGTCCTTGCACATTTCTAGTTTATCAAATCTGTTAAGCAAGAGCCTTTGCTTTCCATTCCAACAATTGTTTTACTATCTGATTTATAATCATTTTTTGTTTATGCATTTAATGCTAATGTTTTATTTAGAACGTTTATCATAGGGCAGTTGTGATTACTTTGATATGCAACACTAACTGCATACATTACCCTCCAATGTAGATGCTGAAGGAAATGGAAGCACATGGACGTGTACATGTACTGCCAAAGAGTTCCCTAAGTTAGCTTCTGAAAATGTTGATACCAACTGTTTTACAGCCTGCCAATGCACTTATGGTATGTCACATTTTGTTTCCATGTTTTTTTTTTTTTTTAAATCCTCCTCATCAAGATTCCCTTTCTGAATAACTTGATTGCTTATTATCACTCAATGGTGATTATGTCATTGTATAAATTTGCTCCATCATGCTCAAAGTCAGAGGATGGCTGACCATCTGCTTTGTTGCCAATAATGTTCGATTGTTTTTTATAAGTGTGCTCAAATTTAGATGCATTCCTGTTTATTTGTGTTCATGTTTTTATTAATTATCAAAAATAAAAAGTGTTCATGTGGATTGAGGTATTTCATGAAATTGATGCCTGAATAAATTGATGCCTGAATCATCCTGTTTTTTATTAAACCTATTTTATAGATAAAGCTATTTTCTTGTTTAGATCAAGGTGCTCAAAAGCTTCTTGGGTGTCTGATTTCTTCTTAACAGGATCTCTCAACATGGCGCAAGTCTCAAAAAAGCACATTTCGAGCAAAGTTGTTGTTATTATTCTGTTACTGTGTGTTATTCTCACAACTTTTGCATTTCTTGCCTCTGCCTTGTGCTATATCTATCGAAGGGACAAGTACCCTATTCAAGCACCAATGGTCTCATCTGATAAAGAAACAAATTGTAATAGTGCTACCAACTTATTAAGTCTTAGGACTTCTTCAGCACTGGAAAGTGAAACTACTATAGATTTCTTCACAAGTACTTTCACAGGCAAGTCATCTTTTACAATGCTTTGATTGAAAAAATAAAAAAAAAAAATCCACATTTTCTTTCATGTTTATTTCTATCATCAGATTATGACATGAACCTGGTTTTAGTTCTGGCTTTTACCATGTTCTAATGTGCTTAATTTTGCTCGACCTGGATTTGATAATCAAACCATTGTAATCTTCAATTTTTTTTTTTTTTTTTTTCTCATAGGATGCTTTCAGAATTCATTATTTAGAAACAGAAGAGGGAATATACATGGAACCATCATTCAATTTTCATATTCTCAGTTGGAAAGTGCAACCAAGAATTTCTCAAACTCTAATCTTATTGGAGTTGGAGGAAGCAGCTATGTCTATCATGGTCAGCTCAGATATGGCAGAACTGTGGCAATTAAGCGACTAAAAACTCGGGGGGAACCAGATGCAGAATCTCTATTTTTAACAGAGGTAATTAAAAATTTCATATATAAACCTATTTCTTGGTTCAAACTATCTCATATATGGGTTTCTTAAATAAGAGTGATTTTATTTTCCTCTAAGGTTTGTGGATAACACCGCCGAAAAGAAAAAAAGAAGAGATTTGTGTGTAATTTACACTCTTTTTGCTCAGATTGAACTACTATCCAGACTTCACCATTGTCATGTGGTGCCTTTGCTTGGCTACTGTTCAGAATCCTGTGGAAAAAATATTGAGAGGCTGCTGGTATTTGAGTACATGCCTAATGGTAATTTGAGAGAATGTTTGGATGGGGACTTGGGGAGAGACATAGATTGGGCTACTCGAGTTGCAATTGCAATTGGAGCTGCAAGAGGCTTGGAATATCTTCATGAAGCAGCCGCTCCAAGGGTTCTGCATAGTGATGTCAAATCAACAAACATTCTCCTGGATGATACTTGGAGAGCAAAAGTAAGAATCTTAATTCTATTAAACATATGTTACAATCATAAAAAATCGCAAGAGGGAGGGGGAAAGACCATAGCCCAGGTTGAAAAATGGATTTTCTCTGGGGTGGACTTGCTTTCAGGGGTTTTGAAAAGAGAAAGCAAACTCCTGATTCATGGTGAATCTGGTGTATAATAGTGGAATTGGAGTTTATCTCTTCCTAAACTGTAGTTATACTATTAATATTTTCATCTTCTGAGAAATTGGTTGTTTAATTAGTCAACCAATTGCCTTGGGCACCTAAAGCTCTTTATTCTAGTGAAACATTGTGGAAAATATTTCTAAAATAGGTGATGTTATAATTAACTAGCACCTGCAGTTCATGTGTCCTGATAAAATATTTTGGGAAATATTTGGGAAATAGCTGCTTTTAGAATCTCCTGTTTAGCTAATGGACATACATAATGTACTTTTTTTTTTCTTATTTACTTTCATACGTATTTACAGATAACTGATCTTGGAATGGCTAAATGCTTAAGAACTGATGGTCTCCCCAGCTGTTCCAATTCTCAAGAAAAAATGCAAGGGACTTTTGGCTATTTTGCACCGGAGTATCTTATTGTAGGAAAAGCCTCACTCAAATCAGACGTTTTCAGTTTTGGGGTAGTTCTTCTTGAGCTTATTAGTGGTCGGAAGCCCATATATAAATTGACTAACAAAGGAGAAGAAAGCCTTGTCATTTGGGTATGGTAAATTCACGTTATGTTATTGCATGAAAGCCATTTTTCAAGTGCAATTTTTGTCTTGTCTGCTATTTGAAGGGTTTTTTTTTTTTCACTTTTAAGGATGGAATAATAAAAATATTCAATTAAATTATTGGATGCTTCTATTGGGAAATTGTGGTGTGCTAGGCACATGGACATGGTATTCATCTCCACCATTGTTTGAAACACATTTGTGCGTGCATTAAAGATTCTACCTTTATTCACTATGGAAACTGTAAGCATCCTGATGATGTTCAGTAATTTGTTGAGAGCACAAGAATGCTATTTTGGACCTTACGTGATCATACAGATGCTCCTATATGCTGATCTTTGCATCAGCATTTTTTTAATCTTTCTAATTATTTGTTTATCTTTAGCTTGCTAACTAAATTTTCATATTTGCATTTGACAAGAATCGGTTATCTCAATCACCTTTTTTGGATCCTTCCATATATGCATTATATTTATTGATAGATTTGATCATATGCAGGTTTAATGTTGACGAGCATGTATATCATTTGTGTGTGTAGGCTACCCCTCGTTTACAGGATAGTAGGCGAGTAATTATGGAGTTGGCTGATCCATGTTTGAATGGGAATTTCCCAGAAGAAGAGATGCAGATAATGGCCTACCTAGCAAAGGAGTGCTTACTATTGGATCCTGATGATCGGCCAACCATGAGTGAGGTTGTTCAAATTCTCTCAACTATGGCACCCGAGAAATCTAGGAGGAGAAACATTCCTGTAAATTTTTACCAGGTATCACATTTTTGCCACTATACACTAGGTACTTCTCACTTGGCCATAGCATGTCTTTCTTTTCTACTTAATCTTAGATCCCCTTTCGCTACTTTTTCTATAAGTAGATAACTTTATTAAAATTTAAGAGGCATACGAACTATATGTTACAAACACAAGGGTATAAATGTCAATAAAGCTTGCAAAACCAAAAAGTTGGAAAAACTTAAGGAAGCTGCCCTCGAATGACATAGAGATCTAAAGAGGAAGTCCTTTAGCTTATACGTGTTCTTCTCGCAATTCTAAAAGCTACAAGCATTCCTGTCCCTTCATATACACCACAATAGGGAAATATCGGGATTGTTTTCCACAAGGTTACACCGAGTAGGCTGTCAAACTAACATTTCCAACAAATAAAAGTTCCAACACCCATCGAGGAATGACCAACTTAACTCAAAAAGTTTAAAAACAGCTTGGCAAAGAGCACTAGATACTCAGCAATGTAACAAGAAGTGATTCACTGTTTCCAATACCTTTTATACATGCAACACCGGCTGATTACTGTAATATGTTCGTTAAATCATCCAGCAAGGTTTTCCTTGAATCTTCCTCCAAGCAAAGACTGCTGCTCATCTTCCATGGAAAATTAGACTGATTCCTTGGAAGGCAATGCTTGGTAAAACAATTTCATTTCAACACCTGTTGATAGAGCCCAAACATTTTGTATTCTTTCCCCAATCTAACTCAAACTGAGTACATCGAGCAAAGAACGAAGATAAGAGGTCTATCTAAGAGGAGTGCTTTGATCTAATAAGTCCAACTTAGTTGTCTGGAGCATTCGAGTCCTGCAAATTTCCAGTCTTGAAGCATCTTTCACTTCATTACTTGCTCCACACCATACATTGTGCCATTACTTTATCTTGGAGCCATACCCACCGTACATCCGACATGTCTAGAGAATCCCCTAATCCCGGCAGATATTTTTCCACAATCAACTGCAGAGGCCCCATTACACTCATAAGAACACCGATTCTACCCACAAACTACTATATTTCATGCATAGCCAAAGTTTTTAGTTCAACAAAGGCATATGAAAGCTAAGCAACTATCATGGAATGTAAGGAGTTTGAATGAGGATAATAAATGCCTCAAGCTATGTGTTGATGTAAAAATGAGTGGTTGGCATATTCTTGTGAAAACCTTTATAATTAGGTTGTAACTAGTGGTGAAGTGGGTCAACATGATAAGGTTCAAAACGGCTTGAGCAAGACTCATATAGAGACTTTGCTTGACAGTTGCTCGACTTAGCGCTCGAGCGAGGTTCAGGCAAATACTCTCACTCAAAAGTCGCTCGACTTGCCAGACAGATAGTTTTGCTCAATAGTCGCTCGACTTGATGGTCAAGTGGGATATTGAGTGAGGGTTGAGCGTGCGTTCTAGGTCAACTTCACTCGAGCGCCATGTCGAGTGACTGTTGAGTGAAGTTCTCTGCCTGCATCTTGCTCGAGTGTCGAGTCGAGCGACTGTTGAGCGAAATTCTCTGTTTGCGTCGAGTTCGAGCACCAAGTCGAGTGATTGTTGAGCGAGAGTCTTTGCCTGAACCTTGTTCGAGCACTAAGTCGAGCGATTGTCAAGCGAAATCTCTGCATGAGTCTTACTCAAGCGATTTTAAACATTATCATCTTGACCCACTTCACCACTAGTTACAACCCAATTACAAAGGTTTTCTCAAGAATATGCCAACCACTCATTTTTACATCAACAATCTCCCCCTTTGACATTTCTGTGACAAAATCTCTAACCTATATATTGGACATAATCCTACCACACTGACACATGATTTCCACATATCGGCAAAGTCTTGAGCAAATGAAGTATTTTTGCACACTTAGCGAACAGGTAAGCGTACCATATGCACGAAAAACAGGTATTCAATGTCTGTCATACATCAAGAGAAACGACTTAAGAATAGGCATGCCAATTTTGCACAATGTTTCAACAATAAAATTCAACAAGGGTAAACTAACAAACGTTTATCCAAAAATAAACTAAAACTGCAGAAATTTACACAAGACTAAAAACAAGTGCTGACAAATGGTGCTCCCCCTCAAATTAGCAACTCCCCCTATTGCCTAAACTACTCCCTTTTTTTGCCCCTTTTTTTGTCACAAATGGTCAAGGGGCTCAATCGTCATCCTCAGCATCCTCGGCATCCTCATTTTCCTCATCTAATTGGCATTGAATGCTCTGAACCTGAGTTTCAATGTTACGAACCTGAATTTTAGTACTGGAGCCCATTTGTTGAATACTAGCGACATACGTATCAAGGCGAGTAACCTAAGTATCAAGGCTGTTAAGGCGGGCATCAATGCGGGTGTCCACTCTTCTGAATGCTAATTAGAAACTCAAGTAGTGTTTGCATGGTTGGCTTGTTAGCCAGCGGTGCCGTAGTGGAACTGGAAGAAGTCGAGCTAGACTTAGGATCATGGGGTGCAGGAGGTACAGGGGGAGCCGGATCATTAATAGGGAGATGGGCTTGACTCAACTACATGGTCTTCCGACCAATGGGTGTCTTAAGACACATTCTAGGCTTCTGGGGTGGAATGGGGACTTGGAGACTGAGTGAGACATGGCAATACGAGTGATAAGACTCGCAAAGGGAAGGCCAACCTGAAAGTTGGTTGACTGATGGGCCTGAATCATGACCTGACAGAGATAGCTGCCCAAGTCAATAGATACATCATTCAGCAAGGCATAGAGAAGTAGGGCATAATCAACACCAATATCAGTGTGGTTACTCGTAGGATAGATGTTGGTCACAACAATCTGACTCATAATAAGGTATGCATGAGGGAAATCTTTAGTCGCCAGATTTCTATAACCCCATCCCAATCTGTGAGACTTTTAGTTAGAAAGCAAGTAATGTTAGACTTGCTAGGGGGCGGGATTTGAAGATATGGATAAACTTGATTATGCACACGAGGAGCCCGAGCAAATCCGCTAGCATGTCTGGAGTTGCCTGAATGATGATGTTCTGGATACCAGCTTGAAATGAGACATCTTCCGAAATGTCATGAATGTTTGAGTAGAACTCCCTAACTAACACCTCAGAGGGAGTTGGATAACCAGTAGTTAAGGCAAGCCATTGGCGGGACTAAAAAATTTGAGGTACAAAAGGGTATTTTTCACGAAACTTCTCCACAAGAGGGGCGCGACGAGGAAAATTATCGGAATAGAGCTCCTTAGCCCATGCACTATGAATGAGATACAAAACATAGACCTTTGAGAGGTATAAGTAACCAATGCACCAAAAAAAGGTGTCAAGCAGCAACAAAAATGGCCATTGAGGCATTTCATCAATCATGTGGAGTGAATGTTGTGCAAAACATAGAATTTAAGACACCATTGGTGTTCCAAAGCCTTCCTAAGTTCAACAGCAACACAAGGAAACCAAAAGTTCCAAAGGAGACCAAGGAGAGTTGCCGAAATCCTAGACATGCCAAAATTTACCCAATCAAAACCCAAACTTAGACCGACCACTCAATGAATGAAATATGCAATGAATGTAGCATGTAGAGTTTGGAGAGTGAGTTACTTACTGGGTTTGTTGATCAATGAAGTGAGAGAGGTGGCCGCGAAAAAAGTTGAGAAGAATGAGAAAAATAGAGAGAAAACCGAATGAGATGAAAATATGGAGGAAAAATGCAAGTGAAACTGCTCGAGTAGCAGAAGCCTTATAAAGGTGTACTTACTCGAGTGAGTTTTAAACCCTTGAGCGGGTATCAAGTACCGTGGCTCATCTTCTTCTTTCTTTTGAGATATATGAATTTTTACAAAGGAAGTATAATACACAGGGCATCAAGCCCAAGGTCAATTCTGGACATAAGTAGGACTCCCTTACACTTTTGATACCCTCCCAAAAATCTCACATATGGTAAAATGTCAAGAGATCGAGCTCGGTGTGTAGTGTGTGGTAAAATGACACATGTTTCACATCTTTGCAACACAAGCATATGATACAATTTTCAAACGACACAAGTTTGAATACAAAACATTTAGCACTAATGTCAGGTATCACATCCTTCATGAGACAACAAGTTCACAAATAAACCGCAACTGCCATAATTATGGTAAGTTTGGTCACATCCGGCCAAATTGCTATGAGCCCTAGGAAAACTTCAGTGAGAAATGAAAAGAGACATCCAAGAAGAGGTCATGAATTTGTGGAATCAAGTTATGGGTCTCACTAGACAAAATGATCGTCTAAATGTCAAGATAGATCAACTGACCACTGTCCAGAAGGCTAGGCAAGTCATCTCTCTAAAAATCAGAAAGGTGTGGGTCAAGAAGAAGGAAAGAGACATGTCATGTTGCTCACATTACTCTAAAGATTAGGGACACATCCCTGTGGTACCTTGATAGTGGGTGTTTGAGACATATTTCTAGCAATTGAACCCTATTAAAAACTGTTGAAGAGTACAAATGCGGAACAGTAACATTTGGAGATGGTGGAAAAGCTGACATAATTGGAGAATGTGAAATTGAAATTTCTAGATTGCCGTCTTGAGGGAAGTCCTGTTCGTTAATGGATTAAAAGCAAATTTCCTTAGCATAAGCCAAATGTGTGATCATGGTGTTGTAGTCCATTTTTCAAAAGAAATGTGCATTGTTTTTTATAACAAAGGAAATTGTCTGATGCAAGGAATCAAGACCTTTGATGATTGTTATGGCATCGCTCCTAGCTCACATTACAGTTGCAATAGTGCTAAGAGTGAGGCTACTATTCTCTGGCCTCAAAGACTTGGTCATGTGAATCACGTAAATTTGTCAAAAATTGTAAAGAAAAAGATCGTGCTAGGACTGCCCAAGCCAGGTAAAGTATTTCTTTCCCCCTAGACTCTTAACACTATTGCAACTGTACTGTGAGCTAGGGGCGATGTCATAACAATTATTAGAAGTCCTGATTCCTTCTATCAGACAATTTCCACTGTTATCAGAAACAACACACCTTTCTTTTGAAAAACGGACTACGACACCGTTATCACACATTTGGCTTATGCTAAGGAAATTTGATTTTAATCATTCAATGAATAGGACTTCCTTCAAGACGACAATTCCGAAATTTCAATTTCAAATTTCTCAATTATGTCAGCTTTTCTACCATCTCCAAATGTTACTGTTCCGCATTTATACTCTTCAACATTTCTAAATAGGGTTCTATCACTAGACATATGTCGCAAACACCCACTATTAAGGTACCATAGGGAGGTGTTCCTAGTCTTTAGAGCAATGTGTCTCTTTTCTTCTTCTTGACCCACACCTTTCTAGTTTTTTGGAGAGATGACTTGCCTAGCCTTCTGGGTAGTGGTCATTTGGTCTATCTTGATATTTAGACGATCATTTTATCTTGACATTTAAACCTCAGATTATTTTGTCTAGTGAGAGCTATGACTTGATTCCACAAATGCATATGTCCTCTTCTTGGATGTCTCTTTCATTCTTACTGAAAGTTTTCTAGGCTCATACAATTTGGCCAAATGTGACCAAACTTACCACAATTATGGCAGATGTGGTTTTATTTGTTAACTTGGTGTCCCATGAAGGATGTGATACTTGACATTAGTGCTAAAACTTGTGTCGTTTGAAAATTGTATCATATGCTTGTGTTGAAAAGGTGTGAAACATGTGTTTCATTTGTAATATGTGACTTGCAACACACACTACACACCTAGCTCGGTTTCTTGACATTTTACCATGTGAGATTTTGGAGAGGCAATCAAAAGTGTAAGGGAGCCCTAGACAAAATGAGGGTTTTCTATGTCTTTGACGTTAAAGGTTTGATTTGTAAAAAGTCTTAATGCAACATTCGTAACCCTTTATTCCGGAGAAAGCAGGGGCTATTGAAATAAGTGACTTTTGACCAATAAGCCTTTGTAGGTGGTAACTACTAGATCTTACCAAGTTCCTTTCCAACTGGCTGAAAATGCTAGAAAAGATCATCTCTAAATTCCAAAACACTTTTATCAAGGGCATACAAATGTTAGATTCCATTTTTATTGCTAATAAATGCTCACATTAATTAAGAAGTTTTGTTGCACATGCTACAGAGATATTGGTGCATTTCTCGATCTTGATGAATAGCACTCTTACGAGTTTCTTCAATAGCTCTCATAGTATGAGACATTGTGACCCGTTATCCTTCTGTCATTATGATGGAGGTGCCAAGTAGGATGATCTTGGCCTTGACATCTTTCTATATGCATTGTTTGCTCCCTGTTTTGAAGCTATATCGGTGTTGAAGGTTAATCTAGTGAAATGTGAATTGCTTTCTCTTGGCAATGTCATGGGTGTAGATAGCTTGACGGGCATTCTTGGTTGTAGGTCAGATATTTAGAATTAGACATTTACCATAGAATCTCACCTACTTTTTTGATATATGGAAATTGGCTAGAATTTCACATAATTTAAATAACCCACTTATTACAAATTCCCATGTCCAAACACAACAGGTAATTTTGAAGCTTCTATAAAGCATTAACTAACTATTTTTACTGACCTACCTATTAAAAAAAGAAGCTATTTTTACTGACCTGTGTTTTGCCCTCTTCCTCCTATGTTTCCAACAAGTAAGATTGATATAGCTTGGATCCAAGTAGTTTTTTTTTTCCCACTTTCTTTTTTCTAAGCAAGCTTGATATATATATATATATATATATATAATAGAAAAGAAATATTACAAAAGAGGGGGATCTTTCCCACTGTCCAAAAAGATAAAGCTAGAAAATGGGTGAGTGGGTATGCTACCTAATACAAGGTTTCTAGCCGCCCATTGTGCATTCGAGTGTGCACACCAATTTGCAGATCGATGAATTTTCGCAATTCTCCAGCCAAGGTGGGAGGAAAGGTGGTGGTTTAAATCTTCGACTATAGGGGAGATTTGCCAGGGGGATTCCCTGCTATTGAGAGATTCTATTAAGATCTGGGAATCACCTTCGAAATAAGCTTGTCTCTCTTTTCGTTGATTCACCATTTTCACCGTTAGAGAAGCCGCCTGGGCTTCAGCTATTAGTGGGGAGGTTGTACTGAGTTTTTCCGTTTGAATCCCCAATATGTTGCCCAAATGATTTCTACATATTGTGGCAGCTACTGAGAAATTAGATCTGATAGCAGCATCGAATGAGTAGCACAAGGAGTTAGGCGGTGGAGGTTTCCAATGTTCCAGATGAGGACGTTTATAATCCCAAGCTTCAATATAGCAGTTGTATATTTTCAACAATTGTTTCTTAGCTTCCTCTAGAGAAAATCAGAATTGGTTGTGGATTATATCATGTGTATTATATCATTTCTTGTTTTCCAAATGAAGTCGATGATAATAACCGCACACAATTGAAATCTGTGTGATTCACTACTAGATTGTCCCCTCTGCAATCAAGGTACGGAATCAGCAATTCATCTTTTCATCCTTTGTTTGGTAACTCAAATCCTTTGGCTTCAAATGTTTACAATGAGTAGACTGACATAGCTTTGGAATCAAATAGTGTTTCCCCTTTAAGTAGACAGGCTTTTGAAAGGAAATATGATGGCTAGATATTGAGTCAACTTCAATGTTCATGCTCTAAATTGTGTTGGATCAAGTAAAAGATCTTATTTTTGTAGATGCTTTGTATGTGACAGTCTAGCCTTCTCTTCTACTAGCCATGAGGACATGTAAAAGAAATCAGGTTTAATTACTTCTATCATAACCAACAATATATATAGTATTATGAAAGTTTTTCAAATTACCATGTGTTAAACTTGAGCTCCATTTTCCCCCAGAAACCAACACATGCTCAACTGATCTTTCAATTTTCATGTGCATGTAGAGGTCACCCCCACAAGGGATAAGAAGTGGTTCACACATTCAGAGACCGAACAACCAAGTGGAGAAGAAGCCAGTCCCATCCAGTAAACAGTCAGCCCAGTGTTCACCACAATTGTCAGGTCCTATTGATGTTGAGGAAGCAAGGCCAGCCCCATCAACTAAAGAGTCAACTTTGTGTTACCTGCCAGTCGACATAGTAGATGTCGACGGTATTCTATGTAGTGGAAACAGCAGTAAGGAAGCAGGTTCCATTTCAGCCAGCTATATCGAGAGCCTGATCCTCTCGAGTTCCAGTAGTAGGAGTTGTCGTGGCTTGGACGATGAGATGGTCGACTTAACTGAACCATGGTTTGAATCATTCTGTATATCCAATATCAAGACCGCTTGACGAAAACAAACCGACTTGTGCAGGAGATTTTTGGGAAAAGAGGAAGAAAACTCCATGGTTATTTGATGATACGAGCCCGTTGAAATACATTATTGGTTCGTTGAATACATTATTGGTTGTAGATTGCTCGATAATATCAAAGAGGAAGCAAACAAATCTTTTCTGTCTTTTTTTTTTTCCCTTTGCTGTTTGTGTTCTTTCCTTTGAAGAGGAGCACGTCACAGGCTTTTTCTTATTAGAAAATCATACAAGTTTATTTGTTGTAGTTAATGTTTGCTCGTGCATATAAAAAAAGAGGAACCATAGAAAATCCAGAGTATGGGGTCAGTTCGTGACAGATTTGAGATATTTACAGTTCTTACAACTAAATGGTGTGATTTATTTTGATGCAAGTTCTCTGATTTAAAAAAAGAGAAATGATAGTGTTATTTTGATTTTTACTTTTAATTTTATGGGTTTAAATTTAATAAAAAAATATTATTATATTTAAAATTATCTATAAATTGTAAGTTGTTAGCCTGTCGCCACTCTTAAAAAATAAGCTTGTCACAACTCTCTCAGACCCTCAGTCCTGCATCCATTCACGACAGATTGTAACTTCCAATCAGTTGATCATGAAGTTTGAGGGGTGATGTTAAAGTCTCAATCTTGGGTTTCTTCAGTTTGCGAATAAAAGAAAAAGTTAAAATCTTATACCTGAATGAATTATTGTTCTGAAGATCAAAGGAGTTCTCTAATGAAATTTGAGAAAAACCTAGTGCTACATTCTTTGTCCTTGTTCCAAAAAGGGTAAGGTTTGTGGAGGTGAATGATTTCCATCCTACAAGTCTGGTGAGTGAGGGTGTATGAGATCATTTTGAAGATTATAGCTAATCATTTGAGTGTAGTTGTGGGGAAGATCACCGCGAAGTCATAAAATGGTTTTGTTAAGGGAGGATAAATTCTTGATTCCGTCTTCATTACTAATAAACGTTTGGAAAGTAGATTTAAAGTCGGTGCCTTAAATTGGAAAGCTTTTGATCAAATAAACTGGTTTTCTTTTGTTTTTTTGGTGTATATTCTTAGTAGGTATGGTTTTGAGGAGTGATTGTATATTTGGATGCAACATTGTATATTTGCATTACAACCGTTAGATTCTTAATTCTAATTAATGGTATTCCTAAAGGTTTTTTTAATAACTTTCGAGATTTGAGACAATGGGATCATTTGTCCTTTTTTTGTTCATTCTATTAATGAATGTGTTGAGTAGAATGTTGAATGTGATGACGGATAGGAGCTTTATCTCAGGTTTTTCAGTGGGAGGCCCATTGAATGGTCTCATAAATGTCTCACATCTCTTCTTTGCTAATGATACGTTGATAATTTGTGAGCCAGCGAACCCTGATCATATTTATTCCTTGAGGGTTCTTTTGCTTTGTTTTAAAGTTGTCTCCGGTTTGAAGGTGAATTTATCAAAATATAAAATCGTTCCTGTCCATTAGGTTAATAATTTAGGGGAGTTGACTAAAATATGTTGCAAGGTGTCATCTTTGTTTATGAACTACCTGGTTATTTTTTTGGAGGCTTCTCATAATCCAAGGCTAAGTGGGACGAGATTATCGAAAAGATTGAATATATATTAGTTGGTTGGAAAATGATTTATTTGTCCAAAGGTGCTAAAATCACCTTAAACAAGAGCACTATATTTAATCTTCCAACATACATACATACATACATACATATATATATATATTTATTTATTTCCTTTGCTCACAAGGGTGGCTAATAGAATGAAACAATTTTTTCGTGCTTTCTTGTGAGGAGGTTTATAAGATGAGAAAAATTTCATTTCATCAAGTGGAATAAGATTTGTCCCCATTTATCTTTGGATGTTTTGGGGATAGAAAATCGAAAATTTTCAATAAGGTACTCTTAGATAAATGGTTATGGCGGCATCATTGGAAAAAATAGGTGTATGGTGTGGGTGTTTTAGAAATTTCATATTTAAGGTGGAAAGAAGAACATGTATAAGATTTGACATGATATATGGTGTGGCAATGTTGCTTTGAAGAATGCTTTCTCTTGTTTGTATAAGATTGCATTGGATAAGGGTGATTCTGTGGCTGATTATATGGACATATAAATTGGTTTTCTTCAATTGTTTGTGAGGTTTATTAGAGCTGTTCAAGATTACGAGGTGGGGGACATTGCTGAATTTTATATTGTGTTATATGCTGCTACGTTTGGACAATAAGGTATTCTCAAGTATTTTGAGAAATACATCATTATTATTTATTACTTTATTATTATTTTTTGCATACTTTTTATTGCTATTCATTACTTTTCACTACTATTTATTATATTATTATTTTATTATTATTTTTCACAATTATTCTCAACACTTCTTATTATCCAAGCGTACACTAAATCTAAGGCTAGAGGAGATGATAGGTTGCTCTGGATTACATATTAAAACTGTGCAATTTCTTAACGAAATTCAACTCCGAAGTGCCTAAAAATAACCAAAATTCAATTTCAAATAAACGTTATGTCCGGATACTGAAAATGATACCATTGCGCTATAAAGTTCTAAATAATTAACTGAATCTAATGATGCAAATTGTATTGCATTATGACACTTCTAACTATCTCAATAAATAAAGTTGTGCTTCTACCATCATGGTGAGTGGTAACAATTACTATGATAACAGACTAAAATCTATGCGATCAGTGGATTCCTAAAAACTTATGAGATTTTTACAAGGTTTCTAAAACCTATAGAAATTCTATCATTAATTCTTAAGTAAGCTGTTATATCCTCCCCTCCTAAAAAATAGATTTAGTTCTCGAAATCAAAGTAAGTACTAATAATTTATAGTACCAAGGAGAAGATGATGCTCACCAAACCTATTGTCCATCATTAGATGTATTGTCAATGATCGGTGTCGATGTTGGTGTATTGATATCCATCGCATGACGTGCTAGGTTTAGTAGTAGAATGTGTTGTCGTCTGCAACATACACCACATTATTACCTGGGTCAGGGTGCTTCTCGACCTCTTCATCGTCACTACTCGATACTTGAGCACTACTAGAAACGTCTGTGGTGACTCGATTGCGTAAATAACTTGACGTTGTGGGTTCAGGGTGGCAGCTACAGCGCGCTCCTCTACTGTTCGGCTAGATTTAACTTTGTCATGTGCCATCCTTACTTTGAAACTATCTTGGTCTATACACGTGGATGGGTGAAGAGGCGGGTAACGTGCTTCATGAGACAAAGTCTTCCTCTTTTAGCATACACCATTCCTATTTATAACTATCATATAAGAATGCTACTTGCATTATACGGTACGAAGTAGCCCCTAATCCCTCCCCTGGGGGCCCATGTGGGGCGGGGGGTGTGGTTTTCACCCTCGTCCCCCGCCTTTGCATCCTGGAGACGGGGTGCCCAGCCCAGGTGCGGGATGGATTTTCAATCTACCCCATCTCACGTCTATTTATAAAATAATAGACTACATTTTACTAAGTTAAAAAATTATTCCTAATTTTAAAAGTGATCAGAAACACATTTTTAGACAAATTGTAAATTTGAGTTTTGTAAATATGACATAATTTAAAAATTGTGTAGTTTTTAAATTTTCTAGCGCATATTTTGTATAAGTTGTAGTGTAGTAATTTTTAAACTATTTGCTAGTGCACTAATCAACAATTTGCACAAAAATCCTTCTGCAAAGTAGGTTAAGTCATATCGGCATACTCTCTAAATCTAAAATTTCAAGTGTTCACTCAATCCAATTTGGAAGAATTTAATCCATACACAAATGAATTCACTTTTCTATTTCCTTAAGGATTCATATCCATTTAGGACTAGCTTACTCCTTCCTAATCAAAACAAATCGCACCTCCTCCTAGGTAGTACCTCGATAATTGTTCAAGTATTAATCTAATCTCAAGACTCTTTCTTATGATTGACATGACTCTTCTATCCATCGTGAGCTTGTTCTTATTCTAACTCTATTCAAAAGGATGTATTCTTACTATTCACATAAATCCTCAATACCAAGATTTTACTCCCAACATAATTTTCCCCAATATAATGACGATCTATGTTTCCACCAACACAATGCTTTGCCAAAAACTATTTAATCGCGGCTTGATAAAACTATTTTCATGATTGAATCCTACTAAAGATGAAGCTTCTCCCAATTACTTTACTCTTTTGAAAACAACTTCCATTACATCCTCAAAATCAAAAGAACCTCCAAATTTACAAAATATTAATTCATCAACTTTGAATATTCTTTCTTGTATTGCTAAAAAGTATTCTCCATCTACATTGGTATGAATAGTAATACTCCTAACGAGAATTTTACTCTTATCACCTACTAACAATTCGGATTCCGAATAGAATTCTCGTGTGATACCATAATCTCTAAAATTAAGGATTTGCTCGAGTCAAATTGCCTACTTGCTATAAACCTTAATGGCTTGATATTACTCAAAAACAAAAACAATGTAATAATATCATCAATTACAATCTAATCAACCATAACTAAGTTTAACAATATATAATCTACTTTTTGACTAGTGAGTAAAGTTGATGGAGGAAGGCATATGTTGATTATCGTGCCCTGAATAAAGACACTGTGAAAGATAAGTATTCTATCTCCAATATTAATGAGCTATTTAATGAACTTCATAGAGCTCTAATTTTCTCTAAATTAGATTTGCGCTAGGGATATTGTCAAATCAGAATGAGTCCTAAAGATATTTTCAAGATTGCTTTTAGTCACTATGAGTTTTTGGTGATGCCATTTGGCCTCAACAATGTTCCCTCAACCTTTCAAGGATTGATGAAGGAGGTGTTTTGTCCATATCTAAGGAAATTTGTGTTAGTTTTCTTTAATTATATTTTAATTTATAACGAGTCCTTGTAGGAACATTTACAACACTTATGTACTATTTTAGAAATTCTACAATCTCATAATTTTTTTTTGAAGGCCTCTAAATGCATTTTTGGCATCAAGGAAGTGGAGTATTTGGGGAATCTCATATTTAAAGAAGGGGTCAGAGTTGATCTACAAAAAATTACAGTTATGTAGAATTGGTCAATACCAAGAAATTTGGTCCCGTTTGGAACCGAAAGTGCACCCAATGAACTTCATTTTTGAAGTGCTTTAGGGATCCAAACAACCTATTGTAATTGGGTTCGAGTCGAGTTGGGTCTGCTTATTACACTGACATTTTTATTACTTTTTCAAACAAATTTTGACACTTTCTTAATGGATGTCAACTTGTTTTAGTTTTTTTTTTCTCGGTACCTACCACTTTCTCTCTCTCTACACAACCAACTGCCAGGAGCAATAAAAGCAACTGATTACTTTTTTACTTATTTTTTTTTCAAATGACACGTGTGTAAGGGACAAATCCCAGGTCATGAGTCCCACAAATTCACATCTTTTTATAAATTTATCTAAACTCATCTAACCATGTAAATGCATCTTAAACTCATTTAAGTGGATCCTACAAAACTTACTTAACTATTTCAACTCACTATTATTTATAAAGAACTTAACTCAATTCAACATTTAAACATAGCCTAAAAAGATTCCTAGGCCTCACTAATTATTATAGGAAGTTTGTACAAGGCTATGGGGAAAATTGCAACACCAGTTTAAACCTTGCTAAAAACACTTTCTTTTTGCTGCTCATAAAAGGTTCAAATGGCTTTTAATCAACTCAAGGAAGCCATGATGAACCACCCATCAATACTGCAATCACCCAATTTTTTAAAGATTTTTGTAGTAGAATGTTATGCATCAAGAGAAGGTCTCGGGGTAGTGTTGATACACGAACGAACAACAACTAATTGCCTATCTTAGTCAGATTTTGAAGGGAAGAAGTTTGACTCTATCAACCTATAAGAAAGAGTTGCTTGGATTGGAAATGGCAATTAGGAAGTGGAAACACTATCTATTGTGATAGACCTTAAAGGTGCCCCTGATCAGAAAGCCTTGAAGTATTTGTTGGAACAAAGGGTTGAGACTCCAACCTAGCAAAAGTAGGTTTTAAAATTACTGAGCTATGATTTTACAATTGAATGCAAGATTTTTAGGACAAACACAGTGGCATATGCATTATCCCAACTCCCTTCCACAAAAAACACCGCCCCAACTTCAAAACCAATAACCTCACCACCAACTCACCTCAATAGCAAAAGTCCAAGCAATAACCAAATCAATTTACAAAACCAATTCAAACCAACAACTAAGACAATATAGCTAATTAGTATGGTGTAAGCAAATTGGGTAGAGGAATTGAGAAAGTCTTATTCCAAAGATTTTCTGTTGCAGAAGCTAGTTAGCTATTACCATCAGGGGATCTTGGACCCATCTAAGTACCAACGCTGTAATGAGCTACTCTTTTATAAGAGTAACCACATCTAGGAGCTTTTGTGCCATTCCAGTAGTAGATCTTGTTGTAGTTTCACATCAGTTTATCAGGGGGCCACACAAGAGTACATAAAACATATGCAAAAATAAAAGAGAGTTTTACTGGCTTGATTTGTGTAGTGATGTTTGAGGCTTTATCAAGGAATGTGACACGTGTTAGAGGAAAAATGTTAAAATCCTCCATTTAGCAAAGTTGCTTCAACCTCTTCTCATACTAGAAAAAAAGATTTGGATGGACATTAGTATGGATTTTACAAAGGGGTTACCACCATTAGGGGGTTGTACTATGATGATGGTAGTGGTAAGTCAGGTTAAGCAAATATGCCCATTTCATGTCCCTTACTCACCCTTACACAATACTGTCAATAGAAATATTATTAATGGATAATATATTTTGATTACATGGGATGCTATAAACAATAGTTAGTGACAGAGATCTAGTGTTCACCATCCAATTCTATAAGGCGCTATTCCAAATTTGTGGTACATATCTCTTATTGAGCTCTGCTTACCATCCTCAAATGGATGGGCAAATAGAGGTAACAAACAAAAGTCTTGAATGTTATTTACTTTGTTTTTCCAGTGACAAGTCCAAAGATTGGACAAAATGGTTCTCATTAGCCGAGTATGTCTACAATACCTCAAAACATAGTTCAACAAAAATCTCACAATTTGAGATTGTCTATAGATAGCCCCCACCAAGGTTATTGCCATATGAGCCAAGGTCCAAAACCTACAAGATGCACAAAATAAGATGACGTATTACGAAGATCTTAATAGAGAACAAACATGAAGTTTCAAAAGGGGAGCTCGGTATACTTGAGGTTAAGGTTGTATTGTCAAATGTTGGTGGTCATGAAGAGGAACCTTAAGGTCTCACTTTCTGATCCTTCACTGAGTGAGAAAGGTAGCCTATCGACTAGATCTACCAAAGAAATCTCAAATTTGCTTTACCTTTCACATCTCTTGTCTTAAACGGAAGCTTAGGGCTTGGGGCTTGGGGCTTGGGGCTTGGGCCCAACCAATCTCTCAACTTCCACAAGTTACCTTTGAAGGAACCCTAGCACCTGAGCTGGAGGTTGTGTTGTAGAGGAGGCTCAAAAGAAGGGTAACCAAGTTGGCATATAGATACTGGTTTTGTGGAAAGGCGTGACAGTGGAAGGAGCTCGACAGTGATGAAGCGATGTTATCCTAATCTTGTAGGCAATATCTTTTGAGGGAGGGAGTATTGTTATGTTCACAATTGATTTATGGTTGTGTCTAAAGCATGTTTTGTAAGCTAGGGTTTGTTGTTTAAGATTATATATATGTTGTCATTCTTAAATGTCCAAGGTCAATTTCTTATTTAATGTATTAGTAATGGGCTCATTTGAAGTTAATATTAGTCCGAGTCTAGTGGATTATTATCAGTATCACATGGGCCAAGATTAGGTCATGTGTGTGAGAATTCAAGTCAGTTTATATTGGTACCTGTATTTATTCCTTGCATTATTTGTAATGGAATTCAATTCGAAGATTCAAACCATCGGAGTATGTTGGAGAAACTTGTTCCTTGAATAGTTAAGACTTTTACATTCTTCAATTTATAATATATATAACATACCTAATATATTCTCAAACAATTCAATATCCTTAACCTCCCCATTTGAGTCATCAATAATCTCGACAACGTTTGCACTCATCATTTTTAAAGGAAGATCAAATAAACAAACCCAAAAGGAACCAAAGTTCATATCAAATCTAGAAGGTTGGATATAGCCATTATACTCCTTCAAAAGTATTAAACTTCTATCAAAGGACTGATGAGCATTATGTAACACTTCTCTTTGTCACTTTTCTCATAAAATTGGGCTAAGCAAATATTCCCCCCAAATTAGAAAAATCGAACCCCTTTCACTAGACTCTGTGTAGTGCCTATCACCATTTTAAAAACTTCCTTATTATAGAACTTAGTAGTAGGGGTGTGTTGGAGTCGAAGTAGAGCCCTCCGACTCTTGTCAGAGTCGAAGGCAAATTTTTCCTCCGACTTCGACCTCTAATGAGGTCAGAATCCGATTCCGATCGGAGTTGGAATTTCGATCAAAAATGTCAGAATTCCGTTCGGAATTCCAGATTGGCAGATTGCTTTTAAATCTTTGAGATTTCGAATACCAACACTTCAAATGGAAACCACAAAAAATCCTAACTTTGCAATTTGCACAGACCCTTTTCAAAC
The DNA here is from genome assembly GCA_036559045.1 of Platycarya longipes. Lineage (NCBI taxonomy): Eukaryota > Viridiplantae > Streptophyta > Magnoliopsida > Fagales > Juglandaceae > Platycarya > Platycarya longipes. The sequence goes on along the minus strand of CM071802.1, from coordinate 15,468,890 downwards.
GAGAACAAGAACAATATTGAAACAAGAACAAAAACCCACAAATAATTCTGATTCAGAACTGAAAAAAAAACCCACAAAAAATCTTGATTTAGAAGAAGAACACATAAATTCATAAAATATCAGGCAACCCAACAAATACCAATCGAAGATTCGAATCTTGACCATAAGTTTTACTGTGTTAAGGCTCAGTGAAGTGAAGCTTACGAGGACAAGATCAAGGGCTCAAGGCTAGGCTATGACTTACGATAATAGTCAGAATCACGAGTCTAGGACGGCACAGCCACGCGCAAGGCGAATCGGTGATGGCTACAACGACAATAAAACAGTAGGAAAGGGGAGAGTTTTAGGCTTTAGCCGCCTTTAGGGATTCTGTGATTGTATTTTTGTTTAAAAAAAAAAGAATAGTGATTCGAGTGAAGGGGGTTGCGACTCACGTGGGGGTTTGATTTTCCACTGAATCGATATATAGATGGTTTCTAATGCCCTTTCCGTCGTACATAAACAAATTCTCCCTAATAACGTCGAATAAATGAGAGAAAAATTTTAGATGAGAATATTGTCATATTCTCTCTAATACATTATTATGTTTGAATTTTTAACCCTATTATATATGCTGAAATCATGTTTGCTTATTACTCGAAACACTAATGCATATTATCAAGAGGAGTTTAATTATTACTGCAGGTCTCAGATTTCTATTAAGTCTTTCAACCAGACATTATCTTCCACATCTTCAAATTACTCAGAAATCATTGCAATTCATGAAACAAGTCGAGAGTGTATTTGACTGAGATCAGTAATTCAAGATATCCAAAAAAAGTGTGGTCTTCCCGTCATCAATAACAACCCAACAACTTTATATGAAGATAATACTGCTTATATCAGAGGAGAATATATCAAAGATACGATCAAGTGATAATCTGACAGATTTATTCACAAAGACATTACTAACTGCAACATTTAAGAAGATTGTACAGAACATTGGAATGCGAAGACTCAAATATCTATCGTCATACAATTTTCAGGGGGAGTAAATGTCTTGAAGACTCGTGCTGATTGTACTCTTTTTCTTTCGCTGAGATTTTGTCTCACTGGATTTTTTTTTGCAAGGTTTTAATGAGTAAATCTGAAAGCACTTAGCAGTACATAAGAATATTGTACTCATTTTCCTTCGTCATTTGTTTTTCTTCATACTGGATTTTTTCCTGACAAGGTTTTAACAAGACAAATTCTTTATGAGTGATCATTTAAGGGGGAGTGTTATGAATTATTAGGGGTGGCCATCGCCCTCTCAATAATTTTGTGAATGACCCCACCATCATTATTTTTAGTCTTGTATAGTAACTTGCATAGTAATTTTAACGCCTATAAATATGAATTTCAATCGTTCTGAAATTCATAAGAAAAATTTATAGAACGAAGAAAGTTTCAATTTTTAAGAGTTTCTTTTATATTTCTCTTACAATAGTAGTAGTTTCTATTTTAATTTTATAACACATATATCATTTAAGACTTTCGAAGATCTATAATATGAGTATCATGAGACCATACCAAACAAATTTATCAACTAGAACAAATATTGTAATGAATAATCGGATCAATGTCCATCAACGATTACCAATATCACTTGAAAATAGACCTGTTAATAATCCAATTGGGTTCTTACTAGAATGAGACATCGTTTGGACATAAAATTAGTTTCATCTTATCTAATGTTATTTTATTTGATCTCATTATTAAAAAAAATTAACTTTTCATATAAAATAAAATAAATAATTCAATTTTTTCAAATTCTAATATAATAACAATATTAAAGAATAATATTTTAATAATATTTTATTTACATTAAATTTTTATTTTAAATCATCTCATTCAAATTTTAATTTTAATTTAAAATGAGCTCATCTCATCTCACTATCTAAAAAAGTCCACTCATATTAATTTGTATTGAATTATAACTTTATTTATTTCGTGTCAAATTATGCCTGGATCACTTTAAAAAGAGAAATAATAGATGCAGTCGTGAATTTGTAAACGGCGTGTAGTCGCTTTGAAAAAAAAAGTAAATATATATGGAATCTACATAAAAAAAAGTTAATTTTTTTAACAGTAAATCCTATTTTTTGTTAAAATAACTGTATGCCGTCTATAACTTTACAACTATATGTAGCATTACTCTTTTAAAAATTATCAACTCCCAAGAAATAGAAAAAACAAAACAAGATGCCATGATTATGCTCAAGATAAAAGGCAAACAAATTAAGAATGTCCTTTTACAATAACAATAATTTATTTATTTATTGTATACTTTATAATTTTATTTACATAATCTTACGTGTTTACATGTTAGTTGTTGAAATGAATAAAATTTTTAAACTTAAATAAAAAATATGACTAAAAGAATAGTATTATACGTACGCACAATATTATACGTAGAGGGTAGCAATGCTATTTTATCAATATTTTTTAATTTAAATTTAAAATTAAAACTTTTACTATTTTTAATATATAGTTATATCAATAAAATTATCAATAAAATTACAAATATAGAATTTTTTTTTCTAGAAAATAGAGTGTCACTCGTAATATTGTACATCAAATTGTGCTTACTGCAGCGCTGTTCGTAAACCCAAAAAAAAGAGCTCACTCTCCTCCGCGCACGTTAATACAAAATCAGAGAAGAAAAAGGGGAAGAAGCAGGCATCGCCGATAATGGCCGGGAGACCTGGAACGAATCCGACGACGTACTCGCCGTCTCTGAAGACCCAGAAAACAAGGCCAACCATTTTCAAAGAGCAAGACGTCGATTGGGTCCGACCCGATGGCCGCGGCTTTCTACAATGCCGACCCGCCTGTACTTTCGTTTATTTCTTTTGTGGATTTAGTTCTTTGATTTCTTATAAAAATTTATTTTACGTTTTTCCCTATTAATAATGGGATTGGAAGTGTGGGTGGTTTTGGTTGTGGGTTCTTTTGATATGATCAACGTGCACATTTTCATTTATCTATTTTTTAAGTTAAATTTGGTTGATTTATTGGGTTTGTAGATTTATTTCATTCTGGTTTTTTGCTTTAAAGAAAATTGTTGTGGAAGGTTTTGAAGATTTTCAAGGTTGAGTTGTGTAGTGGGGAAGAAGGACTATATAGTGTTGGGAAATAGCCGATGAAACAAACAACAAGTATATGAAATAAACCGCAGCGGATGCAACAATGAGAAATAAAACAGTAAACAAAGAAAGAACATAGCGATTTAAGTGGTTCAGCTCAAAATGAGCTTATATCTACTGTGGGGTTGGTTTCAAAGCTTTACTAGATCAAATGGAGGTTACAGAGAGAGAATCAGAAGATTCTTACAAAAGGAAACACTTACCTCACGTGTATACACTCAATCCTCACAAGTTTCACTCAATATAGTGGAGAAATGGAGAAGAAATGATCAAAGGAGAAACTCTATTTGTCGGCGTAAAAAATAGAGCTGCTGCGTTCTGCTTCCTCCGTTCGCGCGAAATGATTTCGCGATATTTATATTATGCAATCTCGCTCGAGCGAAACTTAAACTCGCTCGAGCGAGGACTTCTAGGTCAAACTCGCTCAACTAGCAAACGGACACTTGGCAACACGTGACACTTCTCTCGAGCGGGAGGTTGAGCGACTGTCGAGCGAAGTCACTGCCTGATCCTCACTCGAGTTGGAGGTCGAGCGAGGGTCGAGCGAACTCTCTGGTTGAAGTAAGTCTGGAAGTCTGGAAGTCTCGCTCGAGCGAGGGTCGAGCGAGACAGGGCTGAGGCGTGTATTCACAAGCCATACTCAACATATAGTTTGCGCCGTTTTCCTTTTGCGTTGGGTGTAGGTCTGTTTAAGGTTAATGAGCGTGAAAAGAACACGAGTATTGTGTTTGGATATGAGTATTATCATCTTTCAAAGCTGCCTCATTGTGATCTATTGTTTATTGGATTATTGAGTTGTGCTTTTCATTTATGTGTTTTGTGAACTTCTGGCTCTTAATCTAGCGAAGTCTTCTCTGGACGTAGAGACAAATAGGATTACTATTGAGACTGTCCATGAATGTGTTCAAGCTCTTGTAATTGCTGAAACTATGTTGACTAATTAATGAAAGTCTGTGTGGTATGATTCAAAAAACAAAATACATCGTTGTTTTACTAGTTTTTCTGATGGTACAGGAGTTTAGATGCTCTTACTTCTTTTCTAAATCTTTCTGGTGTATTGTTATAGTTTTGATTCACTGCTTGCCAACATGAATGTACTTTTTTATTTTCATTCTTTATCTCAGTTTCTCGGTATTCAAACCATCTGTTGTCCATTAATGGTTGATTTTGGATGACTTTGCTTTGTTTGACATTAGACTGTGGCTTATTAGTTATATGTGCTCTAGGGCTGGCGGCTGGCCACTTTATGATGCGCTCTCTCTCTCTCTCTCTCTCTCATGCTTTTCCTTTTGTAATAATCCTTTTGAATTTGAAGTTGTGATTGCCTACATTGGTTGATGTGCTTCACATCCTAGAATCTCCTTAATCATTGCTAGGTTTTGTATATACAAAGTATACCTTCTATTGTGCTTATGAAATTGACAATAATGGTTTTATGATTTAATTGGTGGTCAGGAACCGATATAAGAAAAAAAGAAATTCTTTATCTGGTGTTGGAAATGTTTTGAAGTACCTCTTATGGGTCTCATTGCTATATTTTTACCATTTTAACTTGCATCAGACTAAAATTTCATGATGGTATGCTATTGAGTGCATGTAAGCAGAATAATAGATCTTTACTTTTTTTTTTTTTTTTTTTGTAAGTAGAATAATAGATCCTTACCACCTTTTCATGATGGGCTATGGTTTGTGGTATGATGCTTAGAGAGATTTTTGATTGTTTTATGTGATTTAATTAAAAATCCTTTGTAGGAGTTTATGTATTACACACATGCATGTTGAGTCTAATAAAGCATGGACAACTAAGAAATGGTAGTAATTGACAAAGGTTATCATGGAGAAGGTACAAGCTGATTTATTGTGGGGTGGTATGGGGCAGAAATTGTCTGCCAATCTATTTTTTTGAGGTGGAATAAGATATGTTTGCTGATTGAAGATGGGTAAAGGGGAGAGGGGGAGTGATACATATATATATATATACATATACTGATAGAGAGAGAGAGAGAGAGATTGAGTGGGGTTCGGAGGTTGGGGGATTTATTATGTCTGATTAGATATAAGTCTCTTCACATCGTTCCTTGACCAGCGGTACTCACGTTGAGTGGGATGTAATGGATGAGATAAAATGGTATGATTGCCATCCATGGTAGGAGTCTTTATAGTAAATACTGTTTATGATGTTTCGTGTGAAGATAGGAATTCTTTACCTTGGAAGCTTATTGGGAGGAGTAAAAATTTCTTCACTTGGACAATGGCCTTAAGTAAGAGTCTTACCTTTTTATTTTTTATTTTTTTTATCGGTAAATAAGATTTTATTGATCGTAGGGATATGCAAAAGCTCAAGTACATGGGTCATATACAAGAGCAATGCCTATGAGTGATGTTCTTGTGATACAAGAAATTTATGGATGTTTATGCCATTAAAATCCATTACAATTGACCATTGGAACAAGGTGTTGAAAAAGAAGATTCTCAATTCATCCAATGATTGTTCTTGATCTTCGAAGCTTCGCTCGTTCGTCTCCCTCTAAAGACACCACCATAGGCAGATCAGAATCATTTTTCAAATTGCGCCAATTTGATAAGTGCCTTGGAGACCCCTCCATGAAGCTAAGAGGTCGATCACCCTTCTTGGCATCACCAAGCTGCTTCCACCCATACTTTGGTTGACATGATCATAAATTGGTGCCATATGTGCGAGAAGGATGGGAAAATAGTGAATCAACTTCTGTTGCATTATGAGGTTGTCAGTGCTTTTTGGAATATGGTCTTTGGCCTTTTGGGGTAGTCTGGGTTATGCCCACTTATGCAGTGGATCCTTTCTTCCAATCCACTCATGCAGTGGATCTATTAGCATGTTGTAGAGGGCATTTTGGTGGCCACATGTGCACAATCTTGTGGAAGATGATTCCTTTTTGTATTCTTTGGTGTATTGGAGAGGAACAAATAAATGCAGCTTTGAAAACTTCATGAAGTGGTCCAAATTTTTGTTCCTTTTTCTAGTATCTGATGATCATAATTTTCCTTGGAAGCTATATGGCAATGTAAAGTACCTTCTAAGATTGCTTTCTTTGTATGGATTGCATCTTTTGGGCGGATCCTCACGTCGGATAATTTGAGAAAACATGATCTTATCATAGCATATTGGTGTTTCATGTGCAAGAGTAATGGGAATTAGTGGATCATCTCTTGTTACATTGCGAGGTGGCAAAGTGTTTATGGAATGCGATGCTTAATAGGATAGGGGTGGCTTGGGTTATGCCAAGAAGAGTTAGGGGTATTTTGTGGTGTTGGAATTAGGGAGAATTCGCAAATAGCTACTGTGTGGAGAATGATCCCTCATTGCATTATGTGGTGCTTGTGGCTAGAGAGAAATAAGAAGTGCTTTGAAGACATGGAGCGTTCTTTGGATGAGCTGAAGCGATTCTTCTACAATATTTTCTTTTCTTGGGCTTCGGCCATTATTTGTAATTCGGACAATTTTCATGACTGGCTTGTACCTCTCACTAATACCTAGATGTAATTAGGCATGATTCTTGTATACTTCTAGAGTACTTTGTTAATGTCCTTATTTCAATAAAATTTTACTTTTACCTATAAAAAAAAATTGTAATGCTTTTCTGTTCCTATTTTTCTCGATTTCCTAGCATGACTTACTTTTTATGTTTAGGTGGATTTCTAGTATACTTCCCATATACCCAGAAATGACATTTTTCTAGTATTAGTAAAATACTTTAAAGAATACATGATTCTAAAAATATACAACCTCAATTTGATTTTGTGTAACGCCCCAATGGAAGGCCCAAATCACATTTGACCTATTCTTCAAAAGGACTAGTCAATGATACTAGTGGAGCCCTATTGGAACTTTATAAAGAACAAAAAACTTCTCTTTCCTAAGTAATGTGAGATTTCATACATCATCTACCCTTATTCTTATCATACAGGGAATTATAATCTACTCCCTTAAAATTCTGACATCTTTATCTAGTATGTCGTTGATGGTACGGCTCAAGTCTTACATTTCTGATTGGGATAGGTTTTGATACTATTTGTAACGCTTCAATGGAAGACTCAAATCACATGGTGTATACTCCAAAATGACTAATCAATGAAACAATTGGAGTTTCATTAGAACCTTATAAAGAGTAAAAACTTATCATTCCCAAGTAAATGTGGGATCCCATACACCACCTATCCTCATCCTTGTCATATGGGATATCACATATTGTTTCACAACTATTCCATTTTAGGATGTCCATATATCTAGTGAACCCCTAGGTGTTGGCTCAAGTAGTAAGAACCTTGGTAGTGGTATGCTCTCTCTAGTTCCAAAGTTCGAACCCTTGGGTGAAAAAAATACCTAGGTGTCATGTCCCATTAGTGAAAAGCCAATGATTTATTGATTTGTGTTATGGGGACGCGTTACACCGGTTCAGGGTTTAACTAGGTAAAATAGATGTTGCATTTGCAGAGTCTCTAGGATTCCTCATAAACAAATATTATTATTTGGTATGCCCTTGTTTTATTTATAATATGGCTTAAGTTCTTTTGTTGAGTTTTCTTGAGTTTTTAGGGAGTATAGACCCACAAACTTTTATCATTTACTTGAGTGATGATGTAATAACTTTTATTTCTTAAAAGCATTAGGATTCTTTTTGGTGGTAGACAGACAGCATGTGATGAAGCTAGTATAAACTGTTTATGGAGAGCTTCTCAAGGATAGATGAGACATTTCTGTCTTAAATTGTTGTGGCCATTGAATGAGATAATTGTTTCCTCAAAGAAATGTTTTTCTAATATAAAAAGATATTCCCATTCTATTATTAACTATACATAATTATGCTTAACTATACATAATTATGCTGCCAACTAATTGAGATCTGGCATAATTTGTTTTGGAATTTCAATGCAAGTAAAGGTTCAGAAACATTGAAACTTACTGAAATTTGGACCTCATTTTCATTGTATTCTTTCATTGTTCTTATATTGTTTTAAGCTTTGACTCACGCCGATGGTATAACAAGTTGGTGGCTTGCAGTTTTTAGGAATGGTGCTGTCACTGCTGCTTCCGGATCTGCTTATGCAGAGTTTGGAAATACCAAGGTTATTGTATCTGTGTGAGTATATATTTAACCTCAAATTATGATGTTTCCCTTGGTAGCCTGCTTTCTTTAAAACTGTTTTCTTAAATGGATCCATTTCTAGTTGGTCTTTAGTTTTTATTTCCATGTCTTTTTTAACTATTATACTTTTGCTGTTATTACATTTTCATTTTTTATTTTTTTGTAGTACGTTCTAGCTAGGTTCAAGTAAACTTGTTTAACATTTGACCGGGTCTTGGTTGGTTCAGATTTGGGCCAAGGGAAAGTAAAAAGGCAATGATGTACAGTGATATCGGACGACTAAATTGTAATGTCAGCTATACAACTTTTGCCACCCCCGTCCGTGCACAGGTATGTAGGATCTTACTATGTCAACTTAATGGTACTCTACTTCATTTCTAAACATTAGATTAAGTTTAACTCCCTTCCACTAGGGATCAGACCACAAGGAGTTCTCTTCAATGCTTCATAAAGCTTTGGAGGGTGCTGTAATTCTGGAAAGTTTCCCCAAGACAACTGTAGATGTTTTTGCATTGGTGCTGGAATCTGGCGGCAGTAAGTATGAATTTATGTATTAAAATTTACAATAGTAATGATGATGATGATGATGATAATAGGATACAGAATATAGAGAAGTTATTGCCAAGAGACAAAAAATGATGTCAATCATGTGTATCACGCTTTTGATTTTGAGTGGCGAACTTATATAATGAATGCTACAGTGCTTGCTAATCAATCAAAGCCTCCACTCATCATATCTCACCTTGGAGCAAATTCTCAGTTCTGGTCCAAACAAAGCTGCAGATATGCATTTTGGGACTAGTTTTATCATTTGTGGGTCTGTATAGTATCTTTATAGTCTTGACTCTCTTTTACCTTTGTTGGCAATATTATGGCTGTGTGATTGGGATGAAACTAGAGAAATGCTAGGTACAAGCCCCAAATGGACAAGCTCTGCACAGAACTTTCGTAAAAATGTGGGTCCCACTAAAAGAGAGAGTTTTTTTTTTTGTTTTTTTGTTTTACACTTTTTCCTGATGGGATCCACTTTTTTATAAATAGACTGCACGGGGCTTGTCTATTTAAGGCTTGTACAAATCATTTATCGTTCCTTATTATGGTCTAATTTCTGAGAAAGGACTATTGTGATTTATTTTCAATGATGAAAAACTAAGAAGTGGCCTTTTTTTAACGAGAAATAAGTAAAGTTTTAGAAATATAAGAATGATATGTAAAATGGCCTTTAGAGTGGTATATGAGGATAAATACCCATGCTGGAGAACTGTTATTGTTTGAACGACTTAGTTTCGACTAAGATATTGAGTTCTTTGGAAGCTTTACATATGTTCTCTGCAGGTGATCTACCTGTCGTGATATCATGTGCAAGTCTTGCCCTAGCAGATGCAGGGATCTTGATGTATGACCTTGTTACCTCTGTTTCTTTGGTAGGCATCCCAGCAAGACACTTGCCTATATTTTTACTGCTAGTTGAGCATGGTATAAAAATCATAGGCATAGAAGCATCTAGCAATCTACGCTTTTAAAGATTTATTTTTGGACAATGCTACATATAGTCTAAAAAACTGGTCTTCTTTGCAGTCCACCATATATGGACTACAAAAAGAATTATTCTTTGTTTTTTTACCAATATTTTTGTTTGATTATTTCTTTTATATTTCCTTATTTTACTAGTAGTGAAGCATTTTATCTATTGTTTTCATCACTTCTCTAACTTTGTCATCTCAACTCCAAATATACTTCCTATCTTTGTTTTTTTGCTCCAAATATGCCTATTTCAATATCAATAAAACATCTTCTTACTAGTCAAAAGTCAAAAAAATAAAAGAAAAAGTTTACTCAGTCTCTTTTTATTGAATTCTCACACTAAAGTGTTTAATTTTTGGTGCCTAGTCTTCTCTGGGTAAGAACCTTGTCATCGATCCTATTTTGGAAGAAGAAAGCTATCAAGACGGAAGTTTAATGATTACATGCATGCCTTCTCGTTATGAGGTTACTCAGCTTACGATTACAGGGGAATGGTCAACCCCAAAAATTAATGAGGTATGCCAGTCAATTGGAATGATCTTTTGCAAGTTATACGATGCTTATTAATTCTATCCTCTTCTAGAAGGTTTTCTGCTATATAGAACCATGTAACGACCTGAGCCAAATGTTTGCAGTCAATTTTGTACGCATTTAGGGTTCAGTGGTGGAACGATCTCTGATTAACGGCTTCAGTTAAAAAAACCCCCTTTCTTTGGTCTCCTAGCCAGTATGAATTGAAATTTGAACTCATACGTCCTCCAAGTAGTTTTGACAAAATTGCTTGATCCCTTGACTGTATGATAATTCATGGATTCGTAGAATAGTTGACTTTTGATTGGTCAATGCCAAATCGCATCATTTGCATGGTATAATGAAGTCAAATATTGCATAGGGCTTATTGAACTGATATTGTTTTTGAAACAGGGGATGCAGTTATGTCTAGACGCTTGCTCAAAGCTTGCAAACATCATGAGGTCATGTTTGAAAGAAGCCACTACCACTTCACAAGAGTAGGGATAGGTTTTTTTACATACAGGTCACAGATTTAACCCTTTTTTCTTTTCTTCAAGCTTCAAAGATTTGGCAAAAATTTTCCGGATTAGTTTCGTCTGGTTTTTTGTGGTTGTACATCACTTTATTTTCTGATTCCTATGAATTTCCAGCACATTAGTTCTACATAAAATTTTAAGTCTACAGTACAGTGCAATTTGAAGTCTCGCCGGATGTACTTTTGCGTTTAAAAACCAACTTGTTTTCTTTGTTTTGCACTCTCCAATTACCTACGTGGTAAATATATGCTTCCCTACCCTGTGATCCTGTCAATATTCTCGTTCAACATTCTACAGCAATACCTTCTAATGACAGTAGCGTAGACTCTCCAGGCATTGTGCTAAGTGCTCTCAAACCATGCATTGTTTGTCTCTGATGGGGCTGTAGATGACTTACACATAGGCCTTATCATCCGGGCTGGATTTTATCCGATTTTTTTTCCTCCAATAATTTTGATATTTTCACTTAAGAAATTCAAGAAAATTCTGGATCTGGAACCTAGATGAATAGGCCTACAGGCTACACAATTCAGATGACCATGTTAAGAACCAGTAGGGTTGAATAATCGAATATCAATTCGGCCTGATGCCCTCACCCCTGAGCAATTTTTTACAGAACTTGTAATGGGTCGGTCTGCCACTCCCACAATTGTTGAAAGAAAGAAAGAATGAGTGCAAGAAATGATCCAATAATTTAAATGGATTTCTTGGAAGAGCATTTCGAGGATGGGTAATGTTATATAATATATTCAGTTTTGGAGTGTGCAATTGTCGTCCAGTCAATTTAAAAAAGAGATTTATTATTAAATTTTTTTTTTAATTTTTATATGACTTGTATTTGCTCACTTTTTTAAAGTGATTGTGCTGTGCTTGTATACTCATTAATCATTATCATATCTCCAGACCTCTACAATTTAACTTCAGTCCACAACGACGAAAGTATTCGAGTTGCTCAAGGCTTATGTACAAGTTTAGAATGCAGCGTTTTATAACAAAAGAATCAAAACACATCGTTTAATTCAATAATCATCCCTCTGCCGCCTTAGCTTGAATCATCCTGTATCACTTAAGCGCCCCCCCACCCCTCCTTTCCCTTTTTTCTCCCCTTTTTCTTGAGATTGGTTCGTTAATACCGTGGCCCCTACTCAAAATGCACTGTAGGTTCGTAATGTTAATTCAAACGTCCCATTTCGTACGTAATTTTTTTTTTTTAAGGAAATCATCAATTAATTTCATTGGAGAATAAACATTACAGACATTTGTCAAGCCAAAGGGCTTGAGAAATAAAGTCTGGAAAACTCTTCCGCCACATTTGAACATTCTCATCTCTCCAAGCATTTCTAGCAAGTAAATGTACTACCTATTGCTTTTCCTATAGACATGATTAAAAGTATAAGACATAAAAAAAAATTCCAAAGCCTTTTAATCTCAGCAAATAGGGCCACTATAATTATTTTGAAGAACACATAATATGTGAAATGCCCATGGAAGAACACATTTGCAAATCTCTAAACACGTTAACAGCTCAATCACTTCAAGATTCTCTACTTCCATTTCTAGTCAACTAGTTGCCATAAAAACTTTTTCTCTATCATCTCTAAGTATTACTCCTATCCTAGTTTTTTGCATATCCACAAATATCGCCCCATCAGTGTTAAGCTTGAGAACTGTAATCGGAGGAGGTTGCCATTGGAAATAGGATTTCAATTGAACATTGGTCTTCACTTACACTCCTTTGTAACACTATAGTAATCCCATTGTATGATTAATAACTGACTTTGGGCTTAAAGTTACCTGATCAAATTTATGTTTATTCCGCCTGTACCAGAAAGCCCATGCCAAATAGAAAAATAATTCAATAGAATCTCGTTGCTTGTTTTTCACAACTCGCATAGCTAACTAAAAAATAAGGAGTAATTTTGACATAGAAACAGAGGAAAATGATCATTCTAGGTACACTGACTTGTGGACAACTAATTAAAGCATGAAATATATCTTCCTGGGAGCTATTACACAAACCACACATATTGTCTACTACAACATGTTTTTTTAACAGATTTTCTTTAGTGGGCAATCCTTCCCAACAATCCCTGCATGCAAAAACTTTAATCTTATTTGGAACTGGCATTTTCTATAAAGTTCTCCATAATTTCTATTGTCTTATCATGCTAGAAGATTCTGCAACATCCTTTCGACCTTGTGCATAGATCTATCTATAATAACTTATTACTGGTCTGATCTCTCATAAGCCCAAATCCATTTATCTGTTGTGTTTCGTGGGTTGATTACTACTTTTGAAATCTCTACCACTATCCTTAGATTGAAGAGAGCCCTGATCTTCTGAAAATTCCACCCCCTATTTCAGTGTCAATAATATCAGCCACCACTTTTTCACTATGTTGCACCAAAAAATTGTTTTCAGCTATCAATAATCTTTGATCTAGCAGCCAATGATCAGTCCATAGTCTAGCTAGTTTACCATCCCCAATACGCCATTAACCTCCCTCCTTTACCCACATTTTGGCTTCACAAATACTTCTCCTTGTGTAAGATGAACAAAAACCCATTGAAGCATGAAAAAAAAAGGGCAATGCCACGGCGCCCATTAGGGTGCCCCGCTGCATTGCTCAATTAGTATAAATTAAAATTTATGTATTTTTGTATTTTATTTCACATGATTTTTTTAATATGTTTAAAAAAGAAAAAAAATTCATAATATTATTATAATATTTTTTTAATCACTGTAAAAAATGATAATTAAAAAACTAAAAAAAAAAGGGGACAATCTAAAGGGACAAAGTAAAGGGACAAAAAGTATTTCCCAAAAAAAAAAAATTGTTGTAGAGAAATATCATGCTTTTAACAGCAAGGAAGAATCATCTTGGGACAGCCTCCAACCTTGTTTTGCAAAAAAAGTAAGATTGAAATTTCTGAATTCCTTAAAACCCATCCCTCCTCTTGTCTTTGGCTCACATAGCTTCTTCCAAATGACCCAATGAATCCTCCTCTCATTATGTTTTTGCCCCCATCAAAAGCTGACCATTAAACTTTCTAGCTTTGAGCAAAAAGACACAGGTAAAAGGAAACAACTTATAGAATAAGTTGGAATAGACATTGTCACAACTTTCAACAACACTTCTTTCCCTCCCTTGAGATATTAATCTCTCTTCCTAATTTTGTAGCTTCTGCCACACCTTTTTCTTTATAGATTGAAAAGCTCTTGATTTAGATCATCCAACTAAAGGAGCCAATTCGAGATTACTCCACATTAGCTTGATCACTTCCTGTTGATCCTCACTAACATTGTCACTGAAAACCATTGCTATTTTTTCACGATTAAGTTTCTGACTTGACACATTCTCATAAATATCCAACAAAGCTTGGACGCTCTTGTTTTCCTCCACATCAGCTTTACCAAAAATCACACTATCATCTACAAATAGCAAATGGTTGCTAATGGGGGCATGATGAGTATACGAAAGTGTACTCTAAATATCTTAATATTTGATTAAATTGTAAATAATGAAAATAGAAATAATTAGATTTCACTTATTTTATTGAATTAGATTTCTATTTACATTGAGATATTTTTAAGCATTATTTGTCTTCTTTTATTTTTATTTTTTATTTTCTTTATTTTATTTTATTTTATATTTTTATTTTTTATTTTATATATATATATATATATATATATATTTTTGGTAGGTGAGTGATGATTTGCATATGATCCTACTAATTATTGAGTGTCTCACGTTGGCATGAATGGAGCGATTGTGCTTCATCACATTTGGGTCCCACTACAAGCCACACATGAGCCAAGACTTGCATTTAGATTCAAGGGCCCCACACTTTGAGACATCTATGTGCTTTGACTTTAATTCAACTTCAGGATACAAGCCACACGATTCTACTTCAAGCCTAAAACTCTTCAAATCTAATAGAATGGCCCACACCCCCACTAAATTTACACAAACACACGGCTCTTCAATAAAAATTCATGCATATATATATATATATATATACATATACATTTGGAGGGCAGCGCCGTTTTGCTAGAGAGGAAGCTACGAGCGGGGGACGCGTACACGAAGAACTAAAATTCTTTTTATGGTCGCAGTTTGCTTTATTTTTCTTAAGAAATTTTTGTTGTCTATAATAATTATGGATAATTAAATTTTTAAATAAAGTTATGGATGAATTTGCACACTTGATGATATTTTTAATTTATTTTTAATTTATGTATTTGATTTTCAATTATTAAAATTTTTTGTTTTATCATTCTCAATATATTATTGGTATTTTCTTCTCCGAAGAATTATAGAATTTACTCCATTTATAGATTCAGTCATGCTTTTTTTATTGAATGGTTAAATCTGTGATTGTTTTTGAATCCATTGATTATCTATATTGATTTAATTTTTTACTGCAATATCGCTCTCTGAGTATATTATTGTCGTTGGGTTTTCTCAATGTGGATAACAATTTGCGTACTTTAAAAGTAATGAATGATTTCTCAAAGAGTTACATTTGATTTAATTTTTGGTTTATAATTCTATATCTTCTGATTGAGAATTACAGAATTGAATTCTCAATTGAGTTATCAGTGAATTAAAAATAATTAAAATATCGGATATGTGCAAGGGATTCCCGACACTCTACTGTTCGTCAACTTTGATTACTTTTTCTGTTAATTATTTAGTTTAATTTTAAATTGCATTTAAAATCAATTTTTATTTTCCTATTAATCATTTAATAGTTTTTTCTAGTTTTCTTGCTATTTTACTATTATTTTAATTGTCTCTCTGTGGAATCGACACTCCAAAGCTGAACTACAATTACCATGTTATTCTTTGAGCGTAATCAGGGCATCGCTACAAATTTTTATGCTCAAAAACTCTTTCCTCATTCCTGCCTAATTTAATAAAGTCATGAGTCCCTTGAGGTACATAACATGAACAAATAAGAAGATAAAGGATTCCTTTGTCTTAAGTCTCTAGAAGGGAAAATGGGCCCCGTTGGATCCTCATTGATCAACACAGAGAAGGAAATTGAGCTAACATACTGCATAATCAACTGAATAAAACCCATTACTCCCATAATAGTGCTAAGATATCCCCATTTAATCCGATAGTAAGTCTTACTCATATCTAGCTTTATCGACATGAATCAGTTCTTTCATTTTTTTCTTATGCCTTAGAAAATGCATCACCTATAGGTAATAAGAACATTATTCGTAATTAACTGACTAGGAAAAAAAGCACTTTGTGTTTCACCAATGATATAAAACAAAACTAATTTCAGTCTATTAGTAATCACTTTAGCAATCAGCCACTTAATTGGATTATGCTTTTTAGAGATAAGTGTAATATAAGTATGGTTAATAAAGGTGGAAAAATCACCTGAATTCAATGCCTCAAGCACAACTACAGAAACTTGTCTCCTAATCAAATGCCAATACTTTTGATAAAATATGGGAGGCATTCCTTTCGGGCGAGGTGCTTTTGATGGACTCATTTGGGACAATGCAGTGGCAACTTCACGTTCATTGTACTATTGACATAGAGAATCATTCATAGAATTAATCACACGACCTATTAGAGAATCCAAAAAATCTATTTTCCCATTCGGATTGGAACTGGTAAATAAATCTGAAAAGTAACTTAAAATAGTTCTATCTCTTTGTTGTCCATACATTCATTTCCCTTGAGAATTCGGTATCTTAACTATCGGGTTCTCTTTCTGCCTCAAAGAAGCCTTCATATGAAAATATTTTGTATTTTTATCCCCTTCCTTCAACTACAAAACTTTAGATCGTTGTCTCCATATCAATTCATCTCTCTCCATCCATTTTTGCACTTCTTCCCTAGCCTTTTTATGATCTGAACAATACTCACTAGTAGGGTTAGTTTCATAAAGCAATTCCATTTTCTTCCTAACCATAGAAAGTTGTTTTTGAATAATATTGAGTTGAGAGCCACACTCCTTAATTGAGTCCATCACATTTTGAATATCATCCTCATCTCCTCTCCTACTCCAAGTAGCCTTTATAATGTCTTCGCAGGCTTTCTCTCCCACCCATATTTCTTT
Organism: Platycarya longipes; assembly: GCA_036559045.1. Lineage (NCBI taxonomy): Eukaryota > Viridiplantae > Streptophyta > Magnoliopsida > Fagales > Juglandaceae > Platycarya > Platycarya longipes. Next base: position 15,451,937 of record CM071802.1, on the reverse strand, counting down.
GAATCGAATTTGCCTTTTAACTCTGCCTATTTCACCCTCTCCTTTAGTTTTAACCCAAATAGGCACATGCTCACTATAAGCTTCCAAACCATGAGTTATCGAGGCATTAGGCAAACTATCCCACCATTTCGAATTAACCAAAGCCTTATCCAATCTTTCACATACATTATTTGGGACCTCTCTACAATTACTCCAGGTGTATTATTTCCCTCTAAACCCTAAATCTCTTAGGAAATAGAAATCTACAGCCACCCTAAATGCTGCCAATTGCCATTCGGGTCTACCTTGCCACCATTCTTCTCATTATAATGAAAAATCTTATTAAAGTCGCCCAGGATTTACTAGGCTTCTCCATGGTTTCTTCGCATGGATTTGATTAAATTTTAGGTTCTACATTGGGTGCAAACTTTCGAGGATCCACAAATCCCAGTTACAAACGACTTCTCACCTCTAACTTTCTCAATCACAGAGTCAATATGGCTTGAAGAGTAATTACTAATCGAGACATTCAACTCCCTCCCCCACAGTAGAGCCAATCCCCCCGTCTACCAATACAGTCTACTGACAAACAATTTGCATAGTCAAGTTTGGATTTACATATCTCGAATTCCTTTTTCTTTCAATCTTGTCTCTCGAGAAAACAAGACTTTGAGAGCTTCCCTCATCACCAAAGTGTAGAGGGCTCGAATGCTTTGTGAGTTTCCAAGCTTTCGAGCATTCCATGATAAGAGCTTCATAGTTGCTGGTGGTGCTGATCAATAGCCATCGTCGATCTTGCATCATCATCACCATTAGCTACCTTTGAATCGTTAGCAATTGAAGAAACCCTCTTCGCAGCCCTAATTTCATCTTCCCCATCAACTGAATAAGCACTCGTGTCGGACCCAAGTTTCAAACCTACAAGTTGTTCATAATACGTACCTAACCCAGATAGTCCCCTTGCACGTTGCTTCCATCTTCCTTGACCACCTGGCTTTACTTTTTAATCACTTGGCAGAAACCCTAAGTTTGCTTTTGACAACTTTCCTCTTTGCCCCGAGCTCGATCCTCGACCCCTGACCTTAGCCATGTGAGACTTAGAATTGGGCTTATGGGCCTCTGAGGATCTTATGTGAAAGAGACTCCTACAAGGTGAAGCGGACTAGTTCACACATGGGGCCTTGTCTTCTTGGGCCCCTTTAGTGATTATTAAGGCACAATCTCATCATTTGAAATCTTAGCAGCAATTCAATCATCCTCAACGATTCCCTCCATTTTAACTTTTGAGAACGAATGAATTGAAACATCAATAAGACCCACCATCCCTAAATCTTGCAACTCATGACCTTTGCTTTCTGAGGATTCTGAGCAAATCCGAACGTCTGCTGGCTGTTGGCAACCTCCATGATTTCCGTAACTGCTCACCTCTTGGAATTTAGGATTTCCAAAGTCCTTTTTCCAACTCCCTGTCTTGTCCCTCTGGTTACCAGAACCTGTTGTTGTTCTTGACGGAAATTCCTTCGAAAAACCTCTATCAGTCATTCCCTTTTTGCTACTAAGGTTATTTGCCCTCAACCATGTTTCGAACTGAGAACCCAGAGCTTGAGATCCTCTGTTTGACCCCACGTCACATTCCTGAGCACCGTGTATCATACATTCGCAAGCAAAACATATTTTAGGAAGCTTTTCATACCTTATGGAATCCACATTCGTTCCCCATTCCATCTGATGGTCCGTCCCCTAGCCACATGCTTCCTTATGTCCATCTCAATCAGAATTCGTAAATAACGACCCCAATCCACACCTTCGGAACAACATCCACTTGTATAACAGTTCCCACTAACTGGCCAATTTGCTCCCCTTGCTTCCTTTTCATACACTCCATTGGTAGGTCATGTGACTGGATTCAGAATCTCTTTTTTTTAAACTCATATTCGTCGGTTGCACATTCATGTCCACAGATTTCAACACAAATAGATTATTATTAAATAACCACGGTCGCGATGATAATACTCTATCCCTTTCCCTCTTTGATTCAAAGGAGATCGTAAATGTATTATCCATGATCCCTTTAAACACTAGAGGGTGCTCAATTCGCCAAGCTTTCATCATTGTTGGTTTCGGGACTTCGATACTGACCTTACACTTGGTAAAAACTTTTCCAATCAAACTCTTCTGTGCACTACTTCTCACCCCATTGTTATCCTCTTCCTCTATCACAATCTTTCTACTTTCCTCCTCCTTCACTAAGATTCCTCTATGCATCATTCAACTCATCCATGATCGGTAAACCTATACCCACCTATTGTGGATTACCCTCTCTCACTCGACGAGTAAAGAAGAAAACCTATCCTCACCTCTGATGGGAGCCCCAACGAGAGAGAAGAATTTTAAATTGTAGAAACTCTTTTTCACACGTAATATCTTATAATATTTAATTAACATTTTCATGATATTTGCAAAATAAAAAAATTATACAATCTCTTATTATTCATACAACTTCCACACACCACATTTTTTAATTATTATTATTATTATTATTATTATTATTATTATCATCATCATCAAATATTTTATGTATGAATAATAAATAAAAAAATCCAATGAATTTAAGAAGGATAAACTCAATTTTCTTAAAAGATTACTAAAAAATTAAAAAAATATATATATGAAAGTTGAAGAGTTCGTATGGCATGACTTTTGCGAAAAACCAATAACAATAATAATGATTATAACAATACTAATGATTGTTCAAGCGCTTGAAAGCCAAGTAAGGCTAGGAGTACAGCCTCCAAATATATAAGTTTCACATATTTTTTGCATTACATTATTTTGGCTGCTTTAGTGGTAGTTTTAGATTTTCTCTTTCATTTGTAGTATGGGATGGGAGTGGACTCTAAAAGTCCTGCCGACTGAGTTGAGAATCAAACAAATAGAAAATATTTTTAAAAATCGTACGAGTTGTTACTTGATTTTGATTAATGTCTAATTTGAATAGAGAGATGCTTTTATTTTATTTTATTTCATCTCATTTTAATATTTAAATATTATAAACACAAATATTTTTTAAATATAAATTTTTAACTTTTTTTAATCTATTTATTATCTAATTATTACATAGTTTTTAAATTTTCAAATAAAATACAAAAAATAATTCAACCTTTAAATCTTAAAACATAAATTATATTTAAAAATTATATTCTATTAGTATTTTAATTTTATAATATTTTTATTCAAATTTTTCTCTCATTTTTTAAAATTTTATAAAATATTTTAACTAATTTCATTTCAACTCAAATACCTTATTATTATTCAAAAACTATATCAACTTAACCTACTTTAACTCATTATATTATAGAATAAAATTGATTGATATGGTGGGATCTGATCTCTCATCAAACATCAGTATTAAACTTGACAAATCTTTTTAATATACAAAATATAGGAGGTGTCTCCCCATTATGAATTGGTGTGACAATTTTTTTTAATGGGTTTAATTTTTAATTTTTATTTTTTATAAAGAGTAATGTTGGATATAATTGTAAAATTATAAGTATCGTACAATCATTAAAAAAAAAAAAAGAAGTAAAGTCTACTATTAAAAAAAATAATTTTTATTTATATGAGTCTTATATTTATTTATTTATTAAAATAATTATATATTGTTTATAATTTTATAACTATAAATATAAGTTTTTAGTAAGTTTAGACAGAAATTTTGTGGATCTATTCAAACGTTAATGCCAAGTAAAGGAGGTGTTTCCAACAGACAGACTAGCTGTAAGAGAGAGAAAAGTAGAGTGAATATGAGACAAACTAGCTGGATCTAATATGTACATGCTGGGTGGTGCGGTGCAATTCTGCAAGACATTAATTGCATCAATCTAACATGTGCCGATCAAGATCCCCTTGTCTTGTCGGCTTTGCTTTAATTAAGTCTCTTCTTTTTAATTATAAATACCATTACTTGGCACTGCTCCAATTTATGAAAAATGTAGCACCCTTATCCACAAATTAATTAAGCTTCGGACCATCCCCTTCCAAAAGGAACTTCTTTCAATCGACTCATGATATAATTTCGTTTGTCCTTACAAATATTTTTACCCCATCCATCTTTTTATCTCAACTTATTATTATTATTTTTTAAATTATCATATAAAATCAAATAAAAAATTCAACTTTTTTAAATTTCAAACAATATTTTTAAATTTTAAAACAAAATTAATATCAAAAAAATATCTTATAATAATATTTTATTTAATTTTTATCTCATTAATCTTATCTTATCTATGAAAATAAATTAGACCTTATATAATAAGTAATATTTTTATTATTCTTGAATCATCCATTATTTTTTTAAAAAGAAGATTTCGAAGACCAACAAACAATGTTATCTTATTATGGTATTGAGTGAGAGTAGTGTACTGTATAGTATTTTCCTATACATTATCTTATTTCTACTAGGTAGAGGTGTATTGGAACCGATTGAACCAATTGTCACTAATGAGAAGTGGCTGTCGGAGTTAGGAACCGGATTGAATCAGTGAAGAACCGGTTGGCCGACAACAATAAATTACTCAATTCGATGCCAGCTAGTTCAATCCTAGTTTGAGCCAATATCAAATCGCCGAACCGGCCGATAGTATATATGTTATAATTTTCCTATTTATAAAACAACATTGTTCCACTTAAATAAGTGAAATGATATCGTTTTATACTTGTAATTAATACGAAAAATAAGGCAAAATGACTCCATTTAGTTTATGCCAAATGGCACCATTTCAAAGTGAGGTTTAATAACCCATTAACCCTCTCACCCTTTCTCATCTTCTTCTTCTTCTTTCTTTTTTTCCTATCTTTCGGTTGCCCTCCAATCTTTGTAGCTCCCTCCCAATTCTCTGTCCCACTTCCCCTTAACAAAGATGAAACCTCCGCTGCCCAGCCCTATAGACTCCCACATTGCCATTCCCCTCTATTCGTTAAACCCTCGCATCGATGAACTTATTAGTTCTATCATCTGTCTGTCATCGCCAATGTCTCTAGACATTGGTGACTTGTTGTGACTCAAGATTTGTTTGTTTATTTTAGTTTATGATTTTATTACGAATTCGAGTTGATTTCAATGATTTGTTATGCATATTGGAGTTTTTTGTGAACTTTGAGTTGATTTATTTTGAATTTGTTATGTGATTTTGGGGATGAGTTACTCACCGATCAATCGACCGTTGCATCAATCAGAACCGGCCATAAAGATTCCAGCCGATTCCCTCCATCCCTGGCGGCTAGGTTCAGTCAGCATGTGAGATCTAAAATTCTACCCGTGGGTTTTTTGCACTACAAGCCAAGTTATGAATGATGAATTCGGTAAGCCAAGCTCCGTTTATAGCTCATGGATTTGTGGACAGGTGGGGCCTAGACCAGGATGGGCTTGGGTGCTTACCTAGGCGTTTCTCTCAAATCACAAACTAGGTAAAAAAATTTCTCAAAAACATTGCCTCTAGACCCTCACGAGGCTTGTCTATGATCACTTCAGCTTGGGCCTATCGACTAAAACTTATTGATAAGTCACGACGTTCAGCTAGAGCTTTCAAACCAAATTTCAAATATTTGGGAGGAGGTTGACGGGAGACGCAAACGACATAGTGCATAGGAGTGACGTGCATGGACTCAATCTTAGCAGTTGGAGAAATTTAAGTTTAATGTTATCTTTCTGTTGCATTTTATTTCGGTAGTACGTGGAATATTATTTCATTTGTTAGGTGTCAGTTATGAGTTGTGGCCTAAGATGTTCTTCTGTTTTCGGTTGACTCTATTTTTCAGTTTCATGCATATGATCTGCTATTTAAGCAGCCATTGATTATCAATGAAGGGCAAAAAAATTAATCCAGTTAAACTGTGGTACACAATCACCCGAAGAGGATATTTTCGTGTTATTTACATTTTTTGGACCTATCATTGGCCTCAAAGCCAGGTTTCTTATGGGAACCAACAAGGAACGAATTGAGCACTTGGAGTTTGGACTCAGTGTAGTTCAGGAAGGACTACAACGAATGGAGTGTGGCATGAACGACAAACTCCACCATTTGGAGAAAGCTCTTAATCAACTTTCGAATGTATTGCTTACTAATACGGAGTCCTCAAACCATGGCAATCACCACCGAGAAAACCAAGATGGAGGTCGACAGATCATCTCGTCCAAATCAGCC